>BLBF01000055.1:303354-328375 GCA_015471245.1 Laticauda colubrina | reverse complement strand
CTCTCTTTCTCTCCCTCTCTCTCTTTCTCTTTCCCTCCCTCTCTTTCCCTCTCTTTCCCTCTCTCTTTCTATCTTTTTCCTCCCTTTGTCTCCCTCTCTCCTTCCCTCCCTCTCTCTCTTTCTCTCTCTTTCCCTCCCTCTCTTTCTCTCTCTTTCCTTCCCTCCCTCCTGCCTCTCTTTCTCTCCCTTTCTCTCCCTCTCTCCTTCACTCCCTCTCTCTCTTTCTCTTTCCCTCCCTCTCTTTCTCTCTTTCCCTCTCTTTTTTCCTCCCTTTCTCTCCCTCTCTCCTTCCCTCCCTCCCTCTCTTTCTCTCTCTTTCCCTCCCTCTCTTTCTCTCCCTTTCCCTCCCTCCCTCCCTCCCCCTTTCCCATGTGGGGACTCCTGGGAGGGGCTGAGTGGGGTGGGCCCAGCCAATCGTTGGATGTACCAGTACTCCAAGCCAGGTGTAAAATTAACATCCGGTTCTCCTGAACTGGCGTGAACCAGCTGAATCCACCCCTGGTGTTATCCAAGGCAGAAATATCCCATAGGGAGATCTGTGACTCCCATTGGAGGGCTGGTTAGTAAAAAAAAAAAAGCCACCAGAAACAGTCAAGATACATTGATAAAGATTAACATCAGAGAGGACTTACTCTCTCTGGATCATTCAGTCCAATCCAGACATCAGTGAAGAGGACCAGACTCCTGGAGATCACCTGACTGATGAAAAAAGACTCTGCTGGGCTTAGGATGGAGGCCAGATGGCTGTTGCTCTGAAGTTGCACGCAGGACCTCTGGGAGAGAGGCGCAACAGAGAAAGATCCTTGTTCAACAGAGAAGGACCATGCGGTCTCTGTGCATTTGTAAAGAGCCTCGGCGGCGCAGGGGTCAGAGTGTGCAGTACTGCAGGCTCCTTCTGCTGACTGCCGGCTGACTGCAATTTGGCAGTTCGATTCTCACCAGGCTGAAGGTTGACTCAGCCTTCTGTCCTTCCAAGGTCAGTAAAATGAGGACCCAGATTGTTGGGGGCAAGAGGCTGACTAGAGAGGGCTGGAAAGCACTGGGAAGCGGTGTATAAGTCTAAGGGCTACAATTGCATGCCTGAAGCCTGTTAGAGTTTGTAGCAGAAATTCAAGTGCAGAAAACACACAGATAACTGATTCAGCAGGTTCATTAACTTCTTTATAAACATAATTAAATGTACAATACCAGTAGTTTCTTCCAATGCGGCATAAGCAAAAACACAAGCAGAAGCATTTCTCAGCAAAGCACACATAGCCAAACCACACCCAGCCTGTCATCTCCCATTGGCTGGTCTGTTGCCATGCTTATTTTGTTAACCATGTCTCTGCCAGTTAATGAATATACTCTGACAAAGCCTCCATCTTGATTTAGGAGACACTTGTAACTGTCCTCAGCTTTTGAACAATTCCTGATTCAGAAGTTAGAACATCTGCTCCCTCCTTTAATTAAGAACCTAGTTTGAACCCACAGATCAACCTTTTGGGTCGTGAGGCTCTGCATGCTTCCTGCCAGTGAAGCCTCCTCTGACACAACAAAGGTGTGTGCTCCCCAAAGTTTCTGATAGGAGCAAAAGGAAAAGTTTGCAAAACTTTGGAGGGCTCTCAATGCCTCTCAGCCTTCAGCATTTGGGGAGACGTCCATGCCAGCATCTGTCCAGCTATCATGCCCCTGTTGGAGTCTGAATCCGAGGAGGAAGATGAACAGCTGATGGGGTCGGAGGAGTGGCTCCATTGGCTGTGGAAGAAACTGGGGAAGGGCAAAGTCCAGCTGGGCAGAGCAGGGAAGAGATAGAGCAAGGGAGAGGGAATCCGGAGGAAGACCCAGGCGCACCCCTTCTTCATCCACGCAGGGCACGCAGGGAGGAACGGAGAAGAGAGCAACGTGGGTTGCATGGCTTACAAGGGAGGAAAGGGCCCTGATTCCCTTCACAAGGTGCACCTGGGGATGCAGTTTAAAGGAGAGGCAGATGGGAGGGGCAGTTGTGGGGAAAAAATGCTGAGTTCACCTAGTGTTGTCTGCTGTTATCTGAATTCCTGGCATCATCCTAACTGATTTGATTTACTGCCATGTTACTTCATTTCTGAAATTCCTTATCTTGCCCTGCTGGATTTATTACCTTATCTTGCCTTGTTGGGTTTATAATTTGAAGTTTTCTGTTTACAACATTTGGACTGAAGTATCTGCAGCCAAAGGCTGTTGCAGGTTTGTGGGTGAGTTTTTCTCCAGACCAGAGAGGAACTGGGATGTTAGTGGCAAAGTTGGAGCTAATAAAGGAACTCATACTTATTCTCTGGCTGTGTTGCCTTTGTGCCACACCCCTTTGGGTCATCACACTGGCTTTTTTCAATCCATCTGTCAGATGCCACTTTATGCTCTCTTGTGTTCACTACCAAACAGTGATAGTCTGTCATGAATTCGGGATGGGGCGGATGGGAAGGGGGAGGCTTGGGGAGAAAAGAGCTTCGATGCAATGCAGCTACTCCCTCTCGGGCCAAGCTATCTCACAAGGCTGTTGTTGGTAGGAAAATAGGAGGAAGAAGAAGCACTGGCTACGTTAACCGATTTGAGTTATTTATAAAATAAAAATAAAGATGGGACAAAAATAAATAAATACATAAACAATAGATAAATACATTGAAAAAAAACCACATTAAGGAGAGGCATTGTGGGAGATGTATGGCCAGAGTGGAGCAAAACAAACCAGGGAATCTTCATGAGCCCCATAAGGCTGCTGCCACCTGCCCATCTTGTGCCCAGAGGCAGGGGAGGAATTGGCAGCCAGGGGCAGCAAACCTTTTCCTGTCATCATTTCCTCCTGGCTCAAAGAGTGGAAAAGGGAAGTTTAAATGGGCTCAGGTCCTCAGAATATCTGGATTTCAGGCTATCCTAAAATGTTGACCTTCGCTAACATTTGCAGGCATGCCAGTCGAGAGAATAATTGCATTTTTTGCTATTTTTGCATTCACCCAGCAGAGTGTCCCTCCCCTTCAGCCCAGCCAAAGGGGTCTTTGGGGAGGGTCTTCCAGGCTCTGCCTGCACTTCTCCTTTGCCTGGGCTAAGAGATTCACAGGCACACAAGCACTTCTAACCTCGGCATCATTCCAGCTCTTCCATTGTCTGATGAACTTGTAGCAAGACTTCTCAAAGGAGAGCCAGTCCAAGGGGCAATGATGATCAGCTCCAATTCCTGTGTGGGGAGAGAGTAAGCCCAGTGAGTAGGTGGCCAGGAGAAGAGGAGGAAGAGGAGTTCACAAAAGCACGAAGCCGAAAGCACCAGCCTGAGGATGGCAAGTGGGACCTCGTCGAAACGTCGCCAAAATACTCTCAATCTTACATGGGAAAAGACCCAAACATGCCAAAGCCTGCCCACACACACACAGACGCACCCACACATATATAAATTTTTATTGTACATTTTCCTTTATCATCCATCACGTTTCCGTTTCTGCATGACCGTGTATTGTCTATATCATGTCTTTTTAAAAGGTACATAATAATATAGACCCTAATTATAACCGTTATTCTCATAGTTATACCGCAGAGTCTCCATCTGTCGTCACTCCGTATACTTTGATCTATAGCCAAGTACCGTCCAGAGGTGATATCACTTATAGCATTGGCAGATTGTCCAAACCTCAGTTAGAGTTAGCCTCGGTTAATTTCCCAGGGGTGGGGCTGCTGGGGTTCAAGAGATCCCCTAGCAAAGATTCTGCACAGTTCAGAGACACCCCCCCCCCAAATCCCACTCCTGGCTGGCCCCGCCCACTCCTCCCCTCCCTCTCTTCCCGGGAGTCCCCACGAGGCCCCATTCGGATGCAGGCAAGTGCAGGGCGCACCTGGAGGCTCAGGGAGGGTGAAAAATGGACCATCCAGAAGCAGAAATGGGCCCGTTTCTGGCTTCCAGAGAGCCTCTGGAGCCCAGGGAGGCCATTTTCACCCTCCCGGAGGCTCAAGAAGAGCCTCCTAAGCCCTGGGGAGGGCAAAAATGCCCCTCCCTATGATGGAGGCGGGCTAGGCCACACCCACCATGGCTAGGCACACCCAGCAACCGGGCACAGAACCCTTTGCTCAAATATTATTTGAAGCCCACCCCTGTAATTTCCTTGTCTGGGTTGACTCTGTCCACTTGGGTTGCTTTATCATTCAGCCTTTGGTCCGATCTAAGTACAATATATAAAATCATACATTGCAATGTCCTCCCTGTCAATCAATACTTCAGCTTCAACCATAACAACGCAAGAGCAAACAATAGATACAAACTCAAGGTTAACCGCCTCAAACTTGGTTGCAGAAAATATGACTTCAGCCACAGAGGGCTCAATGTCTGGAATCCTCTACCTGACTCTGTGGTTTCTTCCCCAAACCCCAAAAACTTTAACCTTAGACTGTCTCCTATTGACCTCCCCCCTTTCCTAAGAGGTCTGTAAAGGGCCGTGCATAAGTGCACCAATGTGCCTACCATCCCTGTCCTATTGTTTCTTTTATTTTTCTTATATGTGTCCATGTATTCATAACTATGTTTTAACTTATACCTGTTATCTTTAAGTGACTGATAAATCAGATAAATAAAATAAATAAGTGCACAGTGCAAAGCTAGAAAATGGGGGGTTATTTTTAACGAACCAGATTCTGTGTCAGGCTTGCTACACAATCACTTGGTCCCAGTCTGCCATGAACATGGGATGGGCGGGTGGAGGCTTGGATGGGAGGGGGAAGTTTTCAGGGAAACAAGGTTTACGGTATCTCCCTGAGACACAACTTCAAGGTCAACTGGCTGGGAACAGGACACACCCAGCTTCATTTGAAGGACATATGGCTCAAGGGTGCGAAAGGCAAACCTTTCCCTGGGAAAGTCTCACGAGCCATCTAGACTACCCCAATGGGCTTCATGAGTGGGGGGCTACCCTTGAAACACCCTCAAAATTTCAACTGCTGAAGAAGGCAGCACCCAGGCTGCTATCCAATGCAACACACAGGACGCGGATCACTATATCTCCTATTATATGTCAAGCTCAAAATTGACATAAGTGCAGCCATTTTAGTTAGTCTTAGTATATATTCTTTTTCTTACTTTCTCTGTGTCAGTCGTGGGGGGAAGGATTTCGGGCTTGATACATTCCTAAGGGGGGGAGGAGTGGAGATAGAGAGAGTTGTTTAGGCTAGCTAGGTGGTTCTTCTTACCGTGAGAAATGAGCTGTCCTTGCTTGGGACCCTTGAGGTGGGCATTTATGACATCAAGCAACGTTGAATTACTTCTGTTGGAGAATGTAACTTTGGGGGGTTGTTTCTAACTTGTAATATTGTGGGGTAATTCCGGGTTGTGTCAGATCTGGAATTACCACGGACTTTGCCAATTTGATGTTTTCCTAAATAAAAGAAATTTTTTGGGAAGGTGGACTTTGTATTTTTCTTTTTAAATGGATTTCATCACTTGGAAACCTGACATTATAGATGTTCCACAGCTGCTCAAGGGGCTTCAGGAGGTAATTAGTTGGGGGATTGCCCCCCCTTCTACCCACTGAAGAGAGGAGACCCTTCTGAAGATGCCCAGCCACCTCTTAAGCATAAACTTTTGTGTGGGTCCCATGGAGCAAAATCCCTACCAAGGAGTAGGGCCCTACTCTTCATAACAAACACATGCATTTTTTTGCCAAACTTTTCACTTTTAATTAATTGTGTATTTCAATTGCATGGCTTTTTGCAAATGGAGTTCAGCAGATATGTAAGGTGGGATTAAAGAGGAAGAAAAAGCAATTTCAGGGAGAGGATTCTGGAGGGTCAAATCAGGAAGGTGTTCAAAGCAGGGGTGGCGTTATACCGGTTTGGCCAAACTGGTTGCTCTGAAGATCAGCTGAGAAGGAACTGGTTCATTCCTATGTTCTTCTGTTCTTCTGTTTGGCCCACCTGCCCACCTGGGCTCTAGGCTGTCCTTTATTCCCTGCTTTTTCAACCTCAGCTGCTTTGCACGGCACAACTGATTGCAGTGCACACCACGTGTTGCACACAGGGCTTGCAGGAGAAGATGGTTTTCCAATGCTGTGCTCGCTCACCAAACCAGTTCTTACAAACCGGTTGAATCCCACCCCTGGCTCAAAGGCAAGAAAGTTGTCTTCTCCAGACACCGGAGACCCTGTTCAAACTCACCATTTAGGGAGAAAGTCACAACCAGCAAGCTCAGGCTCACCAAGAGGAATGGGCCCATGATCTTCCTTCCTTCCCTGCAGAGACAATAAAAGAGGGGAGAAATTAAAAGGGGAGGCAGGCCATTGGGAAGCTCCCCCCCCCCCAAGGAAGAGGGACCCCACATTCAACCCAGGACTGAGATTGGAATCAGCTGTTCAGCTGGGCCCTGTTCTTCCTTCCTTGGTCATGTCACAGCCTTTGTGCTTCAAAGACCCACCAAGAACTTACCAAATTTGTAGGTGATGCTAAGCTGGCAGGAATAGCCAACACCCTAGACAATAAGCTCAAGATCCAGAGGGATCTTGACAGACTAGAACCCTGGGCCGTATCTAACAAAAGGAAATTCAAGGTAGAGAAAAGGAAAGTCTTACACTTAGGCAAGGAAAACCAAAAGGACACATCTAGACTGGGTGAAACCAGGCTCATCATCAGGAACTGGGAGGGATCTTAGTGGACAACCAGCTAAATAGGAGCCAGCCATGTGCAGCAGCAGCCAAAAAAGCCAATGCAATCCTATGTTGCATTAACAAAGGGAGACAATCAAGATCAAGGGAGGTATTAATACCACTCTGTAAAGCCTTAGTAAGGCCACACCTAGAGTCCTGCATCCAGTTTTGGTCACCACACTATAAAAAAATATGTCGGGACTCTAGAAAAAGTACAGAGAAGAGCAACCAGGATGATTTAGGGGACTGGAGGCTAAAACATTATGAAGAACAGTTGCAGGAACTGGGCCTGGCTGGTCTAGGGGAGACAGGAGAGCAGCCTTCCAGTATTTCACAGGGGCTGCCCCAGAGACATCTTGCTGTCTGCCTGAGGGACCCTCCTGCAGCCCCCCTGCTGCAACCTGGACATCACCTGCAGGCCCCCCCACAAGAGATCAGAGGGAGGGAGAGAGATGCAAGTGGGGTCTCACCTGATAAGTGCCCCAGGTGTGAGAATCACACTCACCTTTCCACAGGTAGAAAGTCTTCTCAGTGGCAACTCAAGGTTTTTTCCTCCTGCAAAGGAAACAGAGGCATTTATAGGCAAAGCGGGGGAGGGGGGGAATTTCTTTAGGGAGGGCGGGGGGCACGGAGGGAGAGAAGGAAATTGTTTCAGAAGGGAATTTTTGGTTTAACCACCAGGAAGTGGGAGAAAAGAACTTTAATCTGGCAGGATTCACATTCCAGCAGGACAGAAAATCCTTCAATGTGTAAAATGGTCCCAGAGGTCATCCAGTCCAGCGCCTGCTCAGCACCCTGGACACATAACTAAGTATCCCACTCTAACCTCCTCTGGATGCTGGGGTTGTTGCTGACAGGTCAACTTTCTCTTTTCGTGTGCCAGATATTTCTAACTTTGGCACCTGGAGGGATGAACAGCCTCCCAGCATCCCCCTAAAGGAGGCCTTCGCTGTGTTCCCACAAGAGGCCAAGACCTCAACCCAGGTTAGGAAGGTGGGTTTTGCTGTGCCTGGCTTCCTCTGCACGACACACTTGAGCCACTGAGTCGCTAAGCGAGCTTTGGGATTTGCGTGAACTCCAGTATTTCTCCGAGTGGATCAACATGTCATGTGAATCTCATCAAGGTTTTGCTGGTGTGGAGAGGCTGCAAAGGATCCCTTGGCAGGATTTCTCCCTCCATGGGGAAGCCACTCATTTTATTAATTTATTTCTTTCCAGTGTCCGATGTTTCATGGGATCAGATCTTATCCCCGGGGTGTTTTCACCTCATATTTCAATGAAATCTGCACTGGGGGTGGGCTTCAAAAATTTTAGCAAGGGGTCTCTGCCCGATTGCTGGGGGCCATGACCATGGGGGGGCGTGGCCTAGTCAGCCTCCTGCACCATGGTGGGAGGCATTTTTGCCCTCCCCAGGCTCCAGATGGGTGAAAACAGCCTCCCAGGACTCCAGAAGCTCTCTGGAGGCCACAAAGGAGCCCATTTCCAGCTTCCCAAACTTCCGGGAAGCCCGTTTTTTGCGCTTCCTGAACTTCCACACGCACCCAGCGCTTACCTGCATCCAAAACAGGCCACGTAGGGACTCCTGGGAGGGCAGGGCAGGGCCAGCCAGGAGTGGGATTTCGGGGTTTTCCGAACTGCACTGAATCTTAGCTAGGGGATCTTCTGAACCCCTGCGGATCCCCAGCAGCCCAGCCCTAGTCTGCACCCAGGGGAAACCTCCCATTCGTAGCTACCCTGGGGCCCAATTAAACTCTAATGACAACAAGGTGCCGCTTCTTTGGAATTTGGGGCCACCTAACAAGGATTCCCCCAAACTCCCAGAGCAGCAGTTGAGCTATCGTGGTTGGCAAGCTCAGTGTTAACAATGGAACAAGGGGGCCCCATGAAGCATTGTGACATCCAGGGCCATGAGCCAAAAGTGATCTTCTCCCTTTGAAAAGAACACCAGGAAGGAGAAGCGGAGAAGGAACAAGTAAGCAAAACCTTGAAGCAATCCAAGGCTGGCTTGGATCAAGTGTCCTGTACGGGAACTATCGCTCCAAAAGTCTTCTCGTCCCATATTGCAAAATGTTTTATATAAAAACAGATTATATTTTTGCACGCATGTCTGCAGAGGTGTGTGTCTGCACATGCACACACACACACACACACACACACACACACTGCTTGTCCCAAGGACTGATAATGTCCTTCTAAGTGGTCCAAAGTCTTCCAGCCAGTTTTCATGGAACTAGAACTCACCGTCTCCTGGTGATTGGCCCAAAGTCACCCAATTGGCCTTCCTGCCTAAGGTGGGACTAGCACTCACTGTCTCCTGCTTTCTACCGTGGTGCCTTAGCCACTAGACCAAACTGGCTCTCAGAGATGGCTCACTTGCTCTGAAGAGGTTGTCTCCCCTCATGCGTTGTATGAAGCCCACCTGACTCAAAATGTGTATAAAAATATGGAGAAGACCTGCACAATGTTTACTTCACAAGTTGGCTTTGACCCCAAAACTCCTTTGCCACTTGCCAGGCTCCAAACAAACGTGCTGGCATTTAATGCTTCCAGACATCCAGAGTGCCTACAACCTGGGGGAATTGACTGCGTGCTCTTTCGCCAGCTCAAAAAAACCCCATCTGGGAATGGTGTGATGCAACCAACAATACCTCAGGAGATTACCTGTGGGAAAACAGAGGCCTCAGCACTTTGCTTTCCACCTGTGAATTCACCTGTGTCACCAACATCCAGAATGCTGGAAGTGTGTCTTTGCAGAAAAAGGGAAGAAGAAAGGAAACAGAGGAGGGGGAAGCCCCCCCTTTCTTACAGCAAATGAAGTTCCCTCTAAGAGCCCCTCACTCTTTTTCTTTCCTTCCTTCCTTCCTTCCCTCCCTCCCTCCCTCCCTGTGGTGACAGTCTGCCATGAACTATGGAAAAGGGGAGCAGAGGATGCTTGGGGAGCCAAAAGTAGCCACTGCGCTTTCTCAAGAAGCTGCTTCAAGGTCACCCAGCTGGAAGAAGGAGGGAGCGGCATACCAGAGCATGCTTGAACTGACCATAAGGAAAACTGGACTTCATTAAACTGGACATACCCAGTTCCTGCAACTCTTCTTCAAATTTTAGCCAGAGGTGGTATTCAACCGATTCACACTGGTTTGCGCGAACCGGTAGCAGTGATTTGGCATGGGTCGCTGAATGGGTGATAACCCCTGGCTGGCCATGTCCTGGACCTGGTCGCCCGGTTGCTCTCTTATCCCGGTCTCTCTCCTAGCTTTCCCTACCATGTGGCATCCATTGTGCAGCTTGGGTACATCTGAAGCAGCCCCAGGAAATCTGCCCAACTGCCTGCCCTCCTGGAGCACACATTCTTCCTTTTCCTGGCAGACGCACCTCTTCCAGCCCAGCCCAGCCAGCAGGTGGGTGGGTGGATTTCCCGGGGCTTCTTGCCCCCCTTGTTGCAAGATGCCTGCAGCTGCTGTATGCTTTTTTTTAGTGAGGCTGGAGTCCAGTCCCATCGAAAAAAGCATGCCCTGTTCTATGCGCCAGGCCCAGCAAGCCCAAGCAGCCGTCGCATAGAACAGGGCGGTGCCAGACCTTTGGAGAAGTGGAGCAAAGCCAGAAACCAGTAATTTTTGCTGCAAGAAACCTGCAACGGCCACATGTTCTCCAGCCCCACCGAAAAAAGCATAACATGCACCGGCCCATTGGAGAAGCAGAGCGGCAGCTGCAGGGTTCTCACATGGAAAAAGGGGCAGCTGGAAGAGACTTTTTTTGGGTCTCCAGCCTCCTCTTTTGCAGAACAAGAAGCCTCCCCAACCAGGCACCTGCTCTACTCCTCCTCCTCCTCCCAGACAGAACAAACAGGCAGAGAAGGAGGAGAGCAGGCAGACTCGGCAGGCAGTCGCGATCTTTAGTTGGGCGCTTTTTTTTGTCAGCCCAATGGCGGAGGAGGAGGGGGAAAGTATGTAGGAAATCACCCTGTTTCTGCAGCATTGGTCATGTGACTGAGAGGGTATGGCCACCTCGATGTCACTCACAGCAAGGCGCCACATCCCCTTGCCGAGTTGGCCATGCCCACCGAGTCACATGACCACTAAGCCACACAAGCCACGCCCACAGAATTGGGAATAGAAAAATTTGAATCCCACCACTGTTTTTTGGCCTCCAAATCCCCTAATCATCCTTCTTGCTCTTCTCCCCAAAGTCTCTTTGGACTTGACTCTCTGACTGTGCTTTGGGTGTTAGAACTCTGGACTTGTGGGCATTGCTTCTTCCCTCTTTGCCACGTGGGCCTGCTAGGACCTAGTTTATGGAGCTTGGGGAATCCAGAGAGAGGGAAAACTGAGGGTTGAAGTTCACTGGCACCATTACTGGGTTGTTTGACACCGGGATAAGTGATATATAAACTGACCCTACTCTACGTGGCCAGAGCGACTTGGGTCAGAACATGAGGTGGACATGCAAGAAAGCATTGTAGCACCAATGGTTATTTCTTTGGAGTAACACTGCTCCCACTGCCACATCGCTGGCATCTGCTTGGATGACGAAGGGTTTTTCGGGGTCATTCAGCACTGATTCTTTTGCAAACAATTCTTCCAGTGTTTCAAATGACTTTTGGCAGGTTAGGCCCCACTGTAGGGGTTGTCCTGGGTGGGGTTTCGTTCCTGGGCTCCCTGTTTTTAGGAGGTCTGTCAAGGGTTGGGTTATCTTCTTGAAGGAGGGGATGAATTGTTGGTAGGAGTTTGCAAACCCCAAGAAGCTCTGTAACTGCCTGTTGGTGGGAGGGAACTGCCAACCTAAGTCAGCTTTGCTGTGGTTCACTGGCAACTGGTGCAGCCAGCAGTGGAATTGGACAGTGTGGAAGAACGGGGACCAGGACAGGAGTCTGGGGAGGCTCTGAATAGAACAGAACAGAATAAAATAAAATAGAATTCAGGATAAAATAGAATAGAATAGAATAGAATAGAATAGAATAGAATAGAATAGAATAGAATAGAATAGAATAGAATAGAATATAGCATTCTTTATTGGCCAAGTGTGATTGGACACACAAGGAATTTGTCTTTGATGCAAATGCTTTCAAGACTCTGAAGAATGAAGGAGGCCAGTCATGCTAGATAGATTTTTATTTGACCTTCTGGCCCAACAGGAAGAGCAAAGTCAGATCCAAGATACAGAAAGCATCCGTGTCCATGAAGTGATGGGTGTGCAGAGCCGAGATTTTGGCAGGCAGGAGGTCTTTCCTTGCCTCTCCAGACTTCACCAGGTGCTTCCCTCACCCTGTGGCTGGAACTTGCAGATGAAATAACGCTTGGACCTGCAATCCTCATCGTTCCATGAGAGATTCCTGGGTAGCAAAAGAGACATTTCTGATCACCCAGACAGTTTTCCTGCCTAAAGTGAGCCTGTAATTCACTGTCTGTTGGGGATTGGCCCAGCATCATCCAGACGGCTTTCATGGCTAAGGTGGGACTGGAACTCACCTTCTCCCCTTTTTCTAATCTGGTGCCTTAACCACTAGACCATCCTGCTTTTTAAGCTGCTCTGGTGAGTTATCATTGGCCTGAACCTGCATTAATATTTCTGTTCTATATAAATAAGTGGCTGAGATTTATCTCATTGAGTGCAGTAGACCTTTGACAATAGCAATGGCACCTAGACTTATATACTGCTTTATAGTGTTTTACAGCCCTCTCTAAGCAGTTGACAAAGCCAGCCTCTTGCCCCCAACAATCTGGGTCCTCATTTTACCGACCTCGGAAGGGCGGAAGGCTGAGTCAACCTTGAGCCTGGTGGGATTTGAACTGCCGAATTGCAGTCAGCCGGCAGTCAGCAGAAGAAGCCTGCAGTACTGCACCGTGCCACTGTGATTCAATAATAATTTATTAAATTATTAAATTAATATATTAAAGCAAGGAAAATGACCATGCAAAGCCAGATGTCCTGTGACAATGATGGGCTGAGAAAGTAGGTTAAGATGGAGATTGTTTGCTTAATTAGGAGTAATTCTGAGTATTACAGGCCCTGTAATGATTTGGATATACAGTTTGAGGGTTTGAACAAACTGTGGCTTTCATTTTTAATGGCATGCCCCATGGACGTTTTGTCTTCCCTTGTCTGTAGAGAGGGTAGGACTGTGGAGGCTTAGAGATTCAGGAGGTCAACCAAGACCATCGGTGGCCAAGGGTTCAGGGTACCAAGAAGGATCCTCCTCAGGGGTGGGATTCTCTCGGTTCGGCCTGGTTCGGAAAAACTGGTCTCTCCAAGGATCAGCTGGGAGGGAACTAGTTCAGTTTGCTCGGATGAACAGCAGTTGAACCCACCCTCCCTGCCTGGGCTCTAGGCTGTGCTTTATACCCTGTTTTTCAAGCTCAGCGGATAGCCGTGCATCAGTTATTTAACACACAGGGATTGCTGGAGAAGGTCAGTAGCAAAGGCTCTGTGCATGCTCACCAAACTGGTTGTTACATTAGTTGAATCGCACCCCTGGTCCCCCTTATTGTGGGAAGAACATCTTCAGCTCCCTCCCCTTCATCTGGGCTTACCTGACAAGCTCCACAGTTCGACGCAGTACTCATTCCATAAAAGGTTGTTGGGTTCTCCTCCTTTCCAGGATTTGTAGAGGAACCTGGAGCCATCATTCCAGTTCCAGATGTGTTGCTAGAATGACAGAGAAGCCATGTTAGCCAACTGAGGAAGGGGCTCTGGCTGTGAGGGCCCAGAGGCAGAGAGAGAAAAGTTGGTAAGTTTCAAGGGGAAGACCCTCTTTCTCCCCCCCCCTTTCCTCTCCCTCCTCTCTCTCCCCCTCTCTCTGTTTCCCCTCTTTCTCTCCTTCCTCTCTCACCAGAGTTTTAACCAGGTTTAGAAACCACCCAAGGGGCCCTCAAGAGGAAAGGAGGCCCTGGTACTGAGATAGGGGCATGGGCAGGATCCGTCCCTTTGGGGTTTTAAAGGCAGCACTCAGTTCTTCAATGGGGCAGGAGGATTTGGTAAGGGGGGGAGAGAGACCGGATGGCAGTAAATGTTTTTTTCTATGGTGTTATCCAGTGGTGGGCTTCAAATAATTTAACAACTGGTTCTCTGCCCGGTTGCTGGGTGGGCGTGGCCTAGTCAGCCTCCTGCACCATCCTTGGAGCAAAAATGGGCCGTGGAGGGATCATTTTCAACCTCCCCGGGCTCCCGAGGCTCTCTGGAGGCTGGAAATAGGCACATTTTCCACCTCCCTGGGCTCTACACACCCCCTGCACATACCTGGGATCCAAAACAGGCCAAGTGGGGACTTCTGGGAGAGGCAGAGTGGGGCGGGGCCAGCCAGTCGTCGGAGTTACCGGTACGCCGAAACGGATGTAAAATTAAGATCTGGTTTGCCCAAAGCGGTGCGAACTGGCTGAATCCCGTTCCTGGTGTTCCCCAAGGCAAGAACATTCCACGGAGAGATCAGTGACTCCCATTGGAGGGATCATCAATAAAACCCCTTAGAAACAGTCAAGCTGGATCCATAAAGGTTAGCATCAGAAAGGACCTACTTTCTCTGGATCACTCAGTCCGATCCAGACATTGATGAGGATGACATTGTGGGAGACCAACTTGGCCACATAAGTTGACTCTGCCCAGCTTTGGATGGAGGCGAGGTGGCTGCCTTCCTCCTGCCGCCTGCAGGACATCTCGGAGAGACCAACAACAGAGAAAGAGCCTTGTTCAACAGAGGAGTGTCTTGTCTCTGCTTGTGCATTTGTGCATGTGAGAAAAGCTAGAAGCCAAAAGGCTGCAAGTTCTAATCCCGTCTTAGGCATGAAAGACAGCTGGGCAACTTTGGGCCACTGCCTCCCTCTCAGCACAGTCCAGCCCACTGGGTTGTTATTATGTGGAAAACAGAAGGTGGAGGAAGGACTATTGCGTGTGTTGGCCATCTGGAGTTATTTGTAAAATAAATAAAATAAATGGGGGAGAAAACTAAAAAAAACAACAACCCACATTAAGGAGAGGCATTGGTGGAGATGGATGGCAGGAGTGAACAAACCAGGAAAGCTGCAAACCCCTGCCCTTCATTGGCCCCATAGGCTACCCATAAGGCTGCTGCTATCTGCCCTTCTTATGCCCAGAGGCAGGAGAGGAATTGGCAGCCAGGGGTAGCAAATGCTTTCCTGGCACCGTTTCCCCTGGCTCAGAGTAGAGAAAGGAACTTTAAATGGACTCAGAGAAACAACCTGTTCCGTCCAGAAAGAAGCGCAGGAGACCGGGTTCCAAACAACAACTCTTTTATTTAACTCGCTAGGCAAAAGATATGGAACATAGCCCAAGCCGCGGCAGCCCTTTATATAGCGGCTTGCCTGCCGGTTTGTGGCCAATGACATTTGTTTAATTCTTCCCGCCGCTTGGTGGCTTCCCGGATTGGTTCCTAGTGAACCAATCCGTAAGTGGCCTTTTCGGCCAATCAGAACGAGGGACTTGAAACCTACCAAGTTCCATACAGAACACCCCTCCCCCTTTGGTTCAGTCGAATGTGGGGGATGTAGTTGTGCAGGTAGGTGGGGCTTTTCTTAGTTCTAGTTGACCTGCGTGGCTCAGTCGTGTTTTGGTCTTCAAGCGGTTCGGACGGGATCGCTGCCTCTCTCGACCTTCTCCATGGAACCTCCTGGAAGGGTGAGTCAGCCATGCCGCTCCCGCCTGAGTCTCTCGGGCCAGTTGAGATGGCTCCACCACTCCCTCCTGGTTTGGCCGGGTTGGTTGAGCTGGCCTGGCTGTCTCCTTCCAGGAAGGCCTGGCTTCATTCTCCTGCTCCCGGATTTCTTTCTTGGGGTTCATCTAACTGTGAGTGCTCTTTTTGTTTGGTTAGATTGTCATTTTGCAGAGTTTGTTGTCTTGTTATGGGAGGTTCGTCTCTCCCTTTTTTATTTATTTGTACTTCCCCGCCCCCCCTTGATTGTTTTTTCGTTGGAATTTATTATTTTCGGTTCTGCGGCGGTTTTCCTTTTGAGGTTGCGGGAACGAAGCTGGTATGTGCTGCTTTCATTCCCTTCCATCGTCTAAAGTTAGTCAGTGGGACCGGGGGCCTGTGATTTGTGTGATGGTGGCTGGCAGCCATAGAGGGTACCCGGTAAGGTTCTTGGCATAGACTAGGTCGCTGATTTCGAAGGTACGGTATTTGCTGGAGGAGTCGGGGGGTTTGTCCCAGGTGTAAGTGGGTTGTAACCTGTCCAGGTAGGACTGTAGTTTCCTACCCATTAAAAGTTCAGCCGGGCTTTTATTTGTAGTGCTACTAGGGGTAATATGTTGCAAGGTTAGTAGTCGGTTTAGTTTGTCCTGCACGTCCCCCTTGTCCATTCTCTCTAGGCCCTCTTTAGTATACCGAACCATGCGTTCAGCCCTGCCATTCGCAGCTGGATGGGCCGGCGCTGTTAAGGCATGACGGATACCCTGGGCAGTCAGATACTGTTTGAATTGCAAGGCGGTAAACTGAGGTCCATTGGGGTCCGTCCATTGCCCAGGACGTCTTCTTGGAGGCTGCTCGGAATTACCACCCTGTCACCCCATAAGATGCACCCCTTTTCAATAGACAGTTCAGTCTGTCTGGCTCAGAATGGTTTAAAAGTCTCAGTTTTGTTTTCCTCCGGCCAGCCTTTACCTACCCAGTTCAGTATGCGTGCTGTCAAAGGGTCTTTGGCTGTGACCCTCGCAACATCGGCTGCTGTCAGCGGTAGCTCTGGGCAGGTCTCAAGCTGAAATGTGGAGGTAGTTGGAGCAGGGTCGTCCTCTGTGATGGGCAACGGGGAATGGCTCAGGGCATCGGCGTGTGAGATGGCTTTGCTGGGTCGGTGGAGCAGCGTGTAGGAATAGGCAGCGAGGAATTCAGACCATCTCTTCATCCTAGGAGACAGAATGTTCGGGGTTAGCTTGTTTCCCGCTAGGATTCCAAGAAGAGGCTTGTGGTAGGTTACAATAGGAAAGGGTCTACCGTAAAGGTACTCATGGAATTGTTTGACTCCGGCGATGATTGCAAGGGCTTCCCAATCAAGTTGGCTGTAATTGCATTCTGGCTTGGAGAGCATCTTTGAGTAAAAGGCGACCGGTGCCTCTCTGCCGTCTGGAAGTTGGTGACTCAGGATGGTGCCGACCCCAAAAGGCAAGACATCACAGGTGACCATCAGAGGCAGGGTATTTCTAAACTGGATGAAGACGGTGTCTGACGTTAATAGGTCTTTGATACCTTGGAAGGCTTTATGTTCTCGGTGGCCCCATGTCCAAGTGGTTTTTTTTATCTCGTAGTCAATGTAGGGGTTTTGCTATTGTTGCCTTATGGGGCAGGAACACGTTGTAAACATTTATGAGGCCTAGGAATGCCTGGAGATCGGTTTTGTTTTTGGGTCTGGGAGCGTCTTTGATAGCCTTCACCTTCTTTTCGGTGGGGTGAATGCCTTGCTCATCGATTAAATTGCCCAAAAATTCGACCTGGTTAGTGGCCAGTTCACATTTTTACCTCTTTACTTTGAGGCCTGATTTCCTAAATCGTGTTAAGACTTCTCTTAACCTGGTCTCTAGCTGGCTGGCATTTTTTGCTGAGACCAGTACATTGTCGAAGTATGGGATGACACCTTTGATTCCGTTCAGTAGGCATTGCATGAGGCTTTGGAAAACGCCTGGAGCAACACTAACACCGGATTGGAGGTGGTTACATTTGAATGCCCCTCTATGTGTTACTATAATCTGTGCCTCTGCTGTTTTGGGATCAATGGGTAGCTGTTGATAGGCCTGAGCTAGGTTGAGTTTTGTGAATATTTTTCCTCCCCCTAGAGAGTGCAGTAAATGTTGCACTACTGGCACTGGGTATGCGCTTTGTTGGAGCGCATGGTTCAGGGTTGCCTTATAGTCCCCACAGATGCGCACTGACCCATCTGGCTTCACTGGTGTGATGATAGGGGATTCCCACCTGGCGTGGTTGATTGGTTCTAAAACCCCTTGAGCTATTAACTTATTTAGCTGCTCGTCAATTTTTGGTTTTAGCGTGAATGGGACGCGTCTGGCCTTTAAATGGATGGGGGCTATTTTCGGGTCTAGGCTAAATGCAATTGGGGTCCCCTGGTACTTGCCTAGAGTCCCGTCGAATACATCTTGGAATTCTTGGAATAGGTTCTCCTCCCAGTTGGTTGTAGCAATGCAGTTGATCCCGGTCATCCCGATTCCGAGAGGCGCGAACTATTCGATCCCTAACAGGCTAGGGCAGTCGCGGTCAACGATGGTCAGAGGCAAGATTTCGGCGTGGTGTTTAAATTGAACTAGAAAATGTCCAAGACCTATTACTGGAATTCGATTTCCCTGATAGTCTTTGAACACTAGTTTTTGTTTCTGTAGTTCTCTCTGTTTAATGTTCGGAATTAGGCACTGGATGGTATTCCAGGATACCATTGATAGGAATGACCCTGAGTCGACTTCCATCTCGCAGGGTCTCCCCTCGATGCTCACCTCTATCCAAACCTTCTTTCCCCTTTCCACCCTGGCATTGCCGATGGTGACTGTCTGATGCGTTTCTTCCCTGTCACCGGTTCTCTTATTGTGGTTCCATCTGTTGCCAGCTTGTCTGTTATCGTGTCTGGGGGGGGGGGGAGGTGCTGCCGCATCTTTTTGGACTATAGCTCTTTTTGTTGCAGCAGATCCTTTCGATGTGCCCCGTTATTACAAGCCCGGCATATTGCATCGAGGAACCTGCATTCAGACTGCGGGTGATTGCCTCTGCAGCCTGCACATTGAAATTCCCGCCGATTCCTCCTCTTTTTGCGCCATTTTCTATCTGGATAGAGTTTATGGACATCTTCGTTGTCGTCTTCGGTGTCACTCTGGGTTTTGATGTCCTCGTGGTGGGTTGTCACTGTGGGCTGTTTCTTTCCGAGCTCTGCCTTCTTCTCCCTGGTTTGGGTTGGCAGGTCTGGAACTGCGTTCATTTGCCGCATAGCGGCTGCTGACTTCTTTGCTGCTTTGGTGGCAGTTGCCTCTGCAATGGCTTCGGCCATGGTTATGTTCAGCCTATTCAGTAGTTTGCTCTGAAGGGGAGAGTCTTTCAGGCTGAGGACTACGCAGTCTCTCATTGCCTTGTCCATGTTTTGGAATTCACAGGCTCCTCCGATGTGTCTCAAGGCTGCCACAAAATCTGCTATGGTTTCATCCTCCTTCTGGTCCCTTTTGTAAAATTCGTGCCTTTTGATTAAATTTGAGACCACCGGTGCATAATGTGCTCGGAGCATTCGGTTCAGGTCGGACCAGGTCATTTGTTTTCGCCAGTGCCTTCGCCATTTTGAAAACGGCTGGTCCACAGTGTGTAAGGAAGGCAGCCCTCTTCCTTTGATCCGAGATTTCTTCCATCTCGTTGCTTTCTAAGAACATAAGAAAGCGATCGATATACGATTCCCAATCCTCCTCATCAGGATTGAAGGGTGCGGGCGGCGTGTTGTTACCGGCCATCTCTCTCGCTCGGTTCAGATCTCCGCGTGCTTCGGTCTCTGCTTCTACGACGATCCCACCTTCGTCACCAGTGTTCTGTCCGGAAAGAAGCGCGTGAGACCAGGTTCCAAACAGCAAGTCTTTTATTTAACTCGCTAGGCAAAGATACGGAACATGGCCCAAGCCGCGGCAGCCCTTTATATAGCGGCTTGCCTGCCGGCTAGTGGCCAATGACACTTGTTTAACTCTTCCCGCCGTTTGGCGGCTTCCCGGATTGGTTCCTAGTGAACCAATCCGTAAGTGGCCTTTTCGGCCAATCAGAACAAGGGACTTGGAACCTACCAAGTTCCAGACACAACACAACCCATAGAATCATTTAAGACTAACCTATAATCATACCCTTTTCATACACCCTCCTCCTTTTCCTCCTCCTCTTCCTTATCCTCCTCCCTCCATTTCATCATAGCCAGAGGGGTTTGGGGACTTTGCAAGGCTCTGCTTAAGATTTCTGATTTCTGCCTGGTCTACAAGATTCACAGGCACACAAACATTTCTAACCTCTGCAACACGCCAGCTCTTGAGATTTTTGAAGAACTTGTAGCAATGCCCATTAAAGGACCACTCAAAGGGACAGTGGTGATTGGCTCCAGTTCCTGTGTGGGAAAAGAGGAAACCCAATGAAAAGATGGCCAGGGGAGGATGATGATGATGATAAGGATAAGCGGGGAGGAGGAGATGGAAGAGAATGAAGAAGAGGAATAGGAGATGGAGGAGGAGGAGGAGGAGGAGGAAGCGGAAGAGGAGGAGATAGCTGGGTCTGCAAAACGTTCTTGACCATCTTTTTTTAAAAAAAAAATTTATTAAACAATTTTCCTCATTTTATAACACCATTTTCATTCTTTGCAACTTTTCAGTTTCGGTATATATATGCTCTACATACATTGTCACTATAATAAAAGCACAAATATTAAGACATGGGAAAATACCCAAAGAAACCTAAATACCACACCCACACCCACACACATATATAGTTCCACCGTAATATCTTTATATCTACTATTTAACCAATTATACCATGTGTTCCAAATCAAATAATATTCATTTTCTCCTCTATCTTCTATTTCTATTGTCAGCCTATCCATTTCGGTACACTCTAATTTTTCTTTATCACACTTTCCTCAGACAGTATAGTACCCATTTTTGACCATCTTTGATGACAATAAATTCAATCCAGCTTGGGTTACAGACGCAGTGACTGCAATTTGCAAATTGTCCAAAGCCTGATGAGGTTTAGTCTTGGTTCAATTTGCAGAACTTGGGCCGCGAGTCCCCAACTGAGCCAATTTTGGCCTAAGGGGTTAAGGCACCAGGCTGGAAAGTGGGAGATCTTGCCAACAGAGACATACGGTGGGATATAAATTGCACTGTAAGCCAAACATGAACAAAAGCAACTTCAGGAAGAGGATATTGGGGGGACAAATCAGAAAGAGGTTCAAGGCAAGAGAGTTGATTCCTCTGGACACAAGAGACCCTGCTCGAACTCACCCCTAAAGGAGAGGGCCACAACCAGCAAGCCAAGACTTAGAAAAATGAATCGCTCCATGGTCTTCCTTCCTTCCCTGCAGAGAGAAGCAAAGAGGGGAGATGAAGAAGGGGGAGGGGTCAAGGCCTTTGGGAGGGGCTCCTCAGGAAGGGATCACCACTAAGCTCCAAGTCAGGGGTCCCATAGTTTGTCTCCCAGTTTTGGGCTCCCCACTTGGCCCCCATTTCTCCCTCCTTGGTCACACAATGGCTTTAACGGGTTAGAACAGAGGTCTCCAAACTTGGTAACTTTAAGACTGGTGGACTTCAAAGTCTGGGTTAAAGTATATCCTGAACTAGCATGTCTTGATTGGGGGAAGTTCTTAAGAAAGGCTCTCCCATAGGCCTCTGTCTGTCCCCCAGAGACCCCCCCCCCCAAAAAAGATCCCTTGGTTCTTGCCTCTCAGATCACCTGCTGAATCATAAGCATTGCCTGCAGCCCCCTGGAGGAGATCCCTTCAGGTGGAGAGACACAGACATAGGAGTGGTCTGGTGCAGGGGCCTCACCTGTCAGGTGTGCACAGGTGGGAAAGTTGCCCTTTTGCCTTCACAGGTAGCAACTCTGCTGAAGTCTGGCAATTCAAGGCTTTTCCTCCTATAAAGGGAAGGGAGGCATTTATAGGCAAGGCAGGGGGGTGGATTTCTGTTTGGGGGGGGTGAAGAGAAAGAGAAATTTCTTTGTGTGCAAATTTTGGTCTAAGTGCCATGATGTAGCTTGTTTGCACAAACACACACACAGTATTTCCATTCTGCCAGGTGAGCTCTCACAGAGATAAATTTGCAATTTGAGGTAATCCAGCCAAGCCCCAGTGAAGTGCAGCAAACCAAAGGAAAGCACCCCAGATACATGGCTGATTATAGGCCCCTTGAGGGCTTCCAGACAAGGGAAGCCCCCCCCCCCCCCCCCCCATCTGGGTCTCAGGGCTTCTGTTGTCAGATTTGTGAGCGAGATTTCTCAAACTTTCCTTCAGGATCCGCAGGGATAAACAGCTCCCAGCATCCTCCCCAGGGAGGGCTTTGCTCCCTTCCCACAACAGGCCAAGACCTCAAGCCGGGTTAAGAAAAGGGAACAGCCGCTTCATTCACACAATCTGCTGGATGAGCGGCTAGGTTTTCAAGAAAAGCTGAACCACAAACGACACAGGTGTTTTCACTGAGTCTCCCCTGCAAACTCCCTACAACACAGAAGCATAGGAAGCTGACAGCTGAAAAAGACCTTGTGCTCCATCACAATTCATGTTGTTTTGTTTTATTTCTCTATTTTCTTTGGATGAGCAACTTTATCCCAGCCATGTTCAAACTCAGTTACTGAGGACTGGCCCATCCCCTGTGCTGGATGCTGGTTCCAAGCTTCGACGGCTTTTTCTGTGAAGTCCAACTTTCTAATGTGGCTTCCCAACATCCCTCCTGTCCATTTGACTTCATGCCTCCATGTTCTTCTTGTGTTTTGATGAGCCCAAGGAAAGAGTGTGCGTGTGTTTGTGTGTGTGTGTGTGTGTGTGTGAGAGAGAGAGAGAGAGAGAGAGAGAGAGAGAGAGAGAGAGAGAGAGAGAGACTTTTCCACCTCACTCTTTTAATTTGGGACTAAATGAAACTCTCCTTTCTGCATGTGCCACAAAATGAAACCCACCCTCTTGGCTTCCTCTGCATGACACACTAACCCACAGAATAATTAAGCATTGTAGGTTGTGTTAAAAACAGGTAGAAATTATTTCTCAGAGCAGATCAACATGTTGTCTGAATCTAGTCGAGGTTTTGCTGGTGTGAGAGGCTCAGCACCGTCACTTCTCAGGTTTTGAACTCTTTTCACAGCAAGCAGCTCATCTTATTAATTTTATGCCTTTCATTTTTAAAGTGTCCGATGTTTGAAGCTGGTCCCTCTTCCAAAAGAGAAAACACCACAAAGCATGAATGCAAAGTGCCACAAAGTTGTCTTCTTCCCTTTGGAAAGGAAAACAGGAAGAAAAGTAGAAGGAACAAGGAAGCCATGCGAGACTAAACAGTTTGGTCATTAAATGTCCTTTGTCGGAAATACTAGCTCAAAACTTTGCTCAACCCATATTGCAAAATGTTTTATATAAACCCACATTATATTTGTGCACAAACATACGCACCCGGGCAGAGAGATTTATAATCCTGTACCTTAAAACACAAGAACATTTTGTTTCTGCTTCCCAGGCTCTCTACCCTTAAGTGATGGAACAGACCAAGACACGAACAGTTTCAACTGAAGGCACTTTGGTATTTGGGACCAGCCGTTTGTTAGCTTGAATCTCAACCTTATTTATTTTATAAATCACTCAAGGTAGTGCATAGACTTAATATGCTTCCCTCCTCTTCTTTTCCCCACAAGAACAACCTTGCGAGGTGGATTGGGCTGAATCACTGGCCCGAATTCACCCAGCTGGCTTTCATGTGCAGATTGAGACTAGAACTCACCGTCTCCTGGTGACTGGCCCAAAGAGACTCAATCAGTTTTCATGGCTAAGACAGGACTAGAGCTCACTTTTTCTCCTGGTGAATGGCCCAAACCACCCAATTAATTTCCATGTTTAAGGTGGGAAACTAAAACTAGAACTCCCAGTCTCCTGGTTTCACCCCTAACTGAAGGCAGGGGAACAATGGGGGTCCTTGGTGCTCTCTGAGCTCGGTGGTCTTGCTTGTGCCCATTTTCTCAAGAGCCAAGTGGGGAGAAGAACCAGCCAACCCTCGAATGGGCAAATCGAGGCAAAATTATTGTGGTTCCTCTATTTCTGCCTTCCCCGCCTGGCCCCTCTGGGTACTTCTAAGCATGGCTGATGAACCTGGATATTTGCTCTGTTGTGCACACCTGGAGTCCACACTTGATTCGGGAATCCAAGGCTACAAGCGCCGCCTGATATTTCCGTGTCCTTTCTTTTTTTCTGACCAAAAGAAATGTTCACTCTCAGCTAAGCCTTTAATAACCATAAAGCCACAAAGACCTTCAGGCTAAATGGCAAAGGGTAAGGTAAGAACAAGAATTCAGACATTATTGGCCTTAAGAGGCTGTCTTCATTTCATAAAATAGAATAACAAGAGCTGGAAGGGACCTTGGAGGTCTTCTAGTCCAACTGCCTGCCTTGGCAGGAAACCCTACACCATTTCAGACAAGTGCTCATCCAACATCTTTTAAAAAACTTCCAGTGTTGGAGCATTCACGACTTCTGGAGGCACCAATTAATTGTTCTAACTGCCATTGTTCTCCTTAGTTCTAAGCTGTTTCTCTCCTTGATTAGTTTCCACCCATTGTTTCTTGTCTTGCTTTCAGGGGCTTTGGAGAATAGCTTGACTCCCTCTTTTGGGGGGCAGCCCCTGCGATACTGGAACACTCCTATCATCCCCCTCCCTTGTCCTTCTCTTCCCTAGACCAGCCAAGCCCAGTTCCTGCAACCATTCTTCATATGTTTGAGCCTCCAGTCCCCTCATCATCCTGGTTGCTCTTCTCTGCACTTTTTCTAGAGTCTCAACATATTTTTTGAATATATTTTATTTTTTCTTTATGTACACCAAGAGCTTCTGCACTAAAGACAAATTCCTTGTGTGTCCAATCACAACTGGCCAATAAAGAATTCTATTCTATTCTAAATTCTATTCTCTCTTGTTCTAGTCTATTCTACTGTGTTCTTTATTCTGTTCTTTTTATTCTTTATTCTATCCTATCTTATCCTGTCATATTTTCTTTTCTTCTCTATTTCTATTTTTCTATTCTATTCTGTTCTGTTCCATTCTATTCTTCATTCCAATATCTTATTTTATGTTATCTTATGTTATTTTATGTTATCTTATGTTATCTTATCTTATCTTATCTATTCTATTCTTCATTCTTCACCTTATTCTATTCTATTCTCTCCTGTTCTATTCCATTCTCTTTATCCTGTTCTTTATTCTATTCTATCTTACCCTGTCGTATATTTTCTTTTCTTTTCTATTCCTATTTTTCTCTTCTCTTCTATTCCGTTCTGTTCCATTCCAAAAGCTGCTCCTGGACTCTGGAGTCTGGGCTCCCTCCAGGTTCACACAACCTGTCCTTATGCCTGGCCTTGGGGCAGATCAAATGCCCCCCCTCCTTGCTCCCCCCATTGTCTCCCCATGTCCCAAGGCAAAAACTTCCTGTCTTTTTGCATGCCTGCAAAGGAACCTGCACACCCTCGAGGGTCCTCTAGGGCAGGGGTCTTCTTCAAACGTGGCAGCTTTAAGACTTGTGGACTTCAACTCCCAGAATTCCTCCTCCAGTCGTTAGCTCAGGAATTCTGGGAGTTGGAAGTCCACAAGTCTTAAAGCTGTCAAGTTTGAAGATCCTATTCTGTCTGTCTGTCTGTCCACCCATCATATCTATCTATCTATCTATCATCTATCATCTATCAACACATCAATCC
>BLBF01000055.1:276717-290967 GCA_015471245.1 Laticauda colubrina | reverse complement strand
AGGAAGGAAGGAAGGAAGGAAGGAAGGAAGGAAGGAAGGAAGGAAGGTCGGTTCTCCTTCTCCAAGAGGTTCCTCTCAGTTGCGTTGCCCCCCACTTTCTCTGGGCCAGTCAAGAATGCCAGCCGTTGTTTCCGTGAGCCGCTCTGCCTCCAGACTCACCATCCTCTTCTGCAATTTCCTCTGGGCCACCAGACATTCCTTGGCGTTCTTCCAGTACAGAATCTCCAGGTCTGCTCACAAATGAAAGACTTAATTCAATCTTCTACACCGCCCGTCACACCTAAGTGACTGCGTGGCTTATAACATCCTAATAAAGCCCTGTGAAGGCGCCAGACTGTAGTGGCCCACCAGCCGCCAGCAGAGCTGGCTCATTGACTCGGGCCAGTCCTGGAGTCTGGAGGAGGTTCTGATGGATGCTCTGCGTTGGACACAAAGATGGGGCCAGGGCGGTCCAACATTATTCAGCTGCCTTCAGAGTCAGAGATAAGTGGGGAAGAAGAACAGCTGGGGCCTGTTCCAGATGCGCGTATGCACAGAGCTGCCAGAAGAAGGGAATAGCTAAGGAACAGGGACCGACACGGGAAGAAAGGCACACCTGGACGCTGAATGGCTGGGGAGTAAATAGAAGCAAAAGGGGAGTGGGGGTTGCAGGAGACAATAATTTGTGTTTCTGTTGGAAGATTTGCTTATCATGGTTTGAGAGGCTCCCCACCAGGAATTAATTTACAGCTTTGCGACTGGAAGCTCCCGGACCTGGCAACTATCCAAGGACTGATAAGGTCTGTTCTTGCAATTCACCCTTGGGAGGATCATTGCTGGGACTTTTCTGTGTGTCAATGCCAGGAATTCACAATAACTAAAGGGGGGGGGGGAGCCTGGGGGGACAAGGAGTCTGTTTCTTGGTCCTGGCTAAACCTGGCTCAGAACATGTATGACTCAAAGCATAGATTAAAAACAGAATTCAGAACATATTCAAACCTACGAGTAAAAACTAAAATCAGAGTTAAATATTCAAACAGGAGCTCCTGCTCCCGGCAGGAGACGTGAATTCTAGTCCCGCCATAGGCAAGAAAGTCAACTGGGTGACTTTGGGCCAATCACCAGGAGACATTTTAGTCCCGCCTTAGGCATGAATGGTGGCCAGGTGACTTTAGGGGCCAGTCCCCCTCCTCTCAGTCCAGCCCACCTCACAGGGTTGTTGTTGCAGGGGCAAATAGGAAGGTGTCTTGGATAATGTTTGCCACCTTGAGCTATTTCTAAAGACAGTAATGGTGGGATACAAGCAAATAAATAATTAAAAGGCTAAAGAGGTTAACATGGCACCAGGAATGCCCTCAAGGCACCAGTGATGCCAACATTGGGAGGGGGGGAAGGCTAAGAACCAGGCCTCTCCCAGCCCCCAGCTCACTCTGCCCCCCCCCCCCCCCCCCAAATCAGCCAGTGCCTCTGCTTCTGGGTAAATCCTGCAGGAACCAGGGGGCTCCTCCCTGCTGCTTCCCCAGCCAATCCATCCAGGGTGCGTGTATGTGTGTTTCTTTTCCCCACAAGTCACACCTACTCACCAGCGAACATGGGGTCTTTCCTGCTGCTTCTCTGGCTGCCACATTGGGTGGGATCTGGAATGCAAGCAAGAAGCCTCTGAAAGATGGAAGGGGTGTGTGCACAACAGGTTTTTTGGGGGTGGGGACGACGACACAGCAACTGAGAGGCTGCTGCTTGTATTTTTGCTTATGCCACATTGGAAGAAACTACCAGTGGTACTGTAAACCTTACTTCAAATTGTTATTATGCATAGAAAGAATTTATTGATGACTGCTGAATCACTCATCTGCGTGGGCTTTCCTGGACTTGAATTTCTGCTGCAAACTCCCACAAACACCCAATAATTTAACATTTAATGCAAGGGCCTTCAAACTTGGCAACTTTAAGGCTTGTGGACTTCCAACTCCTAGAATTCCTGAGCTAACATGACTGGAGGAGGAGGAATTCTGGGAGTTGGAAGTCCACAAGCCTTAAAAGTTGCCAAGTTTGAAGAGCCCTAATTTAACTTATAGCATCCAGCCTGGTTGGGAACTGAACAAAGGAAAAAAAAAATGAATTCTCCTCCTCTTTTATGTATGTACAATATGTACATACATACATACTTACATACATATGTATATATACACACACACACAAAATTTAACATTTAACATATAGAATCCAGCCTGGCTGGAAGCTGAAAAAAGGAAAAAAAAATCTTTTACATACTTACATATATGCATACACACACACACACACACACACACATATGTAAAAAAAGGAAAAAGCAGTCAACAGATTAAACTAAACAATACACTCATCTTCAAATCCCTATTAACCGTTTTGTGTACAGCTAGTTCTTAACTTATGACTGATTGCTTAATGACCATTGTTATATGTGGCAATTATATATATTGTGAGTTACACCCGAGAAAACGAAGAACAGAAGAGATTCCATGTTTATCCAATATTTGAACTATGAAATTATTATTGGACAGTTATATAACTATATCTAATAAACATGTACTGTTTTGTAACTTGTTATGTTCTAAACTAATGGCAAGTCTGTATTTTGGCATAAGGATATGAGAAGGAGATGCTAGGTTATTATGACCCAAAAGGAACTGGTTAATGACCTATTGTATTACAGATGGTCATAACAGGACCATAACAGGAAGAAGAAGCCATGAGAACAAGGGTGGTTCCCAAGGACAAGGAAACAGGTGTTACGCAACAATAATATGAGTGTTGCGTAACAATAATATGGGTGTTGCATAGGGAGATACGTAGCTTGGATAGATTGTGAACCCAGGAAAGGGGCAGAGACTGTATATTGAATCTGTATATAAACCCCAGCCTTCCTGGGAACCATGTCCTCTGCCCATGAGCAGAATTCTCTTTTGCAAAAGCTTAATAATAAAATTCTTCTTCACTATCTTTGGTTGTTTTTGTGATTATCACAATGACCAAAGGTGTGACATAACTGCAAAAAAAACGGGGGGGAGGGATACACCCCCGTTCTGATGGTCACCCGCTAGCTGGCCTCAGGTGACCCCATTTCAAATGCTCAACAACACAGCATTTGCAGCCGTTTGTAGTGCCCCGCAACCCCGTAGCTTATTATAGTTTGGCCCCAAAACTGGACTCTCTTCCCAAAACCTCCACTGATTTTTTAAAAAAAGGATGGACAGGGGAAAAGAAAGATCTGCCCCCGAGCCCCCCAACCACCTTGAGCTAGTGAGCAACCTGAGCCCAAGTTGAGGGCACTCACCGGAGGACGAAAACCACAACACAAAATCCTGCAGCGTGGAGGAGGGCCGTCTCTTGCGTTTGCCACCAGACAAATCTTCCAGGCCACGGGGCACGGTGAAGGGTCTTCCTGAAGGGGAAAAAGAGCGGGTGGGAATCCCTGATGCTCCTGCTATCAACCCATAAAACATTTTTAATGGCCGTTTTAGAGTTGCCAACAGAAAGGGAGGGAGGAAAGGGGTTTGAAAGAGCAGTGCGGCAGCTTGGAAACCAAAAGCGCAATTCCATGCATAGTTTTTCAAAGATTGTAACTAGGTGACTGAAGTTTCTGCCGTGCAAAACTCTAACTGGAGAACTGGAGACCCTCCTCTCTTAAGGGTAGAGGCTGCAGGAAGGTTTCCTTTCAAGACCAAGGAAGCTGGCTGCCCATCTGGTCCTATCAGCCCAAGAAGTTCTCAAGAAGATCAGGATAAAGACTCATAACCAAACTTGCCTTAGACCTCTTGGACTACAACCTCCATGACTTTCACCAGGCATGGGAGCTGTGGCCCACATGCCAGGTGTTGTCCACAGAATGTGGTCAAACAGTCAAGATGGAGCCAACATGACATGACTTTCTGACTGCTCCCCGAAGACAACCCTGGTCTGCTCCTAGAGAGGCTTCTAGGGCTGAAGGTGCTGGGTTCAAGTCATCCCTCCTCCCCCTATTGGCCGAGAGGATCCGTACCTTTCTTAAAGGGTTTCTTTTCCGAGGAGCTGAAGGGGTCGAGGCCTTGCCAGGGGTCCCAAGTGTCCTGGAAGAAAAGGAGAAGCAGCTGGTGGGTCTCAGGCCCAGAGAGTGAGGGGTCGCCCGGGGGCTTCAGAACTGGGCCTCAGCACCACAAAAGGAGCCCCATCCAGCTAGCCTAGTGAAGAGGACGACCAGGGGCTGGCATGATAGCAGTCTTCCAAAATTTGAGGGGCTGCCCCAAAGAAGAGGGGGCCAAATTGTTCTCCAAAGCAGAGGTCGTCAACCTCGGCAACTTTACGACTTGTGGCCTTCAGCGCCCAGAATTCTTCAGCCGGCAAAGCAAAGATGCTTGAGGAATTCTGGGAGTTGAAGTCCACAAATCGTTAAGTTGCCAAGGTTGGAGACCCCCGCTCCAAAGCACCTGAAGGCAGGCCAAGAAATAACAGATGGAAACTCATCAAGGAGAGAAGCAATTTCACAACGGTGGGAAAAGGAAGAGATCCCCACAGATGAAAGTGTAATAAATAAATATAAATATATGTGAATACACACAGATGGATAGATTAGCATTCAAAATAAAGGAGAAGGAAGAAGCAGAATATTTTTTAAATGGCATTTGTTTGGTTAGTTCATAGAAACAGAAGCTAGAGACTCAAAAGTTTAAGAGAATGATTAACTATACAATGAAGGTTTATTGGTATGGATAAGCAAATATTATCACTAGGTGATTATTATCAATGCTTTTATTATTTTGGCAATTATGTTTCAAAATTAATTGTACGCAGACAACACACCATTCGTGCAGATAGTGTTTTTATGTATTCTAAAGAAAAATGTATGTATGTACACACACACACACAAGCAACCTGGAACTCAGGAGAAACTTCCTAACAGTGAGGACAATTAACCAGTGGATAGCTTGCCACCAGAAGTGGTGGGTTCTCTGTTAAGGTATTAAGATTTAAGAGCTGATCAGTTGTAAAGCTGATGCAACGTAAGAGGAATCAGCATTGGTATTGCCTCTTTAAGTCTAAGAGTGAGCCCACAGAAGTTTTACCCCTTTAAGAAGGGTTTATATGAAGCAGCCATTAGAGGGTGTGTTTTTTCTCTCCTTGTGTCCAGTATCAATTGCAGAGTTCTCTGTGGAGAGTTAAGAAGACTGATTGCTTGTCAGGTATTTGCCTAGCACGTATATTACTGTATATTACTGTTGTATATAAATCACTGTTAAATGTCTAAGTCTCTGTGTGTTGTGTTTTGCTCCTGGGTTGTCTTGTAATAGTGGTCATGCTACAAACGCTCTGACATCCTCCATCATGGTATATAGGGTCTCCTGCTTGAGCAGGGGGCTGGACTAGAAGATCTCGAAGGTCCCTTCCAGCTCTATTCTGATTCAGATCAGGCAGAGATGTGGCTCGGCCTGGCACATCCTCACACCTGGAAGCTTCTCCACAGCAGAGGGGAACAGCTAAACCTCAGGGCTCACAGCCGCTGAGGGACCTTTGGCTACAAACTACCAGGCTAACATAAGGTTTGTTTTAATGACCGTTCAGAGTTACAACAGCCCTGAAAAAGGGATTTATGGCCCATTTTTCACACTTACGACTGTTGTGTGGTCCCCGTGGTCACGTGATCCAAATTCAACGTTCACATACTAGGCAAATGACTCACACTGATGACGGCTGGCAGCATCCTGGGAGAGTCACACGATCCTCCCCTCTTGGTTGAACTTTTCTGACAGCCAGATTCCTTTAACAACCGTGTGACTCACTTAACGACTGCAGTACAACTTTTCACCACCGTGGCAAGAAAAGACGAAAAACGGGGCAGGACTCGCTTCACAAATGTCTCTGCTTAGCAACGAAAATGTGGGGCTCCCTTGCGGTCGTTAACGGTCGAGGACTGCCTCTGTCAAAAGGGCCACTGGCAAAACATGGGGTGCTCCTTACCTCATGGTGGGGATTAGCCTCCAGGGCAGGGAATCTCTCCCGCAAGGTGTAGCCTTTGCTCCGGGGGGCGCTCTAGGAACCGAGAAAGTGGGGGTGGGTCTCATCTCCGGATCGTACCAAGAGCCCCCCTCTGCCCTTCCCTTGTGGGCTGCCCTCCTGCCTCCGAGTACCGTCTGGTATGCAGTGTGCTCCTCTGCTCCATCGGAGGGGCCCTCCTGGCCCTCCTCCGGGATGTCTGCCAGGAAGTCCTCACCGCCCTCTTCATGGTCATCCACGGGGTTCGCTGCTCCTGCTATTACAGGTACTAATTAGAGGTACTGTTACCACTCTATAGAGCCTTAGTAAGACCACACTTAGAATACCACAACCAGTTTTGGTCACCACATTATAAAAAAGGTGTTGAGACTCTAGAAAAAGTACAGAGAAGAGCAACCAAAATGATTAGGAGACTGGAGACTAAAACATGAAGAACGGTCGCAGGAACTGGGCTTGGCTAGTCTGGTGAAGAGAAGGACCAGGGGAGACAGGAGAGCAGCCTTCCAATATTTGAGGGAGGGGGTTTGTCTGTGTCCTCAGGATCACACCTGAGTGGTACAAATGGGTGTGGAGCCTTCTTGGAGCTGCTGAAAGGACTGTGTTGTAGATTGGAGGCAGATGACATCGTATCCCTTCCCCTCTGTTGAGGGAGGGTTGTTCAACCTCCAAGTGGCCTCAATGGCCCTCTAAAAGGAAAAAAATGACCAGCTGTCTGCCAGGAGTTTCAATCCTTCCTTTCCCCACCATCCAGTCAGAGCTGAAGAAGCTTCTTGGGGAGAAGTGAAATGTCTTTAAAGAAAAATCGGAAAGTCCAATTGCCTCCTAAAAAAAGCACCTTTCGGACAATCATGACCTGGATGACATCTAAGCCCCTTATAGCACTGATGATGTTACCTAGTTGGGTCATGAAATGTCTGCAAGAAAGCCAAGCTCAGAGAGCACCAAGGACTCTGAAGTCCTCCTCCTCCTCCTCCTGTGCAAAAATCGCTCCCTTCCAGAACTGATGTTCCCTAGTTGGGTCATGAAATGTCGAAGCTCAGAAAGCACCAAGGACCCTACAGTTAGTCAGTCAGTCCTTCCTTCCTTTCTTTCTGTCTCTTCCTTCCTTCTTCCTCTCCACAAACCCCACTCCCCCTTCCCTTCTAGCACTGATGATGTTCCCTAGTTGGGTCATGAGACGTCTGCAAGAAAACCATCCAGCTCAGAGAGCACCAAGGATCCTATAGTTCAATCCTGACCTTCAAAGATTCTCTTCTGTCTAACTCAGAGGTCTCCAAACTTGACAACTTTAAGACTTGTGGACTTCAGTTCCCAGAATTCTCCAGCCAATTCTCCAGTTCTGGAAGTTGAAGTCCACAAGTCTTAAAGTTGCCTAGTTTGAGGGCCCTGATTTAACTGATAGAAATTACTCCTCTATCCAGTGCATCAACCTGTAGAAGCCCCCAGCTGGCTGTACATTCTCATAAAGTGCCTACATGTTAAAGGCTCCCAAGACAGTGAGCTTAGCTACGTGATTTGAGCCGACATCCCATTTCCCAGCTGGGATTTGGTCATCAGGAACTCTCCTAGCTCCATTTTCTTGGACATTCATTTTTCCTACCCCTCAATTCATGGGGTCTTTGTGACTCACTTCCTTCTCCAGAGAAGTCCAGAGCAAGAACTGGGGTCTCGCACGCACTGACCTCCATGGGTACGGAGCCAACTGTTGGAACCAGGCTCTGGGTACCTGCACAGAAGCAAAGAGAGGGTGTGAGCACACCTAACACAACTCTACCGCTAATCAGCCGGTTCTACAGGGCACCCCAATCCAATTTTCTTTACAGGTGGCAAATCTTTTGCAGACAGGGAGATGCATTATAGGAGAGCTTCCAAGCTCTCTGGGAAACAAAACAGGAAGCTAGGAGCTGCGTTTGCTGCTTTTCTTAAATGTCTCCCTGGTTCTTGGCCAACCACATGCTTAAAATAATAGTAAAAGAGAAAAAATAAAACTGAAAATAAAATAACAAATAACAAAAATAAGTAAAATAAAATAAAATAAGTACAGTGAGAATTAAAGACAAAATGCCAAAGTTGAACGAAATTAAAAAGTTACATAAATTAAAAAAATAAAATTAAACATAAAACTATGCAATAAAAATGATTTAAGTCAAGGCTAACCAAAATTAAAAGCAAAATTAAACTAAACCAAATGAAAGAACTAAAATAAAATTCAAAAGGAAACAAAAGTAAAATTTAAAACAAAGTAAAGTAAAGCAAAATTAGATTAAAAACAAACACAATTTAATGGTGAACAATGAAAAAAAAATCAAAGTAAAACGAAATGAATAATTAAAGAGATAAAATCAAGGTAAAACAAAATGAATAATTAAAAAGAAAAAATCCAAGTAAAATCAGACAAAATTCACACTAGAATGAAATCATCAAAGGTAAACAAAGCTGAAACAACAACAAAACTTAAAACTAAAACTAAAACAGAATAAATTGAAAGAAGAAGTTATCCAAGTTGAAAGAACGAACGGAATTTTAAAAGGAGGACTCCCCCTTTGGGATGCACAGGGGTGACCCCGGCTGTACCGGTGGGGTGGTCGCGGCCCCAACCGCCGTCCCTGCCTGCTTGGCACTGGGTGGGCGAGAGGCCTGCCAGCTCCAGCATGAAGAGCCCGCTGTGGTGGGGGGTGCAGGTGTTCATACGGAAGTCCTTCCGGCTGGCCAGCAGCTCTCCCTTCCGGCTGCAAGGAAATGAGCCCAGATCAGCTGGGGAGAAGGCCAGGGGATGCCGGCCCTTGTGCCCCAGGGCTGGAGAACGGGGGGCCTCCCCCCACGCCCCTGGAGGACCCCGCGGGAGCCTCTTACCTAAACAGGGGGTTGTCCTTCTTGTCCGACTCTTCGGGGGGAACCAGAGCCATTGGGGTCAAGGGCACAACAGCCACCGTCTAAGAAGGAAGCAGAGTGTCAGGATTCCGGCAGTGACCCCCACTTAAATCCTGAGTCTCGAGCCAAACTTCAAAAGGATTTATTGGGAGTTAACATGCCGGCATTGCCTGGGTGTAGCCGACTCTGAGACACATTGTTCATTGTTGTGGTTCGCTGGCAGCAGGTGCGGATGGCTGAGGTCTCAGAGAGCGAGGACTCGGATGAGGGGCCTGCATGGGATGCAGGGATGGGCCAGGACCATCAGGGAGTGGAGTGCGGCCTTTGGAGGTTGTGGAGGCTGGCAGCAGTGAGGAAGATGCCCCCGGGGAGCCTGTGCACAGTGCGCTGCGTGCAGGGCTGCTCGAAGAAAAGAGTAGCTGCAGCAGCACGGGCGACTCGGGAGTAAGGCTGCAAGGTAATGGCCCTTCCCTTAAGAGATAGAAGCCAGCTGAGAAACCGGAGTTCTTTGCAGGAAGCAAAGAAGTTTTTGCACTCAAGCCCTGTGGACATTCAGAGTATCTTGGTTGGTGTTTGGAGACTCTTTGTGTTTGAACTATTTCTTGGCAGCTTTATCCAGTGTTCTTGGCAGCCTTGCACAACCTTAGCAAGGCTCGTTCTTATTAGAGACAATTAGTTTGAAACAACCTTTTAACTGTGAAGGAACGGAATTCATAAAGAATCATTAAAAGGTTTTGCTGTTAACCTCTAAGTTTGGTGTTTGTTTCCTTCGGAACAAGGTTTGGGTCAGAACATTCACTGTCACCCTTGACCCTGGTTTTTCCCCCACCCCCTTTGTGTATTGCAATTCACATTCTCCAGTGGGACACATCCATAGCCAAGAGTCATCAATCAGGCTCTCCAGTTAGAATTTTGCGCAGCAGAAACTTCAGTCACCTAGTTACTATCTTGGAAAACATTTGTTTTCCAAGAAAACCAAAAGAAAACACTTTTGGTTTTGCAAGCTGCCACACTGCTCTCCCCCTCCCTTTCTGTTGGCCACTTTAAAAAGATCATAGAAATATTTTATGAGTTGACACAGAGAAGTTACAAGAGGGGGAGGTAGGAAGGGAAGGGTGCTGGGGGTCAGGGGTGGGATTTGGGAAAGGCTTTTCTGGTCTTCTGTGGCTTGGCTGTGGGGTAGGAATGTGTGACAAATACAGGTCGACTTCTCACAACTATTCATTTGATGACCAAAGTTACAATCACACTGAAAAAAAGTGTCTTAGGACTGTTTTTCACACTTCAGACCGCTGCAGCATCCCTGCTGGTCACGTGATCAATATTCAGATGCTTGGCAGACTTGGGTGGAACAAATGGTGGGAGAGCATATTCTGTTTAAACCAGAATTATTTCTCTTGGGGCTAATGATAGAAGGGTATAGGAAAGATATAGCCAGTGATGACCCAAAGGGACGTGTGGCACAAAGGCAACACAGTCACCTAAGTAAGAAAAGTCCCTTTAATACCTCCAACTTTGCCTTCAATGTCCAGTTACCTTGGGCTGGAGACAAAAACTCTCCCACTCATCCCTGCCTGACTCCCTTCTCTATTTTTATTGAGCATGTGTACTCTCCATTAATTATAACATTCGCCTTTTGTGAATCATAAATTGTAGTCACAATGTTTTCAAATTTAGTGCCTAAATTCATATTATAAATTTGTTCAATTAGGAATTGCCAATTTAGATTGTCAAAGGCCTTCTCTGCATCCAAGAATACAAGGGCTATTTGTTTTTCCGGATGGGCTTCGTAGTATTCCAAAACATTTAATACTATTCTTAAATTGTTCCTAATTTGTCTATTACGAAGAAATCCGTTTTGATCTTTACGTATATTTTCATTCCTCAACCTCCTTTCCTGTTCCAACTCTGTTGCCAGCTCCGTCAGCCGCCGGCAGGCCGCAAACCCTGACCATGGGGATGCTGCAATGGTCATAAGTGTGAAAAAGGGTCATAAGTCACTTCTTTTCAGTGCCGTTCTAACATCAAACAGTCACTAAGAAAATGATTGTATGTCATGGAGTACCTGTTAACCCACTAAGGTAGGTGTGTGTGTGTGTGTGTGTGTGTGTGTGTGTGTGTGTGTAGTCCTGGAGCAGACAAAAGCTGCGCAAGGCTTTCTTATGCACCCCACCTTCATCCAGAAACGAACAAAAGGGAGCTGTGGAGCCACTAACATTGTGTTGTTGGTCCTCTCTCAGGTCCATGTTGGCTTTGCTGGCCTGCTGGATGTCATCCAAGGAGAGGAACTAGGTAGAGAAAAAGAGGCTGCATCAGAAAAGAAGCCAGAAGGGCCGTTTGGGCCAGAAAGGGCCTCTGCTCCTGCTTTGGAAAACTGACCCAAGGACAGACGGGTCATGGGAAATGACCACACACTCCTTCATTTGCCTTTCATTTACAATTCAGATACAGACTGCTAATCATCATCTTTTAACTACCCCATAATCTCTTGCGGGGTGGAGTCTGGGCAACTCAACAAAGCCAGCAGTGTTTTACTGGCTGGATGCCCTTCCCTGTCACCAGTGCGGAGTTGTATTCAGCAGATAAATTCTCATCTCATATCTGCCTCCACCGAGGATTGAACTTTCAGCCTCCTGATTGTGAGGTGAGAGCTCCACTTCTAAGCCTACGTACCACTCAAGGACTATGACTAATAAATCATTTCCTTTTAACGACCCCATAATCCCATGCAGGGTAGTCTGGGCAATTCAATAGAGCTAGCAGTGTTTTAATGACTGGATGCCCTTCCTGTCACCAATGCGGAGTTTTGTTCAGCAGATATATATTCTCATTGCATCCAGGGAGAGAAATATATCTGCCTCTACCTAGGATTGAACTCACAGCCTCCTGATTGTGAGGCGAGAGCTCCACATCTAGGCCACCACACCATTTGAGATACAGACTGGTAATACAAATCTTATTTTAAAATTACTTGTCCCTTTTAATAATTTAAGCAATACAGTTAAAAGCGGGAGAGACCAGCATTCCGTATTGACTCATCGGTCCCGATGTTACAATAGGGTGGCTAATATCAGCCTAAAATATAAGATCTAGAGAGGCATTAATGAAGCCTATAACGTGGGGCCAAGCAACCAGACAGACCTCATGCCCATGGGAGGCATAGATTGACATACAGCTTTTTCTGCACAGAGAAGGGAGGCTTCAGTTGGTTAGCAGCCAGGGTGGATAAAAATCAATGGTTGTTTTATTTTAAATAAAAGAACAGATTTTTTTTGTTTAAATTGGATTTTTTTTCATTTTTATCAAATTTATTTTAATAAAATGCTTTTGGAGTAAAAAAAATATCTCTAAAGACAGTTTTCTATTTAAGATACATTAATAATTTAGTTTATTCAGCATGGAATGGAGCTTAATTATGCACAAGGCTGCATACATTCTGCAATATTTACATTTTTAGTAACCTCGTTCAATGAACCCAAGCTCTGCAAACTGAGATAACATGCCCTGCATTGATGCATTTACACAATTTCACAGCAACCATGAGATGATAAATCATAAAACAAAGTTCAGGAATATTTCTTTACTCCGTTGTTTTGCAAAACTATGTACACTACAAAGTGTACGATTGTTTGAAGAGGAATGCATCTGTGCCATGCATCTAAGCATGAGCAGGAAGGGCAAGCAGTAAAAATGAAAGTGGAACCTTCTAAGCAGCTTATAAATGTAATATTAAAAAGCGCCTGTCATTTCAGATCCATCATGGTTGAGCCTGCTAGCGGGCCAATCACATCCCTCACCTGCCACATCACCAGCCGTCCCATTAAAGTGAGTGGGATGGTCGGTGAGTCAACAGCGGGTCAGAAGACAGCGATGACAGTTGCTCTTTAAAAATTAGGATTGAAATCGAGCCTTTTTACTAGGGATTTAAATCAGGGGCCTCTAGCCTTGGCTGGCTGGGGAATCCTGGGAGTTGAAGCTGTCAAGGTTGGAGACCCCTGATTTCAATCAAACCCACCCTGGCAACCGCTTCGGCACAACGGGGGAAGCGAGAGTTCCTGTGGCGTAGGAAAACTCCGAAGGCAGAGTTTGGATCCACCTGGTGGCTAGTAAGTGTCTTATGGCCACGATTTGGTACTGCTGTTGGCTCTAACACCCCGGAACTCACCTCCTCTTCTTCCGCTGCTGCTCCTGGCCCGGCGCTGACATCTCCGTCGGTCCCATCCGCACCGATGGACATGGGCTGTTTCTCCCGTCTAAGTTGTAAGAGGAGTTACAACAGAGAGACACAGAAGGGAAACGAGCAGAGTTTATTCCAGAAAATGCAGGCGGTGCTCAAATTATAACTCTAATAGAGCCTCACCGATAGGGCAACTGACCTGATTTTATGACTTTTCCCTATCCCTTCCTTTCCCCTCTTTATTTCCCTTCCTCTCTTCCTAAGGAGGGGCTTACTCACTTCTTATTGGAGATGAAATCGAGGGCTTGGTACACCAGTGTGTAAAGATACTCCACCTGAGAAAACAAATGCAATAGATCAGAGAATGAAATGGAGAATCATCCCCCAGGGAGTTTCCTCTAAAAAAAACATTCTGTAAATGAAAGCTATGTCAGAATCTTCAGAGTCTGATGGAGGTCAAGGATTTCCATCACCTGCTGCTGATGACCAATCACCCAAACAGTTCCTATTCCCCCATGTTATCACCCCCCCATGGGGCCCTCCACTAACTCCCCCAGAGACCTGGCCATCTACCCCAGGCAACCCCCCACCCCCCATGGGTCCATCCTCTGTCCTGCCTTGCCCCCCTAGCAGACACACCTGGCCATCCACCCCAGGAGCCCCTCCCTCTCACTTGGCCACCCTTCTCCCCCCACGGGGCAATCCTCCTAACCCCTTACCTGGCCATTGCCCACTTCCCCAATGGGGCCCTCCCCTGATCCCCCCCCCCCCGGCAGATCACTTCCCCCCCCCACCTGCCCATCTCCCAGAGCTCCCCCCAGGCCCCTCCCACCTCCCACCTTCTTGCTGTAGATGCAGGCGGACCCCTGGATGAGCAGCGCTGCTTCGATGAAGTTCATGGTGGTCTTCCCGCCGTCGAAGGAGATGCAGATCTGGTCCAGCTGCGGGGAGGGAAAAAGAGGAAGAGAAGAAGGGGACAGGGAGGAGGAGAGAGAGGAAGAGGAAAAGAAGAAGAGGAAGGAGAGGGGGAGGAGGAGGAAGAAGGGGAAGAAAGAGGAGGGGGAAGAAGAGAAAGAGGAAGAAGGAGTAGAGGAGGAGGAGGAAAGAGGAGGAAGAGGAAGAAGAGGAGGAAGGGGAGGGGAAGAGAAAGAGGAAGAAGAGGGGGAAGGAGAGGAAGAGGAAGAAGGGGAAGGGGAGGAAGAGGAGGGGGAGGAAGA
>BLBF01000055.1:231842-248398 GCA_015471245.1 Laticauda colubrina | reverse complement strand
GGGGGGGGGGCAACGGGCACCCCCACCAAACTCCTCACTTCACGCCTTGGCGAAGCAGAGTTGGCGTTTCTCGCACTTGGCACCCAAGAGACGGCTTCAGTTTTCTAAATAAACCCTGTACATTCCAGCTCTTTGCGTGTGTGTGTCTGTGTGTACATGCATGCATACAGGTAGTCCTCGGCTTACAAGCACAATTGACCCCAACATTTACGTTGTTAAGTGAGACATTTCTGAAGTGGGTCATTTGTTAAGTGGATTTGCCCCGTTGTACGACTTTTCTCACCTTGGTTGTTAAGCGAACAACCTGGCAGTTATTAAGTGAGTCACACGGTTGCCAAGCGACTCTGGGATCACCTGACAACCCCCAGGGAACACTGCGACCATCATAAGTATGAGTCAGTTGCCAAACATCCAAATGTTTGACCCCTTGGCCATGCAGCGGTCGTAAGTGTGAAAAACGGTCCTAAGACAATTTTTTCAGTGCTGTTGTCATTTTGGTCATTAAATGAACTGTTGTAAGTTGAGGACTGCCTGCATTTGATGGCTGGAAGCACAAAAGGGGAAGGGGGGGAGAATTTGTCACTGAGTGAAGCAACGTATGAAGCAACTTATGAACTTATGAGTGAAGCAAAATGCCTGTTGCTAAGCGGGATGGTTGTTAAGTGAAGTTTTCCCAATTTTGTGACCTCCCTTGCCACTTGTTGTTAAGTGAATGACTGCAGTTGTTACAACAGCACTGGGAGAAGTCACTTTTGTCCGTTTCTCACACTTACGACCATTGCAGCCTCCTCCGTGGTCGCATGATCAAAATCCAGGCGCTTGGCAACCAACTCATAATTACGGTGGTTGCAGCGTCCCTGGGATCACGTGATCCCCTTTGGCAACCTTCTGACCAGCAGAGTCAATAGGGGAAGCCAGGTTCATTTAACGACCGTGTGGCTCACTTAACTCCACCGATTCACTTAACGACCAGCAAGAAAGGTCATAAAAAAGCAGAGAAAACAAGCCTCCCAACTGAATTGCTTAGCAGGGGAAAATTGATTCTCAATGATGGTCATTATGTTAGTCGTAAGAATCTCAGGGACACGGTGGCTCAATGGCTGAGACGCTTGTCGATCAGGAAGGTCGGCGGTTCGAATCCCCAGCGCCGCACAACGGAGTGAGCTCCCGTTCCTTGTCCCAGCAGCTTCTGCCAACCTAGCAGTTCGAAAGCACGTAAAAAATGCAAATAGAAAAATAGGGACCCCTTTGGTGGGAAGAAGGGAACAGTGTTCCATGCGCCCTTGAAGGCGTTTAGTCGTGCCGGCCACGTGACCACGGAGACGACGTCTTCAGACAGCGCTGGCTCTTCAATTTTGTAATGGAGTGAGTTCCCTTTATTTGTCCCGGCTTCTGCCTACCCAGCAGTTCGAAAGCGTTGTAAAAACTGCAAGTGTCAGGATTCCGGCAGTTACTCTAGGAGTAGCCGACTCTGAGACATGGAATTCACTGTCACCCTTGACCCTGGTTTTCCCCCCACCCCCTTTGTGTATTGTAATGCACATTCTCCAATGGGACCCATCCATAGCCCAGAGTCATCAATCAGACTCTCCAGTGAGAATTTTGCACGGCAGAAACTTTGGTCACCTAGTTACTATCTTTGGAAACATTTATGGAATGCATTTTCCATTTCCAAGCTGCCACACTGCTCCCCCTTCCCCTTCGATTGGCAACTCTTAACAAGACCCTAGAAATATTTTATGTCAGGGTTCCATCGGTTCCCCCCCATTTAAATCCTGAGTCTGGAGCCGAACTTCCAAAACTTCAAAAGGATTTATTGGGAGTTAAATGTCCGGCACTGCCTGGGTGCAGCCGACTCTGAGACACATCATTCACTGTCACTTCCGACCCTGATTTTCCCCTTCACCGCCTGGGTGTATCATATTCATATCCTCCAATGGGACCCATCCATAGCCCAGGGTCATCAATCAGGCCCTCCAGTTGGAATTTTGCATGGCAGAGACTTCAGTCACCTAGTTACTCTCTTTGGAAAACTATGGAATGCACTTTTCGGTTTCCAAGCTGCCACACTGCTCTTTCAAACCCCCCCCCCCCCCCCCCCCCCCCCACCCCTAAAAACCCTAGAAATATCTTATGAGTTGACAGCAAGTAGGAAAATAAGGACCCCTTTGGTGGGAAGGTAACAGTGTTCCATGTGCCTTTGGCATTTAGTCATGCCAGCCACATGACCACCCAGACGTCTTCGGACAGCACTGGCTCTTCGGCTTTGGAACGGAGATGAGCACCGCACCCTAAGAGCCGGAAACGACCAGCACGGATATGCAAGGAGGGGAACCTTTATCTTTTAAGAATCTCAAGAGTTTGGATTCTGTGGGCAGAAGACCGAAGACCCCCCCCCCCCGCCCCATCTTGGGTACAAAACCAAACTGACCGGAAACAACAAAAAAAAGATTTGATGAACTTTTGAATAGCATTTTATAAAAATTGAGATAAAACTCCTGGGTCAGCCTGGATGAAACTCCGTAGCTTTAAAAAGGCACGAAACAGCATCAGAGTCAGAGAAGAATTGGCGGCTTGGAACTCGTGGCACAAAGCACAGGCAATCCTTGACTTATGGCAGTTCATTTAGTGACCAAAGTGGCGACAGCACTGAAAAAAATGACGGCCATTTTTTCACACTTAACGCCTGTTGCAGCATCCTCAGTCATGTGATCTACATTCAGATGCTTCACCAACCGACTCGCATTTATGATGGTCACAGTGTTCCGGGGGTGGGGTGGGGGGGGGTGGAGGAGTCAAATGATTTCCCTTTTGTGACCTTTCAACGAGCAAAAGTCCACAGGGACATTGGATTCACTGAATGACCAGGTGACTTAACGAGTGTGGCAATTTGCTTAATGGTAACGAGAAAGGTCGTAAAGCAGGACAAAACTGTTATAAAATGTCTCCCCTAATGATGTAAATTTGGGACTCAGTTGCCGTAAGTTGAGGACTATCTGTACTGTGGACAGCCAGAGAGGAGATGCTGAATTACATAAAACCAGACACTCAAACCAGAAGCTAAAATCACGAGATTACGTCCAGGGGTGCAATTCAGCTGGTTCGACCCGTTTGACCAAAGTGGATGTTAAATTTACACCTGGTTCCCTGAACTGGGAATTGAACTGACCAGCTGGCCCTGCCCACCCTGCCCCTCCCCTCCCCTCCCAGGAGTCTACAGGTGGCGCGTTCTGGATGCAGGTAAGTGCAGGATCCAGAGCCCGGGGGAGACCATTTTCACCCTCCCAGTGACCTGAGGAAAGCCTCCGGACTCTGGGGGAGGAGAGTAGGCCACACCCACCCAGTTGCCCACGCAGCAACTAGGTAGCCAACCGGTGGCGGGGATTTTTGAATCCCACCCCTGATTATTACCCCAGTTACTTTGGACCATGTCATGAATACAAATTCACCGGAAAAGTCAAGCGATGCTAGGAATGGTTGGTGCAGGGGTCTCCCAACTCCCGGGTCTGTGCACCACCACTGAGCCACGGCATGCCAGAAACCGGGCCACGTGAACGAGCGAAGCCCCATCCGTGGGATGCAGGCGGGACACAAAACCACGTCCCCCTCTGATCCACGGGGGGAAAAACTCCACAGAACCGGTCCTTGGTGCCCAAAGAGTTTGAGGAGGGCGCTGAGTTAGTCGATGAAGAAGAAAGGGGGCAGACCACGCCGGCTGGATGGCATCCAAACGGATGCAAAAGTTGGACATACAATGTCGATTTGACAGGGTAGAGTGGAGAGAAGATGCTAAGAATCGGACACGATTGAACAATTAAAATCACCAGCATCAGTGGGATCCCAGGAGCCCTTGGCCTTCTGGGAGGGCCAAGTCCTTCTTGGAAGGGGGATGATGGAAATAGGGGGGCCAGCACATCTGGAGGGCAGCTGCTGCTAGTGCAGGGAAGAAGCTGGAGCAGAGGGACCCAACGCCGTTGAGGGCCAGGCCATCACCAGTCCAGTTGGCCTGGACAGTACTTGGCTATCAAGCCTTCGTAGTAGGGCTTCAGCAGCTGCGGGTCAGGAAGCTGCTCGCACTTGGTGTAGAGGTCAAACTTGCTGCAGGGGAGGGACAAAGAGTTGGGGGGTTATTGGAGAGGCGGGGCAGAGAGGTGGGACTCCCTGTTATCCTGAAACCATACTGATGTTGGGTCTCTTCTGACCAGGATTTGATAAGCCAGGGAGAAGCCAACATCTTGCTCCAGGGATCTCCCAATGCTTCTTGAGGCCACCAACACGGAGGAGACTGAGACAGAAAGTGAAGCCTTAGCGAGAAAAAGGGCCAACAGGCCGTCTGGGAGGGAAGGAGGCTGCACCAGGCAAACTAACAACTATTAAACCAGCAATAAATCATTGTCGCAAATAAAGGTTCAAAGTTATCTGCTAAGCCAGGGGTCCCCAAACTTTGAAGACTTGTGGACTTTAACTCCCAGAATTCCTCAGCCAGCTTTGGAATTCTGGGAGTTGAAGTCCACAAGTCTTAAAGTGGCCAAGTGCGGAGAGCTCTGTGCTAAGCAAATGAGCTTCTCTGCACCTGCAATCTTGGTGCACGGATGCCTTCTTGAAGGTGTGAGACAGAGGTCGGGAGCTGCCATGCCTCCACTCTGGTCTAACAGAATAACAAGAATTGGGAGGGACCTTGGAGGTCTTCTAGTCCATCCCCAACTCAAGCAGGAGACCCGATGCCATTCCAGACAAATGGCTATCCAGTCTCTTCTTAAGAACCTCCAGTGATGGAGCACCTGCAACTTCTGTCCCACCGATTAAGTGTTCTCACTGTCAGGAAATCCCTCCTTAGTTTTAGGGTGGAGAAACAATGGATGGAAACTGAGCAAGGAGAGAAGCAACCTGACAGTGAGAACAATTAACCAGTGGAACTGCTTGCACCAGAAGTTGTGGGTGCTTCAATAATAGAAAGTTTTAAGAAGAGACCGGACAACCAGTTGGGACGGGATGGGAGAGGGCAGAGATCTCCAAACTTGGCAACTTTAAGACTTCAACTTCCATAACTGGCTGGAGAATTCTGGCAGTTGAAGTCCACAAGTTGGCAAGTTTGGGGACCCCTGGTATAGGGGTTCCTGCTTGAGCAGGGGGTTGAACTAGATGACCTCCAAAATCTCTTCTTGTTCTATGTTTCTCTCCTTGATGAGTTTCCATCTGTTGTTTCTTGTCCTGCCTTCAGAGGCTTTGGAGGATAGCTTGACTCCCTCTTCTTTGGGGCAGCCCCTCAGACATCTGAACACTGCTATCATGTCTCCCCTGGTCCTTCTCTTCCATAGACTAGCCATGGCCAGTTCCAGCCACCGTTCTTTATATGTTTTAGCCTCCAGTCCCCAAATCACCTTTGTTTCTCTTCTCTGCACTTTTTCTAGAATCTCAACATCTTTTTTCATATTGTGGAGACCAAAACTGGATGCAAATACTCCACGGGTGCCCTTACCAAAGCAGTACTAACAATTCTGGAAAAGTGCTGACATTGCATTCCCTGCTCCCAACCCTGGTCTTTCGATCCCTCCCCCCTCCCCCCCGCAATGGCTTGGAGCTTCTTACTTGAACTCTTGCACCCAGGGTAACATCTGGAGATCCTTGGCGTTGCACAGGTGCATGTAATCCCCTCCAGTGTGCCAGGGGTAGAAGGAGTGGAACCGCACCATGTAGTAGGCCTGTGGGCAACAAGGAGATTGGGGGGTGGGGAGAAACATTGCAAGGACCTGTGCAGCAGCTGATCCCACCTGGACCTATGACTAAGAAGTTGCTAAGAACGTACAATTCAATTGTCCAAAATCCACCAGGGGCAGCCAAGCATCCATCAGAACATTGAATCTGGGTCCATAAATATCCTTTTGGGGAATCTGTCCTAACTTTGAATCACCACGAAGCAAGTCCTATGTTGAGGTTTACCTGCAATGCAAGGGCAATCGTGTGCCCCTGGGTTTGGGGGGATCTTGAGGTTCGCCGGCAGCAGGTGCGGACAACTGAGGTCTCGGAGAGCGAGGACTCGGATGAGGGGCCTGCGTGTGATGCAGGGATGGGACCAGGACCATCAGGGAGTGGAGTGTGGCCTTCGGAGGTTGTGGAGGCTGGCAGCAGTGAGGAAGAGGCCCCCGGGGAGCCTGCGTGCATGCACACTGGGCTGCTTGAAGGAAAGAGCAGTTGCAGCAGCACGGGTGACTCGGGAGTAGGGCTGCAAGGTAATGGCCCCTCCCTTAAGGGTTAAAAGCCAGCTGAGAATCGGACGTTCTTTGCAGGAAGCAAAGAAGTTTTTGCACTCAAGCCTTATGGATGTTCAAACTATCTTGATTGGTGTTTGGAGACTCTTTGTGTTTGAAATATTTCTTAGTAACTTTATCTAATGTTCTTGGCACCCTTGGCAAGACTCATTCTTCTCAGAGACTATTAGTTTGGAACAGCCTGGTAAGCCCAGGAGTAGCACCATCAGCTAGAAGGTAGATTGCTACAAAGTGTGGTGCATACTTGGGTTGAAAGAGCTGGCAGCCACTGAACCACAGAAAAACCCATTTATTTTTGGTGCAGAGGGCGTGTCTCTGGAGCATCCTTTGGCATCATGGGCACCAACTCAACACTTGTGCCAGGAATAGCAGGCTGGGCTGCGCCCTGCTGTCCTCTTTCTGCTAGATCTGTTCTTCCGTCCGGGGTGGGGGTGGGATTCTACCGGTTCAGACTGGTTCTAAACAACTGGTTGTTATGATTCTGCACAGTTCAGAGAACCAGCAAATTGTGCCCCTGGCTGGCCCCGCCCCTCTCCTCCCCACCCAATCAGTCCTTATCACGCATGCACGACATCGCTGACTGCATTCTCCCCTGCTCAGTCACTCCTTAAGGTATTTTTCCCCTCTCTCCAACGATCAGCTGTTCTGACGATCAGCTGTTCTGACAATCAGCTGTTCTGACAATCAGCTGTGCCGGGATCCCCCTCGCTGTCCTACTGCTTCGCCCAGGAGGCAAAAAAAAAGTGTGTGGGGAGGTGCTGCAAAAAAGAAGAAGCCATGCCCACACAGTCACCTGGCCATGCCCACCTAGCCATGCCCACCTTGTCATGCCCACAGAACCAGTTGGTAAAACATTTTGAATCCCAGCCGTGTTTCCATCTTTGCAACTCCTCATCTGCGGTGGGTTCCCAAGCCCTAGATTTTGATCATCATCAAGGATAGTTTAGTTGGACTCCTGTGCAAAGCAGGGAGTTGGGACCTCCAGGCCCATCTTGGATATTTATGGAGTCCTACAACACTGTCTCCTTTGAAGATGCCTTAATTCTCATCTTCTCTTGCTTGAGGATCTGAGATTCTCGGGCCTTCAGATATCCCAAAGGAGCTTTTCCAAGACAGTTGGACTTTCTTATTTATTTATTTTTTCTTTGAAAACGTTTTCCCTTCTCAACCAAGAAGTTTGTTCAGTTCTGAAGGACCGAAGGCCTTCTAGACACCGAGGAAACAGCTCATAATGGACTTTGGCCTGGAAGAGTTGTGTGTATTCTCCAAACACGTGTGACTGACTATTCTGCCACTAGAACTGGATGCTTGATAGGGTTACCAATACAAGAGAACTGAAGAAGCTTCTTGGAGGAAAACTTTTTCAAGGGAAAAACTTGAAACAAGAATCAAGTTGCCTTTTGGAAAAAGCACTTTTGAGGCAGCCATGACCTGCATGGTTGAGAATGTCTGTAGATATTTGGCCTTCAGATAGTTTTGGGGTGAGATCAAAACAACCTATCGCAGGTCAACCTGGACCAGGAGAAGGATAAATCTCCCAAAACATCCTTTCACAGCCTCCCCATCTTGAGTGAGGCGAGTAAACAGCAGTGAAGGCAGCTGGAGACCTCAAATTCAGGTGGCACCCTGGAAATCCCCCCAAGAGGAAAGAAACTCTGGGGATTTGTTCCCCCACATCCACCTCAAGGAGAATAAGGAAGTCGAGTGGCCTTCTTGGTCACCTACCTCCTCTGGAAGGGCAAATTTATTTCTCTTCATCACTTGGTACATGTACTCTGGAGCAGGTAGGAAAGAAAGAAAGAAAGAGGGGGGGGGAAGGAAGGGGAAGAAAGAAGGAGGGAGGGAGAAAGGAAGGAAGGAAATGGAAGGAAGAACGGGAGAGGGAGGGAAGGATGGAGAAGAAAGAGAGGAAGGGAGGGAGGGAGGGAGGAAAAGGAAGAAAGAAAAAAGAGAGGGAAGGAGGGGGAAGAAAGAGGGAGGAAAGGAGGGAGAAAGGAAGGAAGAAAGAGGAAGAAAGGAAGAGAAAGAAAGGGTAGAGAGTTATTTGCAGAATTGCAAACTGCCAATGTGAACCACCCAGTGTGATGTCCAGGTAAGTTGGACTTCAACTCCCATAATCCCTCTGATTTTGTAGCATGAGGAGAACACCCAATCAGAGAAGGCAGAAGTTGCAGTCTAGCTTCAACTGCCTTCTTCGTTGCTCATTCATCTGTCTACTGCATTGCAGTCCATACAGAATAGCCAAGTTGGAAGGGACCTTGGAGGTCTTCTAGTCCAACCCCCTGCTCAAAAAAGGAGACCCTACACAGTTTCAGATAAATCGTCCAGTCTCTTTCTGAAAGCCTCCAGTGATGGAGCACCTGCAACTTTGCTACAACCATCACATGGATGACTGAGAATCTCTGTGGACAAACAAGGATTTGTTTTTGCTTCCACTTAGGTGTGTGCTGGTGGGTGTGTTCTCTGAGAAGGGCAGGGAGTGGAGGGCTTACCATCATGACCCCAGGACATCAGGACACTTTCCAAGCCACAGTGGGGCTGATACACCCCATACTTGGTCCTGAGGAGGTAAAAAGGGAGAACGAACATCTCAGCTGGAATTCTGTGGAGGGAAGAACCGAGAAGAGCCAGTGTCTCTCACTGGCCTTTGGAAGAAGGTGACAAGAGTTTGGAGGGTCACCTGCAAGTGGAACATCAGGCATTGGCCAAGCCTTTGATAAATGCCAACAGTAGCCATCCTTCATGCCTCTGGTTTTAAAGCAAACGTGATGGAGCCAGGTTGCAGGTCCAAGGAGATGCAGAACAGTACTGGGACAATTGCTAATAACCCTCACTAGATATTGTCCCAAATGTGCTTTTTCTTTTTTTTTTTTTCCCCGAGAGGCAACTGGACTTTCTGGTTTATCTTTGAAGACGTTTTACTTCCCATCCAAGAAGCTTCTTCAGCTCTGACTGAAGGGTGGAGGATGAAAGGATCGAGACTCTTTGCAGACAGCTGGTCATTTGCATCCTTTTTAGCAAGTCGTTGAGACCACTTGGAGGTTTCTCTGTGTCCTCAGGGTCACACCTGTGTGATGCAAATAGGTGTGAAGCCTTCTTGGAACTGTTGAACGGACTGTGTTGTAGACTGGAGATATATGATGTCATATCCCTCCCCTCTGTTGAGAGAGAGCTGTTCAGTGTTGACATAGATGGTCTCTATGACCCCTCTTTCAAACCAGCTATTTTCTATGTCCAAAATGTGGACTTTGCTGCCTTCAAAAGAGTGACCTTTGTCTTTTAAATGCAGATGGACTGCTGAATCTAGTCCTGATGGGTTTGTTCTCCTATGTTTTTGCCATGCATTTTTGAAGTGGCTGTTTTGTTTCTCCAATGTACAGATCTGCACACAGCTCACCGCATTGTACTGCATATACCATATTGCTCAGTTCCTGTCATGCCCCTGTCAGAATCTGATTCGGAGAGGGAGGCCGAGCAGCTGACAGGGAGGGGGAGCGTGGCTGTGGAAGAAACTGGGGAAGGGCAAAGTCCGGCTTGGCAGAGCAAGGGAGAGGTAGAGCAAGGAAGAGGGAATTTGGAGGAAGACCCAGGCCCACCCCCTCTTCATCCTAGGGCAAGCAGGGAGGAACGGAGAAAGGAGCAACCTGGGTTGCATGGCTTGCAAGGGAGGAAAGGGCCCTGATTCCCTTCATTAGTCACACCTTGGAAGAGAGCTTATAAGAAATGCAGGATGTGTGTGGCAGCTGCTGGGAACAAATGTGAGTTTATCTTGTGTTGACTTTGATTATTTGCATTCCTGGCTTCCTCCCAACCGTGTTGAATTACTGTCATTCCTTCACGTCTGGAATTCTTGCTCCTGCCCTGTTGAACTAATGACCTCATTTTGCTTGGACTTATGGTGACAGTTTTTGTTGACCATGTTTTGGACTGTATTTCCTCCACTTAAAGGCTGTTCCTGGGAGAGTTTTTCTCTAGCCTGGAAGGTAACCTGGACATTGGGGGCAAAGTTGGAGATAGTAAAGGGACTCTTCTTGCTTATCTGACTGTGTTGCCTTTGTGCCACGCCCCTTTGGGTCATCACAATTGCTGTCTGGATGTTTTGTTTGTTTTACCATTCCCCAATCATCCAGTCAGAGGTGAAGAAGCTCCTTGGATGGAGAAGTAAAACGCTTTCAAAGAAAAACCAGAAAGTCCAGTTGCCTCTTGAAAAAGCACCTTGGCAACAACCATGACTTGATGGATGACTGAGAACCTCCATAGACACCTCAGCAGATAAGTTCTTCCATCAGAGATGGAGAGGCCACTATGGAAGGAGGACCAAGGAGACTAGGAGCCAAACTTCTGCTGATCTCAGTGTCAAGACATTCGGCTTGCTGTTAGGATTCCAGCGATCGCCCTCATTAAATCAGGAGCCTTGAGCCAAACTTCAACAACCTTCAGAGAATTCACGAGTGGCATACTGGCATGACCTGTATGAAGCCGATTCTGGCATACATAATTACAGTCACCTGTGACCCTGTTTTCCCCCCTTCCTCCCTGGGTGTGTCGTAAATCAGTTTCTCCAATGAAGTACATACACAGGCTACGCATCATCCATCACATTCTCCAATAAAAGTTTTTCCTTGGCAAAAGCTTCAGTCACTTAGCTACAATCTTTTTAAAGATAAAGTTGGTATGTGCTTCTAAGTTCATTTGCCATATGCTTCTCCAGTCTTTTCCCCCCTCCTTTCTTATGCCAACTTGGGGACAAGTGTAGGAATGTTTCACAAGTTGACACTCAGCTCCACATGTCCTACCTAGTAGCCCTCTATATCAATGATGGGATTCATTTTTATTTTTTTTTTACTACCATGGCTTGGTGGGCATGGCAGGGGAAGGATACTGTAAAATCTCCAGTCAGAGGTGGTGTTTACCGGTTCTCCAAATTATTCAAAATTTCTGCTACCAGTTCTCCAGAACTGGTCAGAACCTGCTGAATAACCACCTCTGCTCTACATCCATCCAAGGGTGGCCTCCAACTTCAAGCAAGGTCAAGCAAGAACTTACGTGTACAGAGGATTCCTTGCATCCGGATTGTCGTGGAACGTGGAGTGCCTGAAAACGATGGAGTCCTCCAGCTTGCAACCCACTGGGAAGGTGTCTCCCACCACAGCCCACTGTAGGAACAACCAAGATCAGAACACCCCCATAACACCTCGGTTCCTCTTTGTTTGATCGGGTTGTCCTTGGACAGAACCCCTTTTTTCTATCCTCAGTATCGGCAAGCGTGCAACAAAACCCCCACTTCATTTAGTGCAGGTGGTCTCCAAACTTGGCAATTTTAAAACTTGTGGACTTCTACTCCCAGAATCAAAATGTTCTGACCCAGCTCCCCAAACACAACAAACCCTCTGTATTTAAATCAATGATTCCTTTATTCGACAAAATAAAGGCAAAACATTTCTCAATGCAGGCTAAAAAAGTCTGTCCATCCAGAAGATGATTAGTTGTCTGCCAGACCTATTCATCTCCGTTCCCTGCCTTTTATCCCCAGAGCTCGGGTGGGGCTTCACTAACAGCGATGGCTCTTCCATCCCAAGGACAGGCCCATAGATTTCCACTGTTTTCCTCTCCTCTGCCTTCTGCACATCCATATGTCAGGCACTGTGCCCAGGTGTTCCTCCTCTTCCTCATCAGCCACCTCCAGACCTGGGGGCTATGGACTCTCCATCGGAGGGCTGACGGATGGCCCAGGCTCTGCCTCTGTCTCTCTCTCTCTGACAGCTCCATCCCCTCTTCCTCCTTGTAGCTCCCAGCTTGTCTGGATGCTGACCCTGACTCCCACACCTCCTCCTCCTCCTCCAATTCAGCTGCTGGAGGGGCTGGAGGCCAACAGGTCACAACATAAAGGTGCCAAGTTTGGAGACCCTTGATTTAGTGATTCCTCAATGTGTACCGATTAGAGATGCTGGAACTTTAGGTCCTTCACCCATCCATGAGCATAATTCTCATTTTTCTGCCCCCAAAATAAAGACTGGATATTAAGGGGCAGGGCTTGGGAATGTTGAGACTCTTCCACACTCCTTGTTCTTCATCTCACCTGTGGCTCGCCAGACAGGGCCAGAATTTTCCCCAAATCATGGAGCAGTCCAACCAGGTGGAACCAATCTAGAGTGGGACCAGAGAGAGCAAGAATCTGTTTCTGTCCTTGTCAGATCCCTCCGACCTCAGTTAGGACATCCGCTGAGACCCGGTGCCTCATGGAACCTCTTGATGCCAGGATCAGAGCCTGACCTAACTATGTGGAAGATCTGGAGGGTGAGGAGGAAAGGGATCTCATAGAGAAACATCCAGCTGAGCATTGTCCTTTCCTGATGATAACAAGGCGTGCTGATGGCTCCCTGGAAAACATCTCTACTCTGCTTGAGATCTTCATGTGTTGAAGACACACTGAGATGGCATCACTCAATGATCACCAATGGAGCCAGAGCACCTTCTGCCCTGATAGATGGGGAATTATGGATGATGGACTCCATCATCTCTTGGAGTTGGAAGCTAGACATGACCTGACATCCAAATAATTTGATCCTCCTAATTTCTGCAGGACCCCAAACCATCTCCTATGATTGTCATCTTCTGCATCTGTATAGAAGTGGGGAGACCCTCTTGTCCTCCTAGGGACTATAGGTCTAATCAAGGAGTTCACCTTTCTCAGGATGTTTCTCCCGAATCCCCTCTGCTGTCTGGTAGGCGTGGTAGGAGTTGGGGAAGTCCACATCAGGGTCCGATTCATCCACTACATTGTCCAGCAACTCCAGGGCCTCCATGATGGTCATCTGACGGAGGTTGCAGCCACCATAGTGCTTGTTCTAGGGAGAGGGAACTATGAGGACACGAGGATGGACGAGAGTTATAATGCCCTCTTCAAACTTGAGGGAACTAGGTAAGTCTAGTCCAAGTGTCGGCAACCCGCAGCTCTGGAGCTGCCTGTGGCTCTTTGATCTGTCTGCTGTGGCTCTCTGTTGGGTGATCCCACCATTGGATGGCCACGCCCCTCACCCCCCCCCCCAGTCACTCCTCGCAATACCTGAGAAGGTAAACACAAAAAAAAGCAGAAAGGAGAGAGAGAGAGAATGAGAGAGAGAGAGAGAGAGAGAAACACCGGGAGCCACAAAACCTGAGTAGGCGTGCCTGGGGTGTGTGTCATGTGACTGGGTGGGGGTGGCATTGAGTTGGCCATGCCCACCCAGGTTTTGTGGCTCCCGGTGTTTTCTGTGGGAAACAGGTCCAAATGGCTGTCAGGTTTCCAAGCTACCTATAAGTCAATTTCGGGCTTGACAATGGCTCTTTCGGTGTTTAAGGCTGCAGACCCCTGGTCTAGTTTAATGAAACGTACCAGGTATGATATGGTGACAGCCTTCCAATCCTTAAGGGGCTGCCACAAGGAAGAAGGGGTCCACCTCTTCTCCAAAGCCCCAGAAGGCAGGAGAAGAAGCAACGGATGGAAACTAACCAAGGAGAGAAGCAGCGTAGAACTAAGGAGGAATTTCCTGAGGGTGAGGACAATTAACCAGGGGAACACAAGTTGCCTTCAGAGGTTATGTGTTCTCCATCACTGGAGGCTTTCAAAAAGAGACTGGACAACCACTTGTCTGGAATGATGTAGGGTCTCCTGCTCGAGCAGAGGGTTGGACTAGAAGACCTCCAAGATCCTTTTCAAGCCTCTGGTTCTATATTCTATTCAGGAGCATGAAGGAGAAATTTCTTTTGAGCCAGAACAATTAATCAGTGGAACTGCTTGCCTCCAGAAATTGTGGGTGCTCCAACCATGGTGGTTTGGAGCAGGGGTTTGACTAGAAGACCTCCAAGGTCCCTCCAACCCTATTATCCTATGTCCTAACTCAGGGCTCTTCAAACTTGACAGCTTGAAGACTGGTGGATTTCCACTCCCAGAATTCCTCCTCCAGTCATGCGAGCTCAGGAATTTTGGGAGTTGAAGTCCACAAGTCTTAAACTGGCCAAGATTGAAGTCCCTTGTTCTAACTGTTTAGGCAAATTTTGAACACGAGGCAGGTGATCTTAAGAAGAGCAAGTCACTTCAGACTAAAATGGTAGGAAACCCAGCAGGTTTTCTTTTGGGAGGGAGGGAGGGAGGGAGGGAGGGGGGAACAGATTTTTGCTGGCAGCCCTTGATATCCATAGCAGAAGTGGGAATTCAGTTCTGACCAGTTCTGGAGAACCGGTCGCGGAAATTTGAGTAGTTCGTAGAAGCAGCCAATCCCACCTCTGACTGGCCCCGTCCCCATCTCCGCCCTGCCTCCCATCGAGTCCCGATTGGTCGGCTGGGTCTTCTTTGGTTGCCCTGCCCAGGAGAACAGAGCTGGAAAGCAGGTTAGTGGCATGGGGAGGGAAGGGGGATTTTGCAGTATATCCTTCCCCTGCCACGCCCACCAAGCCAGGCCCACAGAACCAGGAGTAAACATTTTTGAATCCCACCACTGATCCATACAGCCCGCAAAGAACTGGAGATAGGCCTCTCTTGTTGCTGGTATCACCTGGATGTATTGAGCCATGCTTGGTGCCCAAGAGACCTTCCCCAGAGGAGAGGTGGGCTCTGCCTGGGCAAACCCACCTTCTTCTGCACAAATTCCACCGTCTGGTTGGTGTGCATGAGCAGGTAAGTGTGGTACACTCGGTCCATCAGCGCCCCCTCCTGAAATGACAATTCCGAAGTATTGCGGCGAGTGACAATCATTAATCCAAGGCAGAGGTTGGTTCCCCCCCCAAACTTCAAGATGAGTGGGCTTCAGTTCCCAGAAGAGGTCTTGTCCAAAAATGCTAGAGAATTCCTGGAAGCCTGGCACTCAGACAAATTGACCATCAGCAGGCGCGGAGAGTGAAGCAACAGCTACTTACCATTCGAAAGGGCCAATCGCAAAGCTAAAAGACCACAATGCCTCCTGACCAGCAATCTATATATCCTGATAATCAGAGTTTCACACCAGCCGGTAAACAATGCCTCCCTCAAGAAACTACCAATTCAGTAAAGGGCAGATTAATCAAGGAATGACCAAGAATACTCCCCCCAACACCGACAGGGTAAGCCACGAGTATATAAGCAGCAATCCCTTCTAGCACTGATGATGTTCCCTAGTTGGGTCAAAAAACATCTGCAAGAAAACCAACACGGCCAGGGAGCACCAAGGATCCCACAGTTCCCCTCCTCCTGCTCCTGCTCCTTCCTTCCTTTTCCTCTCCTTTTCCTCTATCCCTTCTCCTTTTCCTCCTCTTCCTTCTCACCTTCCTCTATCCTCTTCTTCTTCCCTTTCTCCTTCTCTTCCCCATTCCCATTTCCTCCTCCTCCTGCTCCTCCTCCTTCCTTCCTTTTCCTCTCCTCCTCCTCCATCCCTTCTCCTTTTCATCCTCTTCCTCTCTCCTCTTCTTCTTCCCTTTCTCCTTCTCTTCCCCATTCCCATTTCCTCCTCCTCCTGCTCCTCCTCCTTCCTTCCTTCCTTTTCCTCTCCTCCTCCTCCATCCCTTCTCCTTTTCATCCTCTTCCTTCTCCTCTTCCTCTCTCCTCTTCTCCTTCTTCCTTTTCCCTTTCTCTTCCCCATTCTCATTTCCTCCTTCCCCTCCCCCTCAACCTCTGGTGGTCCCTCTCAGAACAGACTTTACACACTTTGGCACTCCTGCCTCTAAATTATGAAGTGTTTTCAAAACATGTTCACAGTTTTCATTCCAATCTCCTACCCAGCATTTTTTCCGCCTTGTCCCCTGGGAGAAAATCGAGACACTGTGTCCATCTGCCCCTGGACTTCACTGACCTTGAAATTCCTGAAGTTTTCTTTGGACTTCGGGTTCGCCAGAGGATCATCAGCCTGCGGAGCCTCTGGAGACTGACATGCCTGAGGAAAGAGGGTCTCGGAGAGGTTAGCTGGACCAGCATATCCTTGGTTTGCTATAATACAATATCAATCAGAATAGAGCTGGAAGGGCCCTTGAGGTCCTCTAGTCCAACCCCCTGCTCTAGCAGGAGATTCTATGTGATTTCAGACAAATGGATGTCCCGTCTCATCTTAAAAACCTTCAGTGATGGATCCTCCCACACCTTTGGGAGGCAAGCTGTTCCATCTATTCATTTTTTTTGTCTGTGCATCTTATCATTCTCTCTCTCTCTCTTTCTCCCTCTCCTGTCTGTCTGTCTGTCTGTCTGTCTATCTATCATCTATCATCATCTATCTATCTGTCTATTTATCTATCATATCTATCTATCTATCTATCTATCTATCTATCTATCTATCTATCTAT
>BLBF01000055.1:174515-223765 GCA_015471245.1 Laticauda colubrina | reverse complement strand
AGCAATAGGATAGGATAGAATAGAAAGGAATAAAATGGAATGGAATAGATATTGGAATGAAGAATAGAATAGGATAGGATAAAAGAATAAGAATAGAATAGAACAAAATTGAACATAGGAATAGAGCAGACTAGAAAATAAGAAGAGGAATAGGATAGGATAGAATAGAAAATAGGAATAAAATGGAACGGGACAGTTTCCACCCGTTGCTTTTTCTCCTGCCTTCAGCTGCCTTGGAGAATAGCTTGACCCCCTTCCTCCTCTCTGTGGCAGCCCCTCAAACATTGGAAGACGGCTCCCCTGGCCCCCACCCCCCCCCACCCCCCAGTCCTTCGATCTTCTCTAGACTGGCCAAACTCCTGGGCTTTAACTCCTATTGCTATTGTGAGGATGGCCTGCGCAGCCGCCTCCAGACTCAGTCCTGCTGCAAAACCCTGAGAATGACAGGCAGCGCAGTATTTTAACCAGTAACCAGTATTTCCCGTTTTCTGGGCTGAGCTGTGGTGAAAGTCCAGCTGGCAGGGCAAAGGGGCAACGTGAAGGAGAATCTGGGCCTGGGTTAGTTCTAGCCAGACAGACAAGCCGGAACTGGTCTCCCTGCCTCAAGGATGCCCCCCATTCTTGACTTCTCTGTGGCTTCCTGACCCACCAAGTTGAATTTCTCTCCTTTCCAAACTTCCCTTTTCTCTCGTTTTTAAACTACAAGGTTTTGTTTTTTTTTTTTAAATTTAAGATGGGTAGACACATCAATCTCCCAGAATCCCCCAGTTACAAGGACTTAGGAGCAGGGGGCTCAGAAATCCAATCATCGACTTTCATTCACCAGAGAACTGGTGTGAAGAAGCCACCTTGACCCACAAGAAGCGCAAGACAGGGGAATTGAAGCCCAGCCAGGCTCCGATGGGCCAGGTTGAGGGGAATTCCCACCCCAAGACTGAGGAGGGTCTGTGTTTCAGAGGAGACCCCCCCCCCTCCCTGGCCTGGGTCCAGCTGTTGAGTTCATTGGCTGCATCTTTCCCCCTCCTGTTCACACCTGGGGGAGTGGGTGGGGATGCAATGACGGACTACAACTCCCATCTGGCTGGGGATGTGGGAGGCATCTGTCTGGCACTGCCATGCAGAAGGTTGGCACTGGGAGAGGGTGTAAGGGAGGGGATGCTTGGTTTGTTGATAGATTGATGCCTCCTCATGTGTGTTTGGAGTGTGTGTCAGATATTTCAAGGATATGATTCTTTATTTCTCTTTCCTCTCTCCTTTCCTCTTTTTGTTTCCTTCCTTTTTCTCCCTCTATTCTTTCCCTTCCTTCCTGTCCCTCTCCCACTTTTACTCTTTTCCTTCTTTCTTTCTCTCTTTCTTTCCTCCCTACTTTTCCACCTTTTTCTCGCTTTTCTTTTCTTTTCTCTTCCCCTGCATTCCTATCTCTCCCTTTTCCTCCCTTTTCCTTTTTTCTCGCCTTTCCTTACTTTTTCATCTCTCCCTTTTCTTTCCTTTTCCCCCCTTCCTATCTCTCTTTTTATCCCTTTTACTTTCCTTATTTTTCATCTCTCTCCCTTTCTTTTTCTCCCTTCTTTCCATTTCTTTATTTTTCTCTTTCTTTCCTTTCTTTTTCCTTCCTTCCTTCTTATCTCTTGCCCTTTGTCTCCCTCCTTTTTCTCTCCTTTTCTTCCATTCCTCTTTTATTTATTACATATATATGCCTCCCATCTCACTCTGTAAAATCTGTTGAAAAGGGTTGATTCTTAAATACATTTTAAAAATTAAGAAATAAATAAATATCAAAAAATGAGTTTTTAAAGCTTTTCTGCCTTTCGAAGCTTCATGGAATGGCCGAGGCGAGACCTCAAATATTAACATAAATTACCATATGCAAATCGATGCCCTCACCCTCCACTGGAGGGGGACGGTTTAACTTTTTTTCTCCCCCCGCCCCTTCCGACTCCGATTGGTCCCTTCTTCCAGGCGGCGCGGCCGCCGATTGGTTCCGAGCGGCACGAGCGCCTTCTTCCCATTGGCTTCCTTTGGTTTGTTTTGGTGCGGGCAGGGCGGCGCCGAAGCTGCGTTTGTTCATTGGTGGAAAAAGAGGCGTGACCCGGGCAGCCCTTCTGCTTGGCGAAACCACAGCAACAGGCCAAGCTGCGCCGAACGATTGGACAAAGAAGCTGTCTGTCTCGACTACGGTCCATTCCTATTGGTCGAGAGCGGAGAGAAAGAGGCGGGGATTGGAAGTGAGGCAGCCAGAAGTGCCGAGAGGCCAGAGACCGGGGCGCTTCCGGTGCTGATGTGGCCGGAACCCGGCGGCGCGTCGGAGCGGTGAGTCTCGTTCGGGGTCGCCGTTTCTCTCCGCCTTAAGGGACCCCCCCCTCAAGGCTCTGGGCGGAGGCCGCAATTCTGCAGGAGCAGCTGCCGGGGCTGCACCGGTTGGACTCCGGCCTGCTTGGACTTTGGGGCGCCCTCCCGGCCAGGGGATCCGGAGGGCGCGGCAGACGGAGACCCAACTGGTGCGTCAGCAGCGCCTCTCCCCCCCCCTCCCTGCAGGCGGTTTTTTTTTTAAAAAAAAGTCCCTCGGAAGGCCGGGGTGGGGGGTGGGAAGGAGGAATAGGGCGGCCTCTGCGGGGACCGGCTTGCAGACCTCGGGGTGTCCCCTTGGGATACGCGCCTCCTTCTGCCCCAGAAAGCCTTCGACCCCTCCCCTCCCCCCCTTCGAGCACGGATGAGATTACTGAGTTTGGCCGCCAAACGTCTGCAAGGAAAGGATCAAGCTCAGAGAAAGCACCAGGGAGGCTCCCCCCGACCCCCGCCACAGTCGCCCACTCTGGCCCTCCTCTCTCTCTCTCTCTCTCTCTCTCTGTGCGTGCGTGTTGACATATGGACAGATAGATAGATGGATAGACACAGACCGAAAGAAGGCAATAGATAATTACAAATAGATGATAGGTTACATAGATTGACATAGACAGAGAGATTAATAGATGGATGACAGATGGATTTTATAGAGAGAGACAGAGACGGATGGATGGATGGATAACTATATGGATGGACACAGACCAAAAGAAGATAATAGATAATTAGAAATAGATGATTAGATAGATTGACATAGACAGACGGATTATAGCTATAGCTATAGATGGATGGATAGGTAGATGGATAGAGGGACTGATAGATGGTAATTATAGATAGATGTTAGATAATTATAAATATAAATAGAAGACAGATGGATAGACTGATAGATGATGGATAATTATAAATATTAGATGATAGATATAGACAGATAAATAGATGGATGATAGAGACAGACAGATATATAGACATAAAGATAGAGAGATGGATGGATAAATATATGGATTGACACAGCGAAAGATAATAGATGTTTATAAAATACGATTAGATAGATTGATATAGACAGACAGATAAGATGGATGATAGAGACAGACGGATTATAGAGATAGATCAATAGACTGCTATATGATAATTATAGATGATAGATAATTATAAATAGAAGATAAATGAATCGATGATAGACTGATAGATGATGGATAATTATAAATATTAGATGATACATATAGACAGACATATATAGAGATGGATGATAGATCAGACAGACTGACAGATAGATATCCTATCTTCCTTTCCTATCAATTTATAGAAAGCGTTCTGGCCCTCAAGATAATGAACTAACCCTACTCTCAATTTGTGTGTGACCATATATGCAAATAAATGGCATAATATGTGCCCTCTTGCACATCTTTTCTTTAGGGCCATACTCCAGTTGCGACTAGGACTGGGTTCATTATGTTGAGGGCCAGAATGCTTTCCATAAATTGATAGAAAAGGAAAGTAGGATGAGTTATCAGTTTGTGACTAAACAGCGTATGATACTCCTGTGCCATTTATACCTCATTGGAATGATGTGACTTCATGTGAGCAGCTAATCTGAATCGTGCCTTAAGCAGTGACCTAAAAGCTGACTCTGTTCTTTCCTTTTGAAGAGGGTCCCCTCTGTGAGATTAAATGGGTCAGATCTGATGAGGACTAGCACCTTGCTGGGAACTTCCTTTCCTTCCACCAGAACGTACTGTACTGTGGCTCTCCAGGATCCTAACAGTTTAACTGTGTTGGAACATCCCTCCACGTTTATGGCTCTTTTATTTAACCTTGGCAGTGTGAGAGCATAGAATGGAAGGGATTCGGGGAGAACCTTGCGGGCGCTCTCCCAAAATAGCTGCCAGGGTTTTGCTGCATTCATTGCAGGACTTCCCAAACTGCTGGCTATACACTGATTTCCCAGAATGTTTTTCCGGGTCCTCGGTCTTTTACCTTGGGCAGTGGGCATATTTCATTGAATTAGAACATCCAGAAGCTCCAGTTGGTGCAAAATGCAGCGGCCTGCATGGTTTTGTGCAGAGCACATGTGTCACCCCTCCTGCGGGAGCTGCATTGGTTGACGACTTGCTTCCAAGTGCAGTTCAAGGTATGCTGGTTGTCACCTTTAAAGCCCTCAATGGCTTGGGACCAGGTGATCTGAGGGACCGTCTCTTGCCGGTCACATCTACCCGACCCATCAGAGGCAGGGAATGTTGTGAGTCCCATCCCTGAGGGAGATGCCCCTGGTGGGACCCAAAAGAAGGGTCTTCTCCATGGTGGCTCCCTCTCTCTGGAATATCATCCCCCCAGAGATTAGAATGGCCCTCTCTCTAATACTCTTCCAGGAGGTGCTGAAGACCTGGTTCTGCCAGCGGGCCTGGGGAACCCAGAGTGGGATGGAGCCTATCAAATGGCTCGTGTGATCTACTGTCATCGGGGCGGGGTGAGAGTTGGGGGGTGATTTTTTATTCATTTTCCAGATTTTGTTCTACTGTACTTTACTAATTTATTTGAATATGTATATATCAAATATGAATATGTATATTTTTAAAATATGGTTTTACATTCTGTAAGCCTCCTCAAATCGCCATGGGCGAATAGGCGGCAATATAAATTCAGTAAATAAATAATATTTCACCCAAAGTCACTTGGGTGGCTATAGAAACTGAAATGGAATAAATTAGCCAAACGAAAGCGGAGTTGCAGACCTTTTCTAAGGATATGCACAGGAAATCTTTCCCTCTGGGACATCAACACAGAGCTGGTGTTTGCTGTGTAGTGTGTCAGCTTTTACTTTGGGTTAAATTATGATTGTTGTTGCAGAAAAACTAACGGCCAGAGAAAAAAAACCGGTGTGCACCTCGGCAGCCTATTGGAGACCCCCCTGGCTGCTTGCAAGCTGTGACTCCTTCCTTCTCTGGACCTTCTGTGCTCCTTTTATGCTCCAGCTGACCACCTCCTCCTCCCTCTGTGCCGCTGGTTGCCTGGAGGGTGAAGATGCTCAGCCGTTTGTCGGGGCTGGCCAGCACTGTCCTGCACGAGCTCTCAGGGGAAGGAGAAAATGCCGGGACGGCACCGTCCCCCACCGTAAGTTGCCTGTTCTCTCCTGGACCAGTTTGGCATTGAAGAAGTTGGTCCAATCCAACCCAATCTCTTCTTAGAAGCCTCCAGTAATGGAGCACCGACAGCTTCAATCGGAATAAAGCTGGATGGGACTTTGGAGGCCATCCAGTCCAGCCCCCTGCTCAAGCAGGAGACCCAAAATCGTTTCAGACAAGTGGCTGTCCAGTCTCTTCTTAAAAACCTCCAGTGATGAAGCACCTACAACTTCTGGTGGCAATCTGTTCCACTGGTTAATTGTCCTTGCTGTTAGGAAGTTTCTCCTTAATTCCCAGTTGCTTCTGTCCTTGAATAGTTTCCATCCATCGTTTCTTGTCCTGCTTTCAGGTGTTTTGGGGAATAGCTTGACCCCCTCTTCTTTGGGGCAGCCTTCTGGAGGCAAGCCATTCCACTGATTAATTGTTCCCACTGCAAAGACATTTCTGCTTAATTCTAGGTTGGATCTCTCCTTGCTTTGGGTCAAGTCAACCTACAATTACTGGCCTCCATTTATTCAAAGCCAGCACTCTTAATTGTTCTTGAGAAAACTGGATGCTGGAACATTGACAAAGCAACTGGTATAAAATTGAATGGCTATGTAAACTATCTAAATTAAGTAACTAAAGATAAGACAATCTAGAGTCCTTTGGAGCTACCCAGAGTCACCCTATCAGTGTGGCAGCATATAAGTATAAATAAAGGGCAACATATATGAGAAATAAATAAAACAGTGGTACAGTAGCCTGGTGGTAGAGCTCTCGCCTCACCATCAGGAGGCTGTGAGTTGGATCCTAGGTAGAGGCAGATATTTCTCTTTCTGGGGACAATGAAAATATATTTGCTGAACAAAATTCCACATTGGTGACAGGAAAGGCATCCGGCCAGTAAACATTCAGCTCCATTCAGTTGCCCAGATTCCACCCCACAAGGGATTGTGGGCTCGTTAAAAGATAAAATAAAAGATAAATAAATAAAAAGATAAATAAAGCAGCAGTCAGCACCACTTAATCTAGCAGGCATCCTATTCCACATTTATATTTATATTTAATTTTAGTTTAATTTAGCTATCTTAGCCCTCAGCTTCAGAGGAAATAGGTAGTTTTTTAAACCTTTGAAAGTTGCTCATTTGTGGCAGAATTACAGGTTGACCTTTTCAAAAAAAAAAGTGATAATGAAGGGTACCTGGGCACTGTGTCTGGCCTCCTTTGTGCCTCACCCCCCTCCATAGGCAGCACTAAATGAATGGTGGGCCCCTTGTTCCTTCTCAGACATTCATGTGACATCAACCCTTGTTTGGAGACCGAGAGCTTGGAAAGCTCCGGGGCGACTTAAGAACTTTTGCTTCCTGTTTCCCTCCCCCCCCCCCCCCCCCCCCCCCAGGGACCGGAGTTTGAATCCAGCCAGCAGAACAGGGAGGAGGAAAGCCCAGAAGATGTGCTGGAACGGCTGGCCCACATGGAGAAGCTGGTGGCGCAACTGAAGACACTGGTGTGGGAGAAAGATGCTCAGCTCCATCAGAAGGATGCCATGCTTGAGGTGGGTGGAAAGCGGATGCCCTCTTTCTCCTGGATAGGAACTTCCGTGTGTGTGTGTGTGTGAAGATGGGACTAGAACTCACAGCCTCCTGATGATTGTCGTGCCCCTGTCGGAGTCTGAATCTGAGGAGGAGGATGAACAGCCAACAGGGACTGGGACTGTGGCTCCGTTGGCTGTGGAGGAAACTGGGGAAGGGCAAAGTCCATCTGGGCAGAGCAGGGGAGAGGTAGAACAAGGGAGGGGGATTTCAGAGGAAGACCCGGGCCCACCCCCTCTTCATCCTAGGGCACGCAGGGAAGAACGGAGAAGGGAGCAACGTGGGTTATGTGGCTTATGGCAGGGGAAAGGGTCCTGATTCCCTTCATTAGCCACAGCTGGGAATGAGAGTTTAAATGAGATGCAAGCTGAGTGCTGTGTCTTTTGGGAACAAACATGAGTTTATGTTGTGTTGACTTTGCTTATCTGCATTCCTGGCATCTTCCCAACCATGTTGAATTATTGCTGTGCCTTCACATCTGGAATTCTTGCTCCTGCCCTGCCGGATTAATTACCTCCTTTTGCCTTGATTGGACTTATAGTTACAGTTTTTGTTGACCACATTTTGGACTTGATTCCCTGCAGCCAAAGGCTGTTCCTGGGAGAGGTTTTCTCCAGCCCAGAAGGTAACCAGGACCTTGGGGGCAAAGTTCGAGCTAATAAAGGACTCTTACTGATTATCTGACTGGGTTGCCTTTGTGCCACGTCCCTTTGGGTCATCACACCTGTTGGCTTTCATGCCTAAAAGCAAGACTAGAACTCCCAATCCTCTTATTGGCTCAAATTCACCCAGCTGGCTTTATTTATGACGGTGTTTACTTCTGGTTTTCAGCAACAAATACCCTGTACTGAATAAAGAATTAACTTAATGGTGGGGTGAAGTTTTAGCAGTTATCAGCAACGGGCTGTGCCTTGCCCCAGATTGTGCTGTTACACTTGGACAAGGTTGCCCCACTATTTCCTGCTGCATTTTGGGGGATGGGGGAGGGGCATAAGAAAATTAGGATGGGTGGTGGGCTTGCTATATTTAAAAGGTGAAAAGCAATTCCCTCGAAGGAATTCAAAAACAAAAACAGAGGCTGGAAATCTTTCATGTGAAAACTTTGTCTACCGTAAAATTGTACATTTTTAGTTCAGCTGCAGCCAGTCCTTGACCTGGGACTGGAATGGAGCCTGCCTATTCCAATTGTCAATTGTGACAGTCCTAGAGCAGGTCATCAAGTGACTGGACCTGATTTGATGGCCTTTTGAGGGGCACCTGTTAAATGAGTACCATGATTGTTTAAGGTGGCTCCTTTGTTTACTATGAGGTGTTGTTGCAAAAAAAAAAAAAAAAGTAAACACTGGTTTTAGTAAAAAAAATGTCAAAAATAAAGCCAGCTGGGTGACTTTGAGTCAATCCCCAGGAGACGGTGAATTCTAGTCCCACTTTAAGGCAGGAAAGGCAGTTGGCTGACTTTCGACCAATCTCCAGGGGACAGGGAGTTCTAGTCCCACCTTTTGGGCCAATCACTGGGAGATGGTGAGTTCTAGCCCGGCCTTAGGCAGGAAAGCCTGCTGGGTGATTTGGGGCCAGTTCTTCTCTTTCAGCTCAACCCACCTTACGGGAGGGAAAATGGATATGGATATGTGCTGGATATGTTCTCCCTTGAGTCATTTGTGAAAGTAATAGAGGTGGGATATAAATCAATCAATAAACTGGAGAGGCAGTGAGCTTTTCCTTCTGGGCTGAAAGTGCTTCCCTGGATCTCTCCTTCCCCTGGTGCAGAGGACATCACTCTCCCTCCCCAAACCCCTCCGCTCAGATCAGGGTCTCCGGACATCCCCCTCCGAGGCTGCTCCTGACACCCCCGGGACTCTCGCCCCTGTGTGTGACGTTGTGGTTCCCCTCCAGGAGGAGAGGCAGGCGGCCGATGCAAAGCTGCTGAAGCTGAAGCTGCAGGCTAAAGTGAAGGTGGCCCACCTGAACAAGCGCATCGAGGAGCTGACGGCCCAGGGAGGGGCAGCACCTGCCGAGGGGCAGCCGGAAGGGCCCCCGTCTCCTGTCCAGGTGAGCCCCCCTCCCCTCCACAGGGACCTAATCATCCATCTCCAAGCCGGGTGGCCAAAACCTCCCATGTGGGACAAAGGAGAAGCTTTCCTGTGGATCAGCTGTCCCTCTTAATATCTTTTTTTTTAAAATATATTTTTATTGAGTTTCTTTTTTTACATCATAAAACATCATGGTTTCGATAGCGTTCTTGGCATCCATACAGGTTTTTGGTTTAAGTATCATCATACATTATATTACATTTGTCTAATATTAATGAATAACTTCAACTAATGATTACTATCCTTACATCTTTGTATAATTTACAAATTTATGTTTTACTCTCTTAAAGACTATTCCAGTTAGGTTTCTTGTCTCACTTCTTAGTTCTGTTTGTTAACCATATATGCCCTCCTAATTGTCTTTCTTGGCTGACTGATGGGGTCCCACTCAGCCACGGGGCCCCTTCCCATCCAGAGAGACCCTCTGCCCACTTCCGCTGGCCAACGTATCCCCCTCCAATAACACATGGACCCAAGGGAGCTTTGGCTAAAACATGAAACCATTTGAAAAGTCCAGGGCTGCCCAAATCTTCTCCCAAAACTCCCCCACCTCTCTTCTGCACCATCAGGATGACCACAGCCGAAGCGAGGGGCTGGTGGATGAGATGGGCGCGCTCAGGAGGCAGCTTCAGGAGCAGGAAGAGATGGTGAGGGAGCTCCGAGGGCAGCTGGAGGAAGCGACGGGAAGACTCGGGGATGCCCAGGCCCAGGTAGGGAATCCGAGATGCTCCCCTGGGCCTTTTTGGGGTGGTTTTCTGGCCTCTTGGGATCTTCTCAGGCTGATATTGGCAAGGGACCATGAATAGAGTAGAGTAGAGTAGATATTCTTTATTGGCCAAGTGTAGTTGGACACACAAAGAATTTGTCTTTGGTGCAAATGCTCTGTGTGTACATAAAAGAAAAGAGACATTCGTCAAGAGTCAAGGATCTAATAATAGTCGTAGGGTACAATAACTAATCAAATCATACTAGGAATCAGTCTATAGATTGTAAGGATACAAGTGACAAAGTTACAGTCATACAGTCACAAATGGAAGGGGATGGGTGATAAGGAGTGATGAGAAGATTAACAGTAGTAGTACTGCAGACTTAGTACATAGTTGGACAGGGCTGAGGGAATTATAACTCAATGATGGTAAATTATAGATTTCTAGGGGTTTTCTCTTGTGAAATTAGTATAACTTGTCCAGCAGTGCTCTGGCATTTCCGTACACAGTTTGAAATTGTGGTCCAAAGTTGCCTGCTAAAACGTGCTGCCAGTTTTGGTCTAGTGGTTAAGATGCCAGACTAGAAAGTGGGAGAATGTGAGTTCTAGTCCCACCTTAGGCATGAAAGCCAATTGACTGACTTTGGGCCAATCACCAGGAGATGGTGAATTGTAGTCCTCCTTTTGGCATATAAGCCAGCTGGGTGTCTTTAGGCCAATCACTCACTCACTCTCTGCCAACCCACTTCACAGGATGGAACAGAAGAAGGAAGGTGTGTTGGACATGTTCCCCACCTTATCTGTAGAAATAATAAAGGGGAGATATGAATAAAATAATGCATAAAACGAGAGCCACAGCCTCTCAAGAGGCACCCAGTGGATGATGGATACCCTGCATGGGAGAGTTTCGCCTCCAGGTGCCCGGTGCTGTTGTCCCCAATTTGGGTCTCAGCCTGGTGCCGAAGCCAGTGATGGACTCCAGACACGAGGTGCAGGTTTTGTGATTGCTTGTCATTGGAGTACTGCAAGGAAAAGGGCTCCTGGTCAAAATGCCAAGAGCCAAGGACAAAGGATTGAGCAAGTTTTATACATTTTCACTAAGGGAGAAGGGGGGGACAAAGCGAGATAATAAGACATATCATCTCATAAACATTTTAGTAATAATTCTACAATTTGGGCTATTGGTCTCCAGCTGTCCCTATTCCCAAGTCTTGGCTAATGAAATCCCTAGGAGTGACCTAATACACATTTGATTTGCTCCAGGCCTAACTTTTAGCTGAGGTCTGCAAGTTGTCAAACTCGTGTTACTTTCATCAGCTCTTTAATTAGCCAGGGTTGTTACAAGACTTACACGTGCGTCTCTCCTGTGGATAAGCATTCTTTGTTCTTGCCAGGCAGACTCCACAATAAATCAGGCTTCCTGATTTACTTTCAAATGTGTGTAGGACCTGGCTTTATTTTAGCAGACGGCCCATCAGCATCTTTGAACCCAAAGCATTTCCCCAACTTCCCAGCTGTCCATGGAAGGGGATCATTTTAGCATAGTCCCTTTTCCGCTTGGCGGCTCCAGTGGTCGCCTCGATTCCCCTAAGGCTTCCCCATGATAATCCTCATTAAGTTTTATTCTCTCGGCAGATCAGCTGCCTTCAAGGGGAAGTGCTGGAGAAAGAGTCACTCCGCGAAGAACAGGCTCTCCAGCTTCAGGCAGAAATCCACCAGGCGGAGGCTTGGGCGGCCCGCGAAGCCAAAATGCAGCAGGTGGGTTGGCTCTGTGAAAGCTGCCCATGATTTACGGGCAGTTTTCGACTTGCCACAGTTCATTTAGGGACCAAAGTTACAACGGCACTGAAAAAAAATGTGACTCACGACTGTGTTTCACACTTAACGACCGCTGCAGTATCCCCATAGCCCAAGGGTCTCCAAACTTGACAAGTTTAAGACTTGTGGATTCCAGCACCCAGAATTCCTGAGCTAACATAATTGGAGGAGGAATTCTGGGAGCTGAAGTCCACAAGACTTAAAGCTGTCACGTTTGAAAACCCCTGCCATAGCCACACGATCAAAATTCAGAGGCTTGGCAACCGACTCGAAGTTACGACACTTGCAGTGTCCATGATTCCCCGTTTGCAACCTTCCAATGAGCAAAGTCAGTTGGGGGTGCGGGGTGGGGGAGCCAGTATTAACTAAACAGCTATAACTTTCAGCCACCAAATGAACTGTTTGTAAGTCAAGGACCACCTCAGCTTCCAAGTGCTTCATTAAGCAACTGTTTGACGTTTCAGTGGCCCTGAAAAGGGGACAACACATAATCCTCATGCTTATACACTGGTACACCAAGGGTTGTGTGTCCCTTACTCTATACTCTTTATGTGCATGACTGCATTTCCACTCATGCTAGTAATACTATTGCTAAATTTGTAGATGATACAATAGTGGTGGGACTCATCTCCAGGGGGCAACGGTTGCTTTGTGGTGTGGAGACAATAACTTGGTCCTCCACACCAATAAGACCAAGGAGCTGATAGTGGACTATGTAGAAGGAACAGATCAGATCTCCAGCCCTTGCTTCTCAAGGGAAACCGAGTGGAGCAAGTGGACAGTTTTAAGTTTCTGACTGTAACCCTAAAAGAGGACCTGGCCTGAGGTGCCCACATTACAGCCCTGGTCAAAAGGGCCCAGCAGAGATGATACAACCTGGGACTTCTCAGGAAACAACAACCGAATGGAGAACTGCTGGTGGCCTTCTATCGCTGCACCAGAGAGAATATCTTAACTTACTGCGCATCTGTATGGTTTGCCAATTGCACAGTGGCAAACAGGATAGCGCTCCAGGAGCTGAATGTCATTGCCCAGAGGATCAATTGGTTTCCCTCTCCCCTCTTTGGAAGAGCTTTAGAGTTCCCACTGCCTGAAGAAAGTTCAAAACATTCTCAAAGATCCATCTCATGCTGGGCACCCCTTTTTTTGTGAACTATTGCCATCTGGCAGATAGTATAGGAGAATAATAAAAACAAGGACAAATAGGCTGAAAAACAGCTTCTATCCCAGGGCTGTAGCTCTGTTGATCTCTACTGTATAGTGCAACATTAATGCAATATCAGGGGTTTTCCATTCAATGTGTGGAATGTGAAGGATGTGTGTGTTTATTTTCATAGTCATAATGTACACTGAAAATGGTATTTAATTTCGTTGTACGAGGTGCAGTGACAATAAACTAAACTAAACCTATGACCACGGCATGGTCACATGATCAAAATCTCCCTGCTTGGCAGAAGAATCAAAATTTGGATGCTTGGCAACCAGCTCCTACTTATGATGGTCACAGAGTCCCGGGGAGTGTCACATGATCCCCTTTTGTGACCTTCTGACAAGCAAACTCAAAGGGGAAGCCAGATTTGGTAAACGACCGAGCTATCAACTGCAGAGATTCACTTACCCACTGAGGCAAGGAAGGTCATAAAATGGGGCAAAACTCACAGAACAAATGTCACTTAACAACATAAATTTTAAATGGGCTCAGTTGTTCTCGTAAGCCGAGGACTGCCTATATCTCTTCAGAGGCAAAGCCAGTTGTGAGAAGAATCTGTGTTTTAGTCTTGTGGCTTTTGAACCCCTTTTTTTTGGGGGGGAGGGTGTCCCTCTTTCTCTCTCTCCACAGAATCTGAGGCAGCTGCAGCAAAAAGTGGAGGAACAAGAGGAGGCTTTGCTGGGCCGGACACAGGTGGTCGAACTGCTGCAGCAGGAACTGAATGTCATTCAGGGGGAAAAGCAGGTATCGGTCCAGGGTTTCCCTGACCAAAAAAAATCACATTTTATTGCATGCTGGAGCTGCCCTGGAGTTGCTTTCAGTTTGCAAAATAATAATAATAATGCACACATCCAGGGGCAAAACTCGTCCCTGGCTTTTAAATAAAACAAATCAACATTTTAATATTGACCTGTGGTCAGATGGAAAAAACGAACGACCATTGAAGACTTTGTTTTAAAAACAGGAAGTTTGTTCAGAGTATCATAACGTAAATTTTGCGCCAGAAAAGTAAACACAGATGGCTGAGGCTTCCTTTAACTTCTTTATAAACACAGGAAGTAAATTTTACAATACCAGTTGTAGATTTCTCCTGCATGGAGCAAACTCAAACAGAAGCAGACTTGTTACAGGTTCAGAGTAGAGCTCTACTTTTCAGCAAGCAAGTTAGTTTCGCTCTCATTTTAGAGCTAAGCATAGAATCAAAGTAAACCATGCCCAGATTCTCTCTTTAAGTTTCAGCCTTCAACTCAGCTCTCATTGGCTGACCTTGTTACTAAGCTCTATTCCAGTTCATGAATATACTCTGACAAAGCCTCCATTGGACTTTTGGCTGAAAGAAAAAAGAAAAAAGACAGAACTGGGGATTTAGGGATTTGAGGATTAGAAAGGGTTAGAGAGGAAAGAGGTGGCAATTCCTTGATGCGAGGAAGAGTCAATGTTCTATGTTTTCTTCCTTTTTTAAAAAAAATCCTTTTTTGGATTTTTATATTACTTTTTGTTTTTTAAGAAACTTTTATTGTCTCGTGAAATATTTTTTTAAGAAAGCTCTTTACATTAGAGGCATAGTTCTCTGGATTTGATATTTCCTCCCTGGGCCATCTTGGCTGCATTCTGGCCGTGTCAGGATGTGCAGTAAACCGCCATCCATCCAGCAACGTGGCTTTTCCAACTTCTATGCACAAAGCTCCCTTCTTCTATCCCCAGAATACCCCACATGGGTTCCTGAGAACAAGAGGGGGAAATTGTTGTGGCTCACCAGTAGCCAGCGGAGCTGGTGGCAGAGTCGGACACTGAGGAGGTTGGAGAGGAACCTGAGCCAGTCCTGGAGTCTGGAGGAGGCTCTGCATCGGAGGCAGAGATGGGCACCCAGGGTCGTCCGGCAGTTATCAGCTGCCTTTGGAGTTGGAGATCAGTGGGGCAGAAGAACAGCTGGAGCCTGTTCCCAGTGTGCACATGCACAGAGCTGCCAGAAGAAGGGAACAGCTAAGGAAAAAGGGTCGACTTGGGAGTAAAGCCACAGGTGGACAGTGAATGGCCCTTCCCAGAGGGAATAAAGAGGAGCGAAAGGGGAGTGGGGTTTGCAGGAGACAATTAGTTCACTTAATTAGTTTGAGGTTCTGTTCCTGCATTCTTGCCAAGTCATTGCTGCTACAGTGTGGCATTTGGAAGGTATTGGCCTGGCAACTCTCCAAGCCTGATAAAGGTCTGTCATTGTGAAATCTCTTGAAAGACTGGTTGCCAGGACTTTGCTAGACAGGAATTCCCTTTAACTGAAATAAAAGGGGTTTTATCAGGACGAGGAGTCGGCTTCATGATCTTGGGAAGCTTAGATCAAAACAGAAATGACTGATTTCCCCCCCCCCCCCCCCCCCCTGCCCCAAAAAATTCCTCTGCTGTCCATTTTTGTTGTCTTGTCCTTAGTGAAGATGGTGTCCTCCATCTTGGGCTGAGCTCCACACTTCCGTCTTTCTCTTCCCTAGAATCTCCTGGAGAAGTTGCAAAAGGCAGAGGCGGAGCTGGAGACCTCCAGAACCACCCTGGCTTCTGCCCAGGAGGAATCCCAGAACCTGGTCAAGAGCCTGGAGCTGGAGCTGGCCGAGCAGAAGACGGCTTTCCAGCAGAGCCAGGAGGAGGTTGAAGAGATGCGCCAAGAGCTGGCCCGGGCAAAGGCGGCCCAGACCGAGTGGGATCAGGAGAGGCAGGCCGAGGTGGCCAGGCACGCTCTGGAGGTGGCTGAGAAGAACCAGGAGATGGTTGAGCTTCAAAAGGCAGAGCAGGATCTCCATGCCAGTTACGAGGCCGTCCAAGCGGAGAATGCCCGGCTGCGGCAAAAGGTGGACGTGCCAGCGGAGACCTCGCCTGACGACGCTTCTGCCACGCCAGGTCAGAGAAACCGCCTGTCAGGAGGCAGCGGCGTCCTCCAGAAGGAATAGAAGTATCAACAGGAGAGAATCCTTTGTAGCTCAGGGTTGAAATGAGGGGCCTCTGGGCTTGGTGGCTTTCTAGCAGACGTTTTCTAACCCAACTAGGGGACATTGTCAGTGCTAGAAGGGAGTGGGGTTTGTGGAGAGGAAGAGGAGGAGGAGGAATAGGAATAACTGTGGGTCCTCAATGCTTTCTCTGAGCTTGGTGGTTTTCTTGCAGACATTTCCTGACCCAACTAGGGAACATCATCAGTGCTAGAGGGGAGTGGGGTTTGTGGAAGAGAGGGAGGGAGGAGAAAGAGGAAGGAAGGAATGAAAGAAGGGCTGTGAATTGCTTGGTGCTCTCTGAGCCTGGTGGTTTTCTTGCAGATGTTTCATGACCCAACTAGGCAACATTGTCAATGCTAGAAGGGAGTGGAGTTAATGGAGGAGGAGGAACAGGAAGGAGAGGAGGAGGAGGGAAAGAAGGAGAGGAGAAGGAGAAGTGGAGGAAGGAGAAGGAGGAGAAAGAAAAGAGAAAGGAAGAGGAGGAGGAAGGCGAGAAGGAAGACTGGGGTCCTTGTTGCTCTCCGAGCTTGGTTTTCTTGCAGATGTTTCATCACCCAACTACGCAACATCATCAGTGCTGGAAGGGAGTGGAGTTTGTGGAAAGAAGGAGGGAGGAAGGAGGAAGGGGGAGAAGGAAGAGTCTGAGGTCCTTGGTGCTCTCTGAACTTGGTGGTTTCCTTGCAAACCTTTCGTGACCAAACTAGGGATTGTGAAATAAGAGAGAGGGGTTTGCAGCAGAGGAGGGGGAAAGAGAAGGAAGAAAGAGGAAGAAGAAGGGAGGGAGGAGGAGAAGGAAAAAGAAAGAACTCTGGGGTCCTTGATGCTCTCTGAGCTGGGTGATTTTCTTGCAGACATTTCACGACCCAAGTAGGGAACATCATCAGTGTTGGAAGGGAGTGGGATTTGTATAGTGGAAAGGAGGAGGAGGAGGTGGAGGTGGACTATGGAATCCTCGGTGTTCTCTGAACTTGGGGGCTTTCTTGCAGGTGTTTCATGACCCAACTAGGGAGCATCATCAGGGTTAGAAGGGAGTGGGGTTTGCTCTCTATTTACATACTAGTGACAGTCTTCTCCATGGCTCCTTGATCAGGCTATAGTTTATTGTTTGTCTGTTTGTCTGAGTTGGTGATTCCTAATTGAGGTATTGTTTACTGCTGGATTCAAGGAGCTTACCAGTTCAGACAAATAAGCTAACAATAAACAACCATCTAACCAAGGGACCAAGAGCAGTCCCAGCATAAGCTAATAGTATATAAATAGAGAGTAATGCCTATTCCCAAGGATCCTCATTCTATTTCCGAGACACTTGGACAGATTCTCCATCAGATGGTGGGTTTTTTTTTTTTTTTCTGGTTAGGTTGTTAGCACCTTAAACCCCACATTTTGATTGATTGTAAAATGTCAACCATTTAATTGGAATGGAGCTGGAAGGGACCTTGGAGGTTTTGTAGTCCAACCCTCTTCTCAAGCAGGAAACCCTATACTATGTCAGACAGGTGGCTGTCCAGTCTCTTCTTAAAAACCTCCAGTGTTGGAGCGCCCACGACTTCTGGTGGCAGGCTGTTCCACCAGTTAATTGTCCTCACTGTTAGGAAGTTTCTCATCAATTCCAGTTTGCTTCTCTCCTTGCTTAGTTTCCATCTGTTGCTTCTTTTCCTGCCTTCTGGTGCTTTGGAGAATAGGTTGACCCCCTCTTCTTTGGGGCAGCCTCCCAAATACTGGAATACTGATATCATGTCCTTCATTTTTTTCTCCAGACTAACCAATTCCTGCAACTGTTCTTGATATGTTTCAGTGTCCGGTTCCCTAATCATATTTGTTGTTCCTCTCTGCACTTTTTCCAAAGTCTCAACATCTTTTTTGTAATGTGGGGACCAAAACTGGATACAGCATTCCAGGTGTGGCCTTACTTAGGCTTTATAAAGTGGTACTAATCCTTCCCATGATTTGGATTCTGTGTCTCTGTTTATACAACCAGGATTGTATTGGCCTTTTTGGCTGCTGCCGCGCATGGCTGGCTCATGTTTAAGGGATCGTCCATGAAGACACCAAGGCCCCTCTCACAGTGACTGTTTTTTGAGACAGGTTTTGCCTAATTTCTATTTCTAAGGTTTTTGCCGAGGTATAAAACCTTGATTTTTCTCCACATTAAATTTCATTGTGTTGCATAGGGACCATTGTTCAAGTCTGTCAATATCTTTTTGGATCCTGAGCTTGTCTTCTGGGGTGTTGGCTATTCCTGCCAGCTTAATGTCATCTGCAAATTTGATGAGTTCCTCTTCTTTTCCCTTATTTAAGAGGATCCTCTGTTACTATGCTACTATCTATTACGATGCTACTGTGCACATACTACTGTGCTCGGACACTATGCCAGTATCCTCTGCTCAGGAACAGCCCAGCGTGTCAGTTGTGCCCGTGTCAGCCTTCAGGATTTTAAGTCCTTTCAATTGTGTGCCAAAGGAAAATGACCCCCCAGTCAGGCTGCTCCTAAACCAGGAGCAGATTAAAGGAATGGGCTTCAGTTGGTGGCTGTTTTCTGCTTATCTCAGCTTGGTTGTGTGTGTGTGTGTGTGTGTGTGTGTGTTATTACACTTTGGGAGGAAAACTTATGTTGTATTTCCTGCCTCAGGTGAGACCCCCGAAAGATCCCCAGAGCTCGGCTTGTCTCAGCCAGAAATGGAAACAGCTACAGTCCCGTCTCCTCCCCTGAGCCAGGTAATTGTTTCCATAAATACCTTTGCAGAAGAGGTGGTGAGGCCAGGTTTCCTGGGAAGAGACCGCAGGGAAGGCACGTAGTAAAATAAAGGAAAGTAAGGTAAGGTAAAGGTCTGTGGAGATCCTCCGTCATTCAGGACACGGTTGTCCCAAAGGTGCTTTTTCAAGAGGCAACTGGACTTTCTTGGTTTTTCTCTGAAGACATTTCGCTTCTCATCCAAGAAGCTTCTTCAGCTCTGACTGGATGGTGGGGAAAGGAAGGATTGATACTCCTGGCAGACAGCTGGTCATTTGCGTCCTTTTAGAGGGCCGTTGAGGCCACTTAGAGGTTTGAATAGCCCTCCCTCAACAGAGGGGGAGAGATATGACATCATCTACTTCCAGTCTATAACACAGACCTTTCAGCAGCTCCAAAAAGGCTCCACACCTATTTGCACTACTCAGGTGACCCTGAGGACACAGATAAACTTCCAAGTGGCCTCAACAACTCTCTAAAGATGCAAATGACCAGTTGTCTGGCAGGAGTAAAAATCCTTCCATCCTCCACCCTCCAGTCAGAGCTGAAGAAGCTTCTTGGATGAGAAGCGAAACATCTTCAAAAACAAACCAGAAAGTCCCGCTGCTTCTTGAAAAAGCACCTTTGGCACAATGTAAGGTCAGGTAAAATAAATAAATAGAATAAAATATAAAATAAAGAAACAATATAAAATACAACATGAAATAAAATACCTGATTCTTGTAATGACTCCTTCATTTCCTTCTTTCAGTCCAGTGCAGCTGGGACCCTGGAGGATCCCCTGCCAGCCCAACCAGACAGACAGCCCGATCTCCTGGAATCCTTTGCTGATGAGAAGCAGCGTGATCTGTCCATCCTGCTTCTGGAACTACAGGAGGCCCAGGAAGAGATCGCCTTCCTAAAGGGGCAGCTTCCCCTCTCGAGCAGCCTGGAAAATGACGCAGGGCGTTTCCAGGGCAACGACGCCGAGACGGAGGGAGAAGGGACCGTGGCCATCCAGAGTGATTCGAGCAGCAGCTCCCTGGTCACTGTGGACATCCAGGATTCCCCTTCTGTTCTGGGGATGCTCTTGGGACCAGAGGAGAATGAAACATCTCAGGGACCATCTGCAGACTTCGACCTGCAGTTACAGAAAGTAACCAAGTTGGAGCTGGAAGTCGCTGAACTGCAAAGAAGGCAGCAGGAAGCCGTGGAAACCCACCGGAGAGTCTTGGAGGAGAAAACTGCAGAAATTGGCCAGCTTCAAGAACAGTTGGAGGGCTCAGCCAGGGCCACGCAGGCCCTGGACGCCGAGCAGGACCAGCTCCTGTCCCAGCTGAAGGAACTCTGCTTCCTGGAAGAGCTGAAGGATCAGCCGGAAGGAAGCCCTGATGCCCACCCAGAGCTGCAGCCTCAGCTGCCCAACTACGAAAGGGGAATCTCTCACCTGGGCTTGCTGAGGGAGCAGATTCAGAGCCTGAGGAACGAGGCCCAATCCAAGGACCTGAAAATCGTGGCTCTGCAGAAGGACCTGGACGAAGCCCAGTGTCAGCTCTCGGAGCAAGAGATGGCAGGGAGGAACCTCCTTAGTCAGCTCCAGAAGGAGCAGCAGAACGGCCAAGCCCTGGTTGAACAGGTGCGGGAGGCTTCCGCGAAGGCCGAGGAGCAGTCCCAGGCCCTGGCCTTGAAGGAGCTGGAAGCCACCAAGCTGGTGACGCTCCTCTGGGAGAACTCCCTGGAGGTGGAGAGGCTCCAGCAGGAAGTGGTGGAGCGGGAGCGGAGGATGGCCGAAGTCAGTGTGGGCATGTCTGACCGGATGGTGCAACTCAACGAGGAGAAGTTCGTATTGGGGAAGGAGCTGAAGAGCGTGATGGAGCAGCTGAGCATCCTGCAGCAAGGGAAGGAGACCAGAGAGCAGGCGGTGGAGACGGAGGAGAGACGGCTGCCGATGGAGGAGTGGCCCACCAACAAAGCTGTGGAAGTTCTAAGGAAGGAGAATGAACTCATGAGGAAGAAGCTGCAGGCTGCTCTCCTCAGCAGGAAGGAGCTCCTCAGCAGGGTTCGCCAGCTGGAACAGGAAGGAAAAGGTGAGGAAAAGCTTCCAGCTGAGAGCCAGGAGGGGGTGGCTCAAGAGAACGAAGGAGGTGGACCTCCCTCCATGAGCCATTGTGGCCAAGGGCATCCCGTAAGGCGGGGCAGGGCTGCCTCCCTGAACCAGCTGCTCTCCGCAAAGGAAGCCACATCGCAGATCAGCCTCGAGGAAGAAGAATACACATGGCCACGGACCATGATTGCAGAGTTGCAGCAGAGTCTACAGGAGAAGGACCTTCAGATCAATGCTCTTCAGGCTGAACTCAAAGACTGCAAGTTGTCCCCCAAGAAACAGGCTCCAGTGGATCAGGATGTGGAGAGGTCCAGCTCAGCAGATTCCAGGGAAGGTGAAACAAGCAGCAAAGCTGACCCTGGCCTGGAAGGAGAAAATAAGACCATCCAAGAAGAGTTTTTGGCACTGGTCCAGGAGAGAGAAGAGCTCCAGAAGAAGCTCCAGGAAGCTTTGGTCTCGCGCAAGGAGACCATCAAGAAAGCCAAGGAGAAGGATCGTCATTATCGTGAACTGCTAAAGCAGCAGAAGGAGGACTACAACTTGCTACAAGAGCAACTCGAGCAGCAGAGCAGGGAGAAGGAGAACCTGCAGGACCAACTCCAGACTCTGTCCAAGGTTCTGGAGAGCTTCCCTCCTCCAAAACCTGCTGGAGATGTTTCTTCTGAAAGTCCAGCATCAGGGCTTATGCAAGAGTTTGGCCAGGAGGTTATTGAAGAACGCGCTTCCTTAACCACTGAAGACTCATTTGTGCACCAGCTGAAGGCAGATTTTGAGAAGCTTCAGGCAGAGAAGAGAGAACTGGAAGCCCACCTCACGCACCTGGAAGGAGAACTTGATGGCAAGTCTGAGAAGACTCTGCTCCTCCAGGGAAAGGTTGAGCAACTTCTCGCCGAAGTGGAGATGGCCAAAGCTGCCTGCAGTCAGGCAGAAGCCAACATGGAAAGCCTGAAGCTGGAGTTGCAAGAGAGCCGGGAAGACATTTCCAGGCAGGAGAAGCTAAGATGCCACCAAGAGGAGAAGGAACTCAGCCACAGAGAAGAAATCCAAGGCCTTTACTCCCAGTTAGCAGATAAAAATGAGTCTCTGGGTGGCCTCCAATTAGAGTTACAAGAGAAGGAGAACAGGATCCAAGCATTGCAGGGACAATTGGACCAAGCCCAGCAGCTGCAGGCCGAGCTTCAGGCAAAATCGGCAGAAGAATCGGCAGAGACCCAATCCAAAGCCCACCTCCAGAGGAAGCTGCAGGCAGCCCTCATCTCCAGAAAGGAAGCCCTGAAAGAGAGCAAGGGGCTGAAGGAAGAGTTGTCCAGCACCAAGGCGGCCTTGGAAAGCACCTCTCTCCATCTTCAAGAAGTAGAACTTCGGGCGTCTGAGCTGAACAAGGAGAAGGTGGTCTTGTTGGAGAAACTGGCGACCCTCAAGGAGGAGCGGGACAAACTCATTTCAGAGGTAGACAACGCCTTGGTGGAAAACCAGAACGTGACCGGTTCCTGCGAGAGTCTGAAGTTGGCCCTGGAAGGGGTGACTCAGGAGAAGACAAGGCTGGAGGAGGAAATGGACTTGGTGAAGGAAAGGCAGGCCCAGGAGCTCTGCGAGTGGCGGAGGAAACACGAGGAGCTGCAGAAGGAGTACGAGACGCTCCTGCAGTCGTATGAGAACATCAGCGATGAGGCCGAGCGGATCCAGCGGGTGATGGAGAGCGTCCGGCAGGAGAAGCAGGACCTCTTCCTCAGACTAAAAGAGGTGGAGGCCGAGAAGAAGGATGGGGAAGCCCGCCTGCAGGGAGCCGAACAGGAAATGGAAGGCATGAGGGAGAAGATGAGGAAATTTGCCAAGTCCAAGCAGCAGAAGATCTTGGAATTGGAGGAAGAGAACGAGCAGCTGAGGTTGGAAATCCACTCTGGGGATGGTAGACAGGGTGGGACCAAATCTGCTCTTCGAGAAGAGCTGGAGACCTCCAAGAAGAATTGCCAGGCTCTTTCCGAAGAGATGGAAGCGCTGGTCGCTGAAAAGGACCTCTTGAAGCAGGAGGTCCAAGACTTGAGGCAGGTGTTGCAAAACAAGGAAGATCAGAGCAGCATCCAAGAGGAGAGGGTGGCCAGAAGCAACGTAGTCAATTCCACCATGATGCCGCCTTCAGAGGAGGTGGCTGAGGAAGAAGATACAGACGCGGGTTCTGAGGTTCTCACCGCTGTCACTCCAAGCCTTGGGGACAAGAGTGAAGATCTTGGCACAGCTAGGCCCTTGTGTGATGAAAGAATTGGGGATAGTCAACAAGCGGCTGAGCTCCAGGAACAAATGGCAGCACTGGAAGATAAGAGGAAGGTGGCAGTAGAGGAAATGAATAAGGTCCATAGAGATTTGGAGGTCCTGAAGGAAGAGAAGAACCACCTGGAGGGCTTACTGACTCTGAAAGGCCAGGAACTGGAAGCTCTTCAAGAAAAGTTCATCAGGATGGAGGAAGCTTGTGGGCAAACCAAGGAACAGCTAGCTGAGGTGTTGACGTTGAAAGAAGCTTTGGAAACAGAGAAGGATGACCTTGAAGAGAGGCTGATGAACCAGCTGGCCGAGTTGAATGGGAGCATTGGGAACTACCAGCAGGACATGGCCAACCTGGAGAGCCAGAACCAGCAATTCCTCAGTGAGATGGAAAGTCTTCAGGTGGCCCTGAGCCACCTGGAAGATGAGAAGCGGCATCTGTTGAGGGAGAAGCTTGAGGTGGAAGCCGAGAAGAAAGAGAAGGTGGAAAAAGTCAAGAGTGCCTGGAAGGAAGGAAATGGTCGGACTCAGACCAGAGAACTTCAGGAATTGTTGAAAGAGAAACAGCAAGAAGTCAGGCAGCTGCAGAAAGATTGCATCAAAAGCCAGGAGAAGATCAGTGGCTTGGAGAGAACCATCAAGGCCCTGGAGTTTGTCCAGAGTGAGTCCAAGAAGGAGCTGGAGACGACCAAGAAGAGCATGGTGGATGCAGAGGAAAAGACCAAGAAGGTCCAGGCTGAGTTGGCTTCCTGCAGGGTCTTGCTGGACGATACTCAGAGCGAAGCCGCCCGAGTCGTGGCGGAGAACCTGAAGGTGAAAGAGGAGCTTCAGACCATCTGGGCTCAGGTCAGAGGTCAGCTGAGTCAGAAAGAGAAGGAGCTGGAGAGACACTTGGAAGAAGAGAAGGCCAAGCACCTGAAGGAGATGAGAAACATGGACGAGAGGTTGGAGGCCCTGCGGAAAAAGCAGGAGTTTGCGGAGGAGTCGGCACGGGAACTCCAAGTGTCCCTGCGCCAAAAGGACCAAGAAGCCAAACAGCTTCAGGGTGACCTCAACCACACCTTGGCCCAGCTGGCGGCCTTCACCAGAAGCATGTCCTCCCTGCAGGACGACAGGGACCGGGTGATAGACGAGTCCAGGCAGTGGGAGAAGAAGTTCAGCGAGGCCATTGAGAAGAAGGAGCAGGAACTCTCTGCTCGGGAAGAGGCCTGCGCCGCCTTGCAAGACCAGGCCAAGAAGATGGCTCTCCAGGTGGAAGACCTCCAAGGCTTCGTGGCCAGGTAAGACAAAAGTGGGCCCCTTCCGAGGTTCCTTTGGGGCTCTTGCACTTTTTCATAACTAGCAGAAGCAGAACTAGAGTATGTGAGCTAAAGGGAAGGACCCAGATCTCCTTACCCCCATTTCTTCCATGCTCTTTTTAGTGTGGGAGATAACAGATAACAAATAATCAGAGTTGGAAGGGACCATGTAGGTCATCTAGTCCAACCCCCTGCCCAAGCGGGAGACTCTACACCATTTCTAACAGATGCTAGTCCAGTCTCTTCTTGAAAGCCTCCAGGGATGAAGCTCCCACAACTTCTGTTCCAGGGGTTCATTGCTCTCACTGTGAGAAAATGTCTCCTTATTTCCAGGCTGAATCTGTCCTTGTTCAGTTTCCATCCATTATTCCTTGTTTGGCCTTCAGGTGCCTTGGAGAATAGCTTGACCCCCTTCCTCCTCCTCTCTGGGGCAGCCCCTCAAATATTGGAAGATCACTATCATGTCTCCCCTGCTCCTTCTCTTCACTAGACTAGCCAAGCTCAGTTCCTGCAACTGTCCATCATATGTTTTAGCCTCCAGTCCCCTAAAATCATCCCGATTGCTCTTCTCTGTACTTTTTCTAGAGTCTCAACATCTTTTTTATAATGTGGTGACCAAAACTGGATGCAGTACTCTAGGTGTGGTCTTACTAAGGCTTTATAAAATGGTATTAGTACCTCACTTGATCTTGATTGTATCCCCCTGCTAATGCAACTTAGGATTGCATTAGCTTTTTTGGCTGCTGATGCACATTGCTGGCTCATATTTAGCTGGTTGTCCAAGGTGTAAGACTCCAAGGTCCCTGTCACAGTTACTGCTATTAAACCTGGTTTCACCCAGTCTATATGTGTACTTTTGATTTTTCTTGCCTAAGTGTAGGACTTTACTTTTCTCATGGAGGTTAGATTTGAGACTGTCCTCTTGCAAGCAGGTTTTCTGCTGGGCCTTCTCTGTAGCACAGTTCACCGTAATGCTTTTTTTTTGCCCATATGAAGCTGTCTCTGATACTGAAGCCACCAAGGTGGCTCAGGTCATGGGTCAAGGCTTGGAGATGTAGAGAAACCCTTTGCAGAGAAGGGGTATCCAGTTTCCCCTTGGGCTGAAGCCTTCTGGCTAGATAAGGATTAAGGAGAAGATAGAGAGTATGCTTGGTGCTCTCTGACCTTGGTTAGTTTCTAGCAGATGTTTCATGACCCAACTTGGTGACATCATCATCTCTAGAAGGAAGTGGGGTTGAGGACTGGAGGAGAAAGAGAAGGATTGTGGGGTCCTGGGTGCTCTTTGAGCTTGTTGGTTTTCTTGCAAATGTTTCACAACCCAGCTAGGTAATATTGTCAGTGCTACAAGCTTCTAGCACTGATGATGTTATCTAGTTGGGCCATGAAACGCCTGCAAGAAAACTACCAAAATTCTGAGAACATCAAGAACCCCATATGCTCTTCCTCCTCTCCACAAATCCCACTTCTTTCCAGCACTGGTGATGTTACTTAGTTGGATCATGAGATGCCTGCAAGAAAACACTGCTCAGAGAGCACCAAAGACCTCACAATTCAACCTTGAGCTACATCTGTTTTATTAGTGGGTAGAGACTTGGCAGAAAGTCACTGGGTCACCAAGACCTAACCCAACCATATTGGAGAAGGTCCTCCCTCACCTTAAAGCATTGTGAACCAGGAACAGTCCAACCCATTCTTTGAAACTGCCCTGGGGAGCCCATTCCATCCTTGGGATGAGACATTTTCTCCCTGTCATTCAGTTTCAGAAGCTTTTTGTCAAGGGTCAGCAGATCTAGAAGTTTGTTTATTTTCTCACTGTCCCTTGGTCCATCCTCTACATTCCCTCATGCCTTGCAGTTAAATACGGCCCAGTCTCCATCCTAACTTAATGGGAATATTTTCCAGAACCCTCCTAAGGTTCTGCAAGTAGCAGAGAACTCTGTTAGCACTTTGGGCGGCTTGTTTGGAAGGACAGCAGTGAGGAAAAATGAAAGGAAGTGTTGTGGCCTGTCAGCCGCCGACCCCTCCAGCAACCGAATCGGGAGGAGGAGGAGGCACGGGGGTCAGGGCCAGCATGAAGGCAGCCTGGGAGCTCCAAGGGGGAAGAGGAAATGGAGCTGGCAGAGAGAGAGAGTCAGAGGCAGGGCCTGGACCATCCATCAGCCCTCCAATGGAGAGTCGACAGCCCCCAGGTCTGGAGGTGGCTGATGAGGAAGAGGAGGAATAGCCGGGTCCAGTGCCTGATGCATGGATGTGCAGAAGGCAGAGGAGAGGAGAGTAGTGGAAATCTGTGGGCTGGTCCTCAGGACAGAAGAGCCACCGCTGCTAACAAACCCCCATCCTAGCTCTGGGGATAAAAGGCAGGGGCTGGAGATGAACTAGAAGTGGCAGAGGTGGCATTCATCTCCCTGACAGATTTGTTAGCCTGCGGTGAGAGAAAAACTTTTTTTTTGCCAGGGCTCCTAATAAAGAAATCTGAGTTCACTTCAGAGGGTTTGTCATGTTTGGGGAGCTGGGTCAGAACAGGAACGTATATGGGCTCTATCAGATTCTGCCATTTCTGCTTGCAGCTTGGAACGCAGCCAATCAGCGCAAGAGTCTCATGCCCAGAAGGAGCTCCAGCACCACCAAGAAGAGGTTGGGTTGCTCCAGGAGGAGAAGCAGAGACTTGGACTTCAGCTGGAAGAGGTCCAGCGGCTGCTGAACAACTCCCAGAGCCAGGTCCTCCAGCAAGGGGGAGAACTTGGGTCTCTGAGAAAGCAGCTTGCCGATCTGCGGGCCTCCTTCGAAGACTGTGACCGGGCACGCCTTGAGATGTCTGAGACGGCGAAGAGACATGAGGCCAGTCTTCAGGATTGCAGGCTGAGTCTGGAGCAGCTGGAGGCTGATCTGAAGGCTTCCAGGGAGCTGACGGATAGACTACACAACGAGATGAGTGACAAGGAGCAGAAGATTGTTGCCCTTGTGGCTGCCAAGGAAGAGGCTGTAGCCGAAGCCCTGTTAGAAGCTCAGGAGCAGCACAAGGAAGACCTGAAGGACTTGGAGGACCAGGTGGCCAAGGCTGAGGCCCAGAAGGTGGCCCTGGAGGCTGATAAGGCAAAAGCTCAGGAGAAAGTGAAGGGTCTCGTGGAGAAGCTGAGAAAGATCCACGAAGAGAGCAAGCAGCACAAAGCTCAGCTAGATTCCTTCACCAAATCCATGTCTTCCCTGCAGGATGATCGGGACAGAGTCCTAGAAGACTATCGGCAGCTGGAACAACATCACCTGGCTGCCATTTTAGAGAAGGATCAGCTCATCCAGGAAGCAGCCGTGGAGAACAATTCCTTGAAGGAGCAACTTCGGAGCCTCCACGGCCAGATGGATGACTTGCACGCGGAGAATGCCAAGTTGGACGCCGAACTGATACGCTATCGCGAAGACCTGAATCAAGTCATCTCCATCAAGGACACTCAGCAGAAGCAGCTGCTGAAGACCCAGCTCGACCAGATCCAGGCTCTGGAGAAGGAGAAGGCGGGCGTGGAAGGCCTGCTGGGAGAGTCTGAGCTTAGTTTGGCGAACCTACAGCGAGTCGTGGAGGCCCTGCAGCTGGAGAAGCAGCATCTGGGCCAGGAAGGGAAGGCTCTGGAGGCTTCCCTCTCCCAGTTGCAGGATGAGATGCTGGTCCTGCGGGAAGGGGGCTCCCTGTTGGAGCTCCAGATGCAGTTGCAAGAGAAAGTGGATGAAATCCAGAGGTTGGGTGGGCAGCTGTCACTGGCAAATCAGCAGGTGGCGGGCCTTGAAGAGGAGCTGGCTGGTCTCCACCAGAAGCTGCAGGACACGGAAGCCAAGATGAAGAAGGAGCTCAAGAGCTTCCATCACGACACTGGACTTCTGCGGAATGAGACCGAGACTGCTGAAGAACGAGTGGCCGAGCTGGCCAAGGACCTCCTGCGGATGGAGCAGAGCCTCCTGGGGGTCACGGAAGAAAACCAGGATTTGAAGGCCCAAATCCAGTCGTTCAAGAAGGCCATGAGTTCCCTCCAAGACAGCTGGGACCAGTCGCACGAAGAAAGGCGTGCCCTGGAGAAGAAATGCGCTGCCGACCTGGAAGAGCAGAGGCAGGTGGTCCAAAGCCTCCAGCAGGAGAAGCTCCATGCTCAGGAGGCGTGCACCACCCTGGAAAAGCAGAGGGACAACCTGACCGCCCAGCTCGCCGCCCTCCGAGACTCGGCGGAAGAGAAGGGCTCCTCGGAGACGCTGGAGAAACTCAACCAGCAGCTTCAGTCCAAAGATTCGCAGCTTGCTCACCTCTCGTCGGAGCTGGAGGGGGCCTCTGGCCAAGTGAAGGCCTTCTCCCAGGCCATGGCCAGCCTGCAGGCTGATCGAGACCGTCTGCTAGGCGAGCTGGACAGAAGCCGCAAGGTGGAGGAGGTGAAGCTGCAGTCGGCCGCCAGCGTGTCTCCCAGTCTTGCCGAAACGTCCAACCTCAAGAAGGTGCTCTCGTCCCTCCAGAACGACCGAGACCGGCTGGTAAGTCTTGCATCCCTGCAGTGTGGGCAAGGTAACAGAGTAGTAGAGTCGGAAGGGACCCTGGTGATCTGCTAGTCCAACACCCTGCTGAAGCAGGAAAACCTACAGCGCTTCAGAGAAATGGTTGTCCAATCTCTACTTAAAAACTTCCAGTGATGGACATTCACAACTTCCAGTGGCAATCAGTTCCACTGGTTAATTGTTCTCCCTGTTAGGAAATTTCTCCTAAAGTCCAGGTTGCTTCTGTCCTTGACTACTTTCCATCTATTGCTTCTTTCTCCTGCCTTCAGGGGCTTTGAAGAATAGGTTGACCCCTTCCTCTCTGCGATGTGTATGTGGTATGTGTATCGTTGTTACGATAGCGCTCTTTCAGTGCTATCACTGTTCTATGTCGCCCCTAATCCTTCTCTTCAGGAGAGTAGACATACCCAATTCCTGCAACCTTTTGTGGGGTCCTTGGAGGGGTCCTTGGAGGTCCTTTATGGGGTCCTTGGAGGTCCACCAGGGAGCACCTTCAGTGCCAGCTCTGATGATGCTACCTAGTTGGGTCATGAAAACGCACCAGGGAGCCTTCAGTTCAATCCCAAGCGGCTACCAATAATTCTCTTCCGTTGATGTCAGAATCTTTTGTGGGGGAATCCCTGACCCCCTTAACCTGCTTTGGAGAAGCGGTCGATCTCGTTGGGAGTCTTGACCGGCAGGTTCTCCTCTCCTTGTCCTCCAGCTGGTGGAGCTGAAGAACCTGCAGCAGCAGGTGGAGGTAGACACGGCCGAGATCTCCCGCTTGAAGGCCCAGCTCCAGCAGAAGCAGCAAGAGATGGAGCAGCAGGAGGAGGTGTTCCAGGGGAAGCTGAAGCAGGAGAGGGCCTCCGTGGAGCTGGAGCTCCAGCAACTCAGGTGAGTCCATGCGGCCGTGCAGATATACCCCTCGACTGATCACCTCCCTCTGGGGGGACAGGAACATCTTGTTTCTAAGCAAGGCGGTTGACATTCCTGGCTTTGCAACCTGATTTGTTAAATAAATCATCACTGCAGTTGTTAAGTGAATCAAGTTTTTCCCCCAGTGACTTTCACTTTGGCGGCTTTTTTTTTTTTTTTTTTCCCAGGGAAGAAAAGGCAGGTTGGGAGCAGGGCAGGTGGCAGAGCCCCCCCAGCAGCAGCGCCCAGGTGAGTGAGTGACTTGGTCCGGAGGGCCACCCAAGGTGCCTGTATTTTATTTTATTTTATATTTTATATTACTTCATATTTTATATTATATATTTTATGTTTTATATTGTTTTACATTGTATATTATTTTATATTTTATGTTATATTTTATATATCATTTTATATTATATATTATATATCATATTATATATTTTTAATTTCATATTTCATATTATTTTATATTATATTGTATTTTATGTTATATTTTATATTATTTGTTTTATTTTATTTATAAAAATGCAAGTCGAAAAATAGGGACCCCTTTAGTGAGAAGGTAACAGCGTTCCGTGCACCTTTGAAGGTGTTTAGTCCTGCCAGCCACATGACCACGGAGACGTCTTCGGACAGCGCTGGCTCTTCTTTGGCTTTGGAAAGGAGATGAGCAGCGCCCCCGAGAGGAGGAGACGACGAGCACGTAGGTCCAAGGAGGGGAACCTTTAACTTTATATCTGAAGAGCAGAAGAGGCACCAACCGGACTTGTTGTCTGAAATGGCTCAGACCATTTGTGATCCTGTCTTACGTTTCGTATCGGCCTATAATCTCACCTTTGCAGAAATGCCTCCCCTCTGGGGAATGCTTTTTTCTTTTTCATTCCTCTCCAAAATGTCAAAAAAGAAATCAATTGAAAAGCAACAAAATGGAGGTCACAACAGGGTAACACTACAGGCGGTCCTCGACTTACGACCACAATTGAGCCCGATATTTACGCTGCTAAGCGAGACAGCTGTTAAGTGAGTTGTGCCCTTTGACACAGCTTTCTTGCAGCTTTCTTTCTTAAGTGAATCATTGCAAGTGTTAACCTTTTTATTTTATTATTTTATATCATCTTTTATTTCATTAGTTCATTTTATTTTATTCTTATATCATATTTCATTTCATCATTTTATTTCAATTTTGTTTTGTTATTTTGTTTCTTATTTTCATTTTATTGTTTATTGTTTATTTTAGTTTATTTTATTATTTTATTTTATTTTATATCATTTCATTTCATTATTTCATTTATTTTTTATTTCATTATTATTTTGTACGATATCATTTCATTTCATTGTTTTATTTTTATTATTTTTTATTTTATTTATACTTTTTATATTTTATTTTATTATTTAGTACACTTATATGCCTCCCTTCAGTGACTCCAGGCAGGTTACAACAGGATAAAAAGGACAATATAAAATGTGAAACAAATATATGTATTAAACATGAAATTAACTGCCGCTAAGCTCATGAGAAAACCAGAGCAGCTTCTTCTGCGCTAACTCTCCAAATGGCGAGGTACCCATCAGCTGGGCCAATGGTTGAGCTTTTGAAGGCCCTGCTTTCCCCTCTTTAAGCTGGCCTGGCCCTCCTGTGGTGGTGAGATGGTTACCTGGTCAGTCAAGGTATTCCACCTGCAAGATCTCCCTCGTGGATTCCTTCTGTTTTTATTCTGTAGCATTTCTCAGGTTTGGGATATTTCCTTCTCCTGACCCTGCTGCTGTTTAGTGCAGAATATTTTCAGTAACAATTGACCACATTAAATTTGTGTTCAGAGTTTTGCAGTGTAAATTTAGTGCCAGAAAAATAAAAACACAAATGGCTGAGGCTTCATTTAACATCTTTATAAACATATTAAGTAAATTTTACAGTACCAGTTGTAGATTTCTCCAACATGGAGCAAACTCAAATAGAAGTAGACCTGTTCCAAGTGACTCAACTTCAGCAGACAAGCAAGCAAGTTAATTTCTCTTTCAACAGACAGACTCAGAGCTCAACGGAGCTTCAGAGCTGCAGAGCCACGCCTGGGCTACTTCCAGTTTCAGTTTCCAAATGGTCCTCATTGGCTGACTTAGTTGCGATGCCTATTCATTGGCTGACCTTGTTACCATGCTCTCTTCCAGTTCCTAAATATACTCTGACAATTTTTGTTAATCTTTTCCCCTTTATGCTCCCGTTGTCTTAAGAACACATTTTGTAAGATTATTACACCTGTATTTTATCTAGGATGCTAAAGTTTAGATTTCTTTTTTTAACTGTACTTTGCTGAATGTCACACCAAAGGGGCTGGGCTGACTTGTTCGCATAAAGGCTAAACCATCAAATGGATTAAGCACACTCTGACGACCCTTCCTCAAAACACACATCCCCTCCCCCCATTTTTATACATGCTCTTGGCATCTGTCTCATGTTTGGCCTCTGGACCACAACTCCCATCATTCTGTGTGTCTTGAGAAGGTTTGGAAGCCACCTATGAATCATCCCAGGCCAGAATGGAGGGTGGGAGGATTTTTGCTGGACAAAATGTGACTGGGCCTTTCCACAGGGGTCTTCGGGGACGACCGGCTCCGGCAGAGACACATCTGGCCAGATAGTATCCATGGAGGACCTCCAGGTCCAGCTTGGGAACAGCTTGAAGCACCTGCATCAGAAGGAGCTACGCATCCAGCAGCTGAACAGCAAGGTGGGACAGAGATCTGGGGCGTCCTTCGCTGGGGCAGGGAGAGCTTCTCCAGGTGGTTAACTAGGGAGAGCGGGTGTCCTTCCTGAGAAGCTGGCTATCACCTGTCCAACCTCTGGTGGTGGTTCAAGCACCTTCTGGATGTTGGACTTGCATTGTGCTCTGAGTCAAGGGACGGTCTCCAAACTTGGCAAGTTGAAGACTTGTGTCGGAGCCTGAATCTGTGGGGGAAGAGGAGCTGGAACTGGAGCCGACAGAGATCGAGGGGGCGGCTTTGTTGCTTTGGAGGAAAATGGGGAGAAGCAGGCCGAGGCAGGCAACTTCCAAACAGTCCTCATTGGCTGACTTAGTTACTAAGCCTATTCATTGGCTCTATTCCAGTTCATGAATATACTCTGACATTTTAGCCATGGTTTGTTGAGGGCCTCCATCGGTTGAGGGGGGGAATCACACTAAATCCAGCCCAACGCCACCAATATCATCACAGACATCTGTGAATCCAGCTAGCTACTCTCAGACCTCCCTTGGGGACATGATGCTGGCTTCCCACTTGGTGGGGGTGGGTGGGCTCTTGAGGAGACCTCCTCCCCCTCCCACAGCTCCATCCTCTGGCTCATCTCTCCAGCTCTCTCAGGTCTTTGAAGAGAAGAATGCACTCATCCTCCAACTCCGGGGAAGCAGCCGCAGCCTCCGCGAGAGCCACCAGCAGCACAGCGAGGCCCTGTCCCGTTGCGCGGCTCTCGAAAAGCAGCTGCAGGAGTGGCAGGGTCCGGCAAAGACCATGGTAAGGCCAGGGAGAGGGTTTGGGGTCCCCCATCTCAGGGCCCAACCACGTTCCACCCGGGTCAGGAGGGGCAGAGTGGGGAGGCATCCTCCAGGATCCAGGCATCTGCTCCTGCCACCCCTGTGGCTCCCAAGAGAGAGAGGGGAGAGAGAGAAGGGGTCTGGGGTCCCAGAAAGAGAGAGAGAGAGGAGATCTGGGGTCCCCCATCTCATGGTCCAACCATGTTCCACCCGGGTCATGAGGGGCAGAGCCTGGATCCTGGAGAGAGAAGGGGGTCTGGGGTCCCCAAGAGAAGGGAGAAGGTCTGGGGGGCCCCATCTCATGGCGCAACCACATTCCACCCTTGTGCCTCCCCAAAGAGAGAGAGACCAGCTGCTTTGCACATGGAGAAGGGGCCATCATTTTCTGCCTCGTGCGGTGAGCACATCTGGTTTCCACATGGCACAGGTTGCCTGGCACAAGCTGCCCCCCTCCGGTCGAGTTTGGGCTTGACACAGGCGGACGGTGAAGGCAGAAGGAGCAGAGAGCAGATGGGTGGGTGGGCGGCACACTGGGACCTCCATCTTTATGCCGGGTTTCTATCCTAGGGCCCCCTCCTGACCGATGCCGCCCCCGGAGCCCCCCAGGAAAAAGACGAGACCAACGCACGGGAGCTGCAGGAACTTCAGACACAGTGAGTGTGGCGGGCAAGTGAAATTTGTGCGGGCTCCTGGGCCACCAGTTCCCCTTCACCCTAATTTTCCTCTGAGCTCAGGAGTCTCTCCTCCAGCTCCCGCCCAGATGGGACCCCAACGGAGGTATCGGGTGCAAGGAAATGGGTCCGTTTACTAATAGCTGAACCAAGCAGCTTTATTGGCCTCAGCCTATCCAGGCAGTCCTTGACTTACAACAGTTCTTTTTTGTGACCGTTCGAAAGCGACCATGGCACTGGAAAAAGGGACTTATGACTGTTTTACACACCACTCTAGTCGCATCCCTCAAGGGTACCGGGATCAAAAGTCAGAGGTTTGGCAACTGGCTCATATCTATGATGTCGCAGCATCCCTGGGGTCATGCGATCAATCCCTTTTCATGACCTTCCGGTCAGCGAAGCCAACGAGGGAAGCCAGATCCAACTGAACAACCCTGTGACTTAAGTTAACCCCTGTGGGATGACCCAAAGAGGTGTGACACAAATATAACAAAGTCACAAAAGTAGAATAAATTCCCTTTTCATGCCTCCAACTTGGCCCCCAATGTCCAGTTATCCTCAGCTGGATATTAAACTCTTCCAAAAACAATCTACAAAGGGAAGAAATGCAGTCCGAACCCAAAGTAAAGTTAATTAGAAATAAAAAACCCAACACAAACCACACTGAAGTAATTAACATGGCAGGCCAGGATGATACATTGTAGACTTACAAAGGATAAGCCAAAACCCAGATAAGACTCGACCAAGTTAATGCACGCTTGCTTCCACCAAGGAGCCATGTGCAAATGCCCCACTTATATCCTGTTCTCCCAGCTACAACTAATGAAAGGGATCAGGGCCCTTTTCTCTCCTGTAAGCTATGTTGCTCCCTCTCTGTTCCTCCCTGCGTCCCCTAGGATGAAGAGGAGATGGCCCTGGGTCTTTTTCTGAATGTCCAGCTGGACTGTGCCCTTCCCCCATATCTTCCACAGCCACCGAAGCCACACTCCCACTCCCTGTCAGCTGCTCAATCTCCCCCTCAGAGTCAGACTGCAACAAGGGCATGACACCCTGAAGTGTGATTCACTTAACTAATGTGAAAAAGGTCGTAAGAATGGGGCAGAATTCATGCCCCACTTAACCATAGAAATGTTGCACTCAGTTGTGGTCATAAGTCGGGAACTGCCTGCATTTACAAGAATCTCCCCGGATGTCTTGCCTTCCCCTGGGAACCAGAAATAAGGCTTCATGGGCGATAGGTTGGGCGTGGCTTCAGACTTACTCCTCTTGCAGCTTGTCAGGGTTCTGGTGATTGCCCTGTTTAAATCATGAGCCTCGAGCCCAGCTTCAAAAAAACTCAAAAGATTTATTAGGAGCAACATGCCGGCATTAACCAAAATGAATCAAATTCTGGGATACATAATTCACAGTTGCCTGTGACCCTGTTTCCCCCCTCCCCCTGGCTGTGTCACAAATCAGATTCTCCAATGAAGCTCAGTTCACGGGCTGGGTGTCATCAGTCACATTCTCCAACTAAGGATTTTCAAGGGCAAAAGATCCAGGAGCCTAGCTGCACTCTTTTTAAGATCAGGGTGGTATGTACTTCTGATTGTAAACTGCCGTACTGCTCCTCCAGATTCCCCCCCCCCCCCCTTGTGTATGGAAACTCGAAAACAGGCCTAGGAATGCTTTACGAGTTGACCACAGCTATGCAAGGATTGAAGGCTACTTCCCTGCTTGACTCCTCCTTCCAGCCTGGCTGGTAGTTGCCCAACCGACGGATCTCTTCCCTCCTGCCTCTGATCCCCGAGCTGATCCCAGGGATGTCCAGGCCTGGCCTGCTTCCCTTTGAAGAGTCAGGGTCCATCCAGCCCCTACCCCGCACCCCACCCCCGTCTCTCTCACGGGGTCTCTCCTTCCATTTCCAGGCTGTCGGAGGCCAAGCAGCAGCAAAGCCTCGCCAGGCAGGGCCTGAGCCAGCTCCAGCAGCTGCTGCAGGAGGAGCGGGAGAGGCGGCTGGCAGCTGAGGAGGCTTCCTCTGCAGCCCAGGAGCAGATCCGCAGGTATTGTTGCAGGGGGGGGACTGTCCCCCTCCCTCCCTCCCTCCTGGCTGTTCCGGGGAACCCGTCTGAGGGGCTCCGCTCCCTCTGCTCTGGGAACCCTCGGCCAAGCAGGCGGATCAATTCCGTTGACTCGATGGGTGGAGGGACCGATCTTGTTGCGCCCCCTTTCCCAGCCCTGCAGACCCTTATCTGCTCCCTGGTGGTCTTGGCCCAAGGGAGGCATTTCCCTTGGGCCAAGATTGGTGAGAGGGGGTAGGGGGTGCTTTTGGGTCTCTGGGGAGGGGTATTCAGGCCTCTGGGGAGCAGCAGGTGTTTGTGTGTGGGGGGAGGCCAGGGCCCCACAGGTGGCCTCAGGGACAGGGCCCTGATACCTAGGCCTCTTGCCCCCAGGTGGGAGTCGGAGGAGCATGCGCAGTCTCTGGAGACCAGCATTGCCATGCCGCCCAGTCCTGAGCACGCCCGGCTGCTGGGGTCTGCAGAGAGCGCCTTCAGCAAGGTAAGGGGGGCACAGAGACCCCTCGGCCCACAGTTGAGAATCCCTGTGATGCCAATTGAGAAGGCACTTCTGTTTAGTCTGTCCTTTCCTCCCCTACACTCCTTCCTTCCTCCCTCTCATTCCCATCTCCTTCCTACCTTTCTTCCTTCCTTTTCCTCCCACTCTCCCTTTCTTCCACTTTTCCCTTTCCTTTCCTCCCCATTTCCTCCCTCCTTCCCTCCCTCTCATTCTCATCTCCTTCCTTCCCTTCCTTCCTTCCTTTTCCTTCCTTCCTTCCTTCCTTCCTTCCTTCCTTCTTTCCTTCCTTCCTTCCTTCCTTCCTTCCTTCCTTCCTTCCTTCCTTCCTTCCTTCCTTCCTTTTCCTTCCTTCCTTTTCTTTCCTTCCTTCTCTTCCTTCCTTTTCTTTCTTTCCTTCCTTCCTTCCCTACCTTCCTTTTCTTTCCTTTCTCTCCCTCCCTCCCTCCCTCCCCCAGCCTTATCATCTTCCTCTTCCTTTCACTCATGAACAGAGTGGAAAGTCCCCCTTCGGGCACGGACTGTCCCTCCCGTCAGACAGCATCCATCACCATCCCTTTCCCGCCTCCCTTGGCGGCAGCTGGGCTGGGGCTCTGGGGTCGAGGCGCCCTCCTTCTCTAACTCCTCCTCCCTTTCCTGGGTCTCCCCCTCCCCCCCACAGGCTCGAGGGCCCCGGGGGCTGCAGCGTGTCCTACGCTCTCTCTTCTGCCCCCGGAGGCTGTTCTCCCTGCTAGCCACCCTCTACCTCTTCGGGATCCACCTGCTGATTTTCCTGCACGCCGTGGGACGCCTGTGAGAAGACCCAGAAACCGGAACTTGGCTGGACCGCGGACCCTGATGCCTGGCAGCAGGAGTGGAGGGTTGACCCTGCTGGTCTGGACACAGGGGGTGGGGGGGCTTCCTGCGGCCTGGTTGAGGCCGCCAGAGGTCAAGCTCAATCCTGGTTAGTTAAAGCAGGCCACAGCCTTCCTCAGCCCTTGGCGATGCAGGGTTTGTGCAGCTCCTTCCAGGAAAGCTCCAGGGTTTCGCCGGCCGACTTTGGGTTTTGCATCAATCCACTGTTGATTTTTGGGGGGTTGGCAGGAAAGGGTGGAGAGGATGCCCACCTCCCTTTGGGTGGCATTAATCATCATTCGCGAAGGTGGGGCTCCTGCAGGAGAAGGCCAGGATCCTGCTCTTTTGAGACGGGGGCCAAGTTAAGACTCACATCTAACTCGCGTTAAACATCCGTTCTCTCTTTCTGCACATTTGGGGGTGGATACCTTTTAGCCCCCCAGGGCTGGAAATATTGCCCCTTAAGGAAGGCTTCCCCAACCTTGTCTGGATTTGGGGACCAGCCTGGGGGAGAGGGGGCAGGGGATGGGTCCCTGCAAGCGGCACCTGTGCGCTCGTACCTCCCATTTATGCGAGTGGCGGGCAAGCATGCGCACCGTCTTGCTGGCTGCTGACACAAGTGGGGGTGCCTACATGCCCGCCACTTCTGCTACCCAGTTCCGAAGGGGTCAAGACATGGTAGTGGGCTGCAGGTCTGGGGGGAGGGGGTGTTGGGGACCCTTGCCCTAAAGGGAGGAGGCGGGCTAACCCTGTTCTGTCCTGTTCTGGAGAGTCAAGAAAGGAGGATCTGTCTGAAGTCCCTGGACAGCCCCTAACCGTCCAATCTCCGCACCTCCGGTGCTCAGTTAATGGAAGGTTAATGGGAGCCACATCCTCGGCTTGAAAGGGAAAGGGGTCAGGATTATGGGCCAGGGGGTTCCCTTTCTGGCCACTTGAGAAGAAGAAAGATAGGCCTTTCTTGGTCTGGCCTAGGATCTGCCTCTTCGACCCCATTTGACACTTAATGGTGGTCCCCACTCCATGGTCTGGGGGGTGCCCTTTATCCCCTCCGCCTGGCTTTCTGGCTCTCTGCCACCCCTTTGTTGTGCAATAAAGATGTTTATTTTTCTGAGCGTCTTGCGCGTGAGTGACTTTTTGTCCAAAGGTAATTGGGAAGGTGTTTCCATCAACTCCCACGTGGTCACAAATTGGCTGTGACTTGCTTAACGACTTCCATATGTCGAGGACTATGACTACTGAATCATTTTCTTTTAACAACCCCATAATCCCCTGCGAGGTGGAGTCCAGGCAATTTAATGGAGCTGAGTGTTTACTGGCCGGATGTCCTTTCTGTCACCAATGTGAAGTTTTGTTCAGCAGATACAGTCTCATTATTCCCAGAAAAAGTAATATCTGCCTCTTCCTAGCATCGGATTCACAGCCTCCTGATTATGCGGCGAGAGCTCCACTTCTAAGCCACCACACCACTCAAGGACTGTGACTAGTAAATCATCCCCTTTGAATGACACCATAATCCCTTGCGGGCTGGAGACTGGGCAATTGAACTGAGTTAGCAGAGTGCCAGATGCCTTTCCTGTCACTAGTGTGGAGTTTTGTTTATTAGATCTATTCTCATTGTGCCCAGAGAAAGAAATCTACCTAGAAATCTACCTATCTAACTGTGTCTACCTAGAATCGAACCCACAACCTCCTGACAGTGAGGCGGGGAGCTCTACCTCTAGGACACCGCACCACTTGAGGACTACAACTCATAAATGCTGGCTGGGAATTGTGGGAGCTGAAGTCCACAGGCCTTCAAGTTGTTGGGTTTGAGAAACGCTGCCAGTGCAAATCCCTGGATCTCTAGACGCAGCTTAGCCCCTTGGGCCTCAGAACGTTCCCACCTCCGTCGGGACGTTTCTAAATGGAGCAGAATTAATTAATGAGGTTGCTTTGAAGTTCTGCTCTACACAATTATAGAGACCTTAATGAGGTCCCTCTTGAATCCCTGCAAAAACCCAACGTGGTATTGTTAATTAATTGGGAAGGCATCTGCGCCACGCTTCATCTAACTTTGATTCCCTGGGCAAAAGCATTGAAAAAAACCACAATCTTGACAAATATCTAAAGCAGGATGTTCACGCTTGGCCACTTTAAAGCCTGTGGACTCCAACTCCCACAATTCCCAGCCAGCATTTATGAATTGTAGTCCTCGAGTGGTGCAGTGGCCTAGAGGAAGATCACTCGCCTCACTATCAGGAGGCTGTGGGTTTGATTCTAGGTAGAGGCAGACATTTCTCTGGGCATGCTGAGAATATATCTGCTGAACAAAACTCCTCATCGTTGACAGGAAAGGCATCTGGCCAAGAAACACTCAGTTCCATTCAGTTGCCCTGAATGTCCACAGGTCTTAAAGCGGCCAAACATGGACACCTCTGATCTTTTTAAAGTCTTTTTTAAAAGGATTTTGGGTGCCTTGAAGCAATGTTGGGAACGAGCTGGCTTTGCTTTGGGGGGGGGGCAACTTTCTCATCTGTGGAACAGGTAGCACCTGCAGGCAAGCCCCACACAGGTAAGCGCTTTGGCTGCGAAGAAGCACATCGAAAGCTGAAGATGCTTTGGCATTCCTTGACGTGTGTCCTAATTTTTTCCCCTCCATCGTGCCTCATTGAACCATTGCCTCTGGTTTGCTTCTGAACATGCGCAGAGTGCGCTTCTTATTCATTCCTATTTACTTATTTTGGAACAGAGGTCTCCAAACTTGGCAACTTTAAGACTTGTGGACTTCAACTCCCAGAATTCCTCCTCCAGTCATGTTAGCTCAGGAATGCTGGGAGTTGATTACTGGCAAAGGTTGGAGATCCCTGCTCTATTCTGTCTTATCATCTATCTATCTATCTACCTATCTACCTACCTACCTATCATCTATCATCTATCTATATATCATCTATCATCTACTATCTATCATCTCTCAATATCTATCATCTATCATTATATCATCTATCATCTATCTCATCTATCTTATCATCTATCATCTATATCATCTATCATCATCTATCATCTATCATCTACTATCTATCAATCATCTATCATCTATCATGTATCATCATCTATCATAACTATCATCTATCAATCATCTATCAATCATCTATCATCTATCAATCTATCATCTATCTCATCTATCATCTATCATCTTTCACCTCTCTCTCTCTCTCTCTCTCTCTCTCTCTCTCTCTCTCTCTCTCTCTCTCTCTCTCTCTCTATCTATCTATCATCTATCATCTGTCTATCTATTCTGTCTCTCTCTCTCACCTCTATCTATTCTATCTATCTATTCTATCTTTCTCTCCTTTCCCCTCTATCTATCTATTCTACCTCTCTTCTGTATCTCTCTGTTCCAGGGGCCTCCAAATGTGGCAGCTTTAAGACTTGTGTGCTTCAATTCCCAGAATTCCTCCTCCAGTCATGTTAACTTGGGAATTCTGGGAGTTGAAAGCCCACAAGTTTTAAACTTGGCCAAGTTTGAAGACCCCTGTTTTAGGAGGTTGCTATCATGCCACCTCTTTGGGGATTTCCACCGCTCCCCACATCTGGAGTGGGGTCAGATGTAGACCCATGGGCTGGTGGGGTAGAGGAGAGCTGAGTTTCCCTCCCCCCCCTCCTCCTCCCCCTCCCCCTCCCCCACAGGCCCTCGGTCTTCTTCTGTTGTGAAGGGCCCAAGAAGAGGCAGAAAAAAGAATAAAAAAACCCTTCCTGGTTTGGTGAACTTCAAACAGGAACTTGGGTTTGCAAGTGAAACCAGGGTGGGAGGAGAGGAAGCCGAGCTGAGCCGCTGCCAGAAGTGGAACCGAGGCTCCGGGCAAGGTATGGAGGCTTGAATGTGCAGTGCATGGGTGGTGCTGGGGGCTCATGGCTGAGCTATGGGTGGGGACACAAAGTCAACCTTGCTTGCTCCAAGATGCCCTGTGGTCTTGTCCCATCTCTGGAGCTGGCAGGATACGGGGAAGGTTGCTTCGACCCAGCAAGAGGACACAGCAATTTGAGCCCTTTGGGGCAGTTGGGAAGAGGCAGCCATGGGGAGCAGATTAACAAGAGTTGGAAGGGACCTTGTAGGTCATCTAGACCAATCCCCCTCCGCCCAAGCAGGAGATCCTACACCATTTCTGACAGAGGGCAGTCCAGGCTCTCCTTGGAAGCTTCCAGCGATGAAGCTCCCACAACTTCTGAGGGCAACTTCTGCTCCGTGGGTGGATTGAGCACTTGGGGGCCAAAGGGATTGAAAAGCCCCCTCCCTCCCTTGGCTCTTGGGCTTCTGTTCTGCAGAGCTTCTGATCTCCAGCAGCTGCACAGCTGCCCCCTTGTACTTCTGGGCTTCCACAGGGCAGCATCTGGAGCAAAGTGGAGGGGGGGAAAGGGACCTGTTTGAGATGGGGGGGGGAGGTCCAGCTGAGCTTCCCAGAAAAGGGACTCCTGCAAGGGGTGAGGGAGGGCAGGGAGGGACGTCTGGCGGAAGTTGGGCCTCTGAATTCTGCACCAGCATTTCTTGACTTGCACTTTTTGTAAATGCTTTCCGTGAAGATTTTAAAAGCTGCTGCCAGATCTGTGAGGCTGATCCTTTGGGGACAGAGTCTGAACATGTCTGAGATTCAGCTACCTGTTCAGGCAGGAGATCCTCTACCATTCTAGACAGGTGGCTGTCCAGTCTCTTCTTGAAAACCTCCAGTGATAAAACACCTACAACTTCTGGTAGCAAGCAGTTCCCCTGGTTAATTGTCCTCACTGTTGGGAAGTTTCTCCTTAATGCCAGGTTGCTTCTGTCCTTGAATAGTTTCCATCCATCGTTTCTTGTCCTGCTTTCAGGTGTTTTGGGGAATAGCTTGACCCCCTCTTCTTTGGGGCAGCCTTCTGGAGGCAAGCCATTCCACTGATTAATTGTTCCCACTGCAAAGACATTTCTGCTTAATTCTAGGTTGGATCTCTCCTTGCTTTGGGTCAAGTCAACCTACAATTACTGGCCTCCATTTATTCAAAGCCAGCACTCTTAATTGTTCTTGAGAAAACTGGACGCTGGAACATTGACAGGCTCAGCTGGTCACTTTTAGATCAACAGAGTTGGAAGGGACCTTGTAGGTCATCTAGTCCAACCCCCTGCCCAAGCAGGAGACTCTACCACCGTCATGTGCAAAGCAACTGCAATAAAATTGAGTGGTTGTGTAAACTATTTTGTGCTTAGAAAGTTTCACCTTAGTTCTAGGTCTCATTCTGGGGTTGTGCCCCAGTTGGTTTTCTTTTGGAGCTGAAAATCACCCTCTCCCCCCACTAACCTCTCTAACCCTGGAGAGGAGGGGCTTTGGATACTGGTTTCCACTGCTTGTGGTGTTGTGACCACACACAAAAAAGCTGAATTGGTGCATGAACCCACAGAGATCTCAGCCAAAGACTGGCATATGCCTCATTTGCTGCACAATGCTTGCAACAGAACGATCGTTTCCTTTCCTTTCGACATCCGGCTGGCTGTAGGATGCTGAGCTGAGTTTCCATCTCTCGCCTGCACCACAGTCCAGAGCGAACAGCCATTTAAGGAAGCGGTTCAAGCCATTTAATTGCAAATATGACACCAATAATGATAACAAATAAGGAACCACAAACTGTTGATAATGGAATTGCCCTTGATTCAGGTTTTTTTTTCTATGTTGTGTACATGTTTGTTCATTTATTTTAATTGTATATTCAATAAAGTTTGCTTTCAAATTCAAAAAAAAAAAAAAAGGAAGCGGTTCAAGACCAAAAAAAAAAAAAAGAGTCCCACGTTGGCGCAGCCCATAAAATTTCATTTTATTATTCATCACACAGTCAGCCAGATGTTCAGGCTGGGTTTGGCATTTTGTGTACCTGTTGAGTCCCTACCCAGGACCAAATCTGGACGTTTGATGGTGTTAGAGATATTGTCGCAGGATAGAAACTATTCCAAGTAAAGCTGCCTTCTGCAATTGACCAATGACAAATTTGTCAAGGCCACTGATGGTGTTCAAGTGGTGCTCCAGTTGTTTTGGGACTGCACCCAAGGCACTTATGACTATCGGTACTACCCTTGCTTGCCTTTGACATAGTCATTCTATTTCTATTTGTAGGTCTTTGTATTTTGTTATCTTCTCCAGTTTTTCCTCTTCTCTTCTGCTCTCTCCAGGCACTGCCACATCCACTATTCTGACTTTTTTTTGCCTTCGTTGTCAACAACTGTTATGTTCAGTGTGTTATGTGGCTAGTGTTACTCTGTCTGGTATTCTGAAATCCCAGAGCAATTTAACTTTTTTATTTTCTATGACTATTTTCTATTTTATGGTCCCACCAGTTCTTGCAAATAATACTTCTTTCAGATCTTCAAGTTCAACAAGTTTCTGTCTGAGTTTGCTCCATGTTGGAGAAATCTACAACTGGTATTGTAAAATTTACTTCATGTGTTTAAAAAGAAGTTAAATGAAGCCTCAGCCATCTGTTTTTGCTTTTCTGGCATTAAATTTATGGTATGATACTCTGAACAATGATTTCTTCCAACAACCAGTTCACCAAACTACTGAGAAAGTTAACAACCGGTTCTCCTGAAGTGGTGTGAACTGGCTGAATCCCACTATTGGGTATAGGGTTTCCTGCTTGAGCAGAAAGCTGGACTAGAGGACCTCCAAGGTCCCTTCCAGCTCTATTCTGATTCAAGTTCTTATCAGCTCCATGAAAGTCCATGACGTTATGACTGCAAAGATATGACCACGGAAATGTCTTCGGACAGTGGTAGCTCGATGGCCAGAGATGCCCCCTATGGTTGGCAAGAACTAGCAGAGTTAAACCCCCAGGGACTCCTTTACTGTTGTTGTTTTTTTTTAATTAGCTCCTGTCAGGTGGCCTGATTTAAGGGAAGGGACCAGGACCGTGCCCACCCTGCCTGACCAGGTAGGAGGGATAGATGTCCTTGAAGAGATACGGTCAAACAGATAACCTGGCCCTCTGCTTTTCAAAGCGAAGACCATAAATTGCACCCGGGAAGAAACTGGAAGCCAAGGCAATTCACACAACAAAGGGGTTACATGTGGGCCCCTATTACTATTCCAGCAGTTAAGGGAAGAACAGTAGAATGACAGAGTTGGGAAGGGATTTTGAGGTCTTCTAGTCCAACCCCCTGCTCAAGCAGGAAACCCTTAAAGAATTAGAGAATAACTGAGATGGAAGGGACCTCAGAGATCTTCTAATCCAACCCCCTTTTCAAGTAGGAAACCCTGGGCCATTCAAGACCAATTGTTGTCCAATCTGTTCTTAAAAAGTGGAGCAATAGAGCAACATCAATGGTGCAGAAAAAGAACAACATGGCTTCCCTTGACAGGACAAGACAGTCTGGCAGTGGCTGTGGAACCTTTATTTGTTTATTTGATTGATTGATTGATTGATTGATGGGCCAACCATCTCGTTTAGCAACACGCCTGTTGCTGAGGTCCACGTCCTAATGCAGTACAGCAAGGGTGCAGGTAGTCCTCATTTTGTGACTGTCATGGAATCTTTGACGATGGCAAAGCGGGTGACCACACAACTGGGCCCAATTGTACAATTTTTTTTTTAGTGGCAGTGCTTAAAGCAAACATTGTGGTCATTAAGCAGATCCACTATTTGCCATGGGCCTTTTTTTTTGCCTGGTGCTGGAAATAAATGCCCGTTTCTGGCAAACACATTGCTAAACCATCATTTTCATGGAAGGACGTTGCAAAGAGTCAGTTGTAAATGTGGTTGGTTGGATTCTCTCTCCTCCCAGATGTGGAAAGCCGTGGTGGGTCACAACGTGTCCACAAAGGTGGACACCCAAGGAGACGATTGGGACACCGACCCGGATTTTGTGGTAAGTCCTCTTTGCTCCTCAGTTGCTCTTGGTTCAGGAGCTCCAGACTCCAGACCCATGGGGCTCTGCCTGGCTCCCACAGGGATGGGTACGGCTGCCTCTCAGGAGGCAGAAAAGATGGTCTTGGGGGTGAAGTTCAAAGAAGCCAAGCAGTGGTGGGATTCAAGAACTTTTATCACTGGTTCGGTGGGCGTGGCTTGGTGGGTGCGCTTTGTGTGCATGCGTGCGCCAAACATGCACTTGTGCAGGTGTAGAGGCATTCCACCTCACCTCCTGCAAGCCTGCTCTCTCCTGGTCACTTCAGCAACTACCACACAGCACTCTTCTGCGTCGCGCAAAGCAAATGCACTTCAAAAGCAGAGGATAAAGGTGAGTAAGGAACTGTGGTGGGATTCAATTTTTTTTACTACCAGTTCTGTGGGTGTGTCTTGGTGGGCGTGCAGGGGAAGGATAGTGTAAAATCTCTGGTCAGGGCTGGTATTTGTTGGTTCTCCAAACTACTCTAAATTTCCGCCACTGGTTCTCCAGAACTGGTCAGAACCTGGTGAATACCACCTCTGCTATGGGAGCTCAGGTGGGCCCAACAGCAGAAAGTGGAGAGAAACTGGTTTGGTTTCTGCTGCTCATCACCACTACCGGCTCGGCAGAACTGGGCCGAACCAGTAGCATACCACCACTGAAGCCAAGATGTTAATCGTGAATGTGAGTGAATGAATGAATGAATTCATTAATTTGTCAGGATTCCAGAGATCACCCTAATTAAATCATGAGCCTCAAGCCAAACTTTAAAAAATCCTCAAAGGATTTATTAGGAGCGACATGCTGGCATGACCTGTATGAAGCCAACTCTGAGCTACGTAATTTACAATCACCTATGACCTTGTTTCCTCCCACCCCTCTGGGTGTATCATAATTCAGATTGTCCAATGAAACGTGATCATAGCCAAGAGTCATCAATCCAATAGAGGATTTTTGAGGCTCAGAATACCCGGTTGCCTCAGTTACAATCTTTGCAAGATAAGCTTGGAATGTGCTGAGTTTACTTGCCCTATGCTCCTTTAGGGTTTCCTCCCCTCTTTCTTATGGCAACTTGGAAACAGGCATGGGAATGTTTTGCAAGTTGATAGAATTCTTTTATTGCCCAAGTGTGATTGGCCACAAGGAATTTGTCTTGGTGCACGTGCTCTCAGTGTACGTAAATAGAAAAGATATATTCGTCAAGAATCATAAGGTACAATATTTAATAGGGAAAACTCTTAGGTCAGGGGTCTCCCTCCTTCACCTCTCCTCCCCCAGTAGAAACAAGGGATCTGAAAAAAAATTATTGGAACATTTTTCTTTAACATAAATGAGTGCTTAATAAACAGTATATTGTCTGGGTCAATTTATTTATACATAATATCAATAATAATAACAATATTTACTTGCATATACTGGTATTCCTCCAACTTCTAATTTGTACCTTTATTGTTCAACCATTTGTAAAACAAATCCCATGTTAAAAAATATTCTGTACTTCTTTATCTTTAACATTAGCCGATCCATTTCCGCACAGTCTAATAATATTTTTTTTAAATTATGTTTTCATCTGTAGGAATATCCTCATTTTTCCCAATACTGTGCAAATACAATTCCTGCTGCTGTCAACACATATAATATTAAATATACAACCCCTTTGTTAATATTTTTTCTGGTAATATACCTAAGAGAAATATTTCTGGCTTTAGATGTATATCAGAGGTCTCCAAATTTAGCAACTTTAAGACTTGTGGACTTCAACTCCCCAGAATTCCTCAGCTAGCATAGCATAGCATAGCTGGCTGAGGAATTCTGGGAGTTGAAGTCCACAAGTCTTAAAGTTTGGGGACCCCTGATCTATATTTGAAAAGACTTCTGGAAGGTTGGTGGTGTTGAAGATAACCTCACTTTGGGGTGATGATGTTCCACAGATGGGCACTGAGGGACCCTCTCCTGAATCCCACCAGGTGTAAGACAGGGTGGGATTCAAAAATCCCAGCAACCGGTTCTCTACCTGGTTGCTAGGTGGACATGGCCATGGTGGGAGTAGCCTACCGGAACTTCCAGGAGGACGATTTTCCACTTTCCCCAGAGTCCGGAGGCTTCCCTCCGGACTCTGGAAGGGTGAAAACAGCTTCTCCTGGGCTCTGGAGGCCCTCTGGAAGCCAGAAACAGGCCCGTTTTGGGGCTTTTGGTACTTCTATAAGGCCCATTTTTTCCCCCTCCCAGAACCTCCTGCACTTACCTGCATCCAAAATGGGTTGCATGGAGACTCCTGGGAGGGGAGGAGTGGGCAGGGCCAGCCAGTCGGTTCAAATACTGGTTTGGCGAACCAGATGTAAATTTAACAACTGGTGTGCCTGAACTGGTCTGAACCGGTAGACCCCTGGTGTAAGTCCTGATCTCCTCTCATTGACAGAATGACATTTCAGAGAAGGAGCAACGCTGGGGGGCTAAGACAATCGAAGGCTCTGGCCGTGCAGAACACATCAAGTAAGTGACTTCTTCATCCCGTCTTCCCTTTCATCTAGATTCTAGACCTCAACTTCTGCTGGGCCAAAAGTAGGCTGTGACCCTCCCCGAAACCCTTGGCTTCAGTCCTCCAGTTATAACCATAATGGAGCCCAGAGCCACGTTGAAAGGAGGGCTTTTGTGTCTCACACATGTTGAAAGAAGTACGGGGAACTGGACTGAGGTTCTAGTTGGCCTTCTTCTCTTGGTGGTTACCATAGCAGTGCCTGCTTCTCGCAGGAAAAGGAAGTAGTGTCCTCACCCAGATGTTGGCCAAGACTTTTGGCAGCCCACTACAGTGAAAGGTGGAGCTACTAATGGGAGCTGAGGCTGAGGAGACTAAAAGCAGTGTTTCTCAATCTTGGTAGCGTGAAGATGGGTGGACTTCAACCCCCAGAATTCCCCAGCCAGCTGACGAATTCTGGGAGTTGAAGTCCATGCAATGCTAGCTGAGGAACTCTGGGAGTTGAAGTTGACCCATCTTCAAGTTACCAAGATTGAGAAACACTAAGAGGACTAGTGGCTTTGTTGACTTTGAGCAATGAAGGTCATGTGAACAAGTGGACAGTGTTATCTTGGGTCACAATTTCCCACTCCAGTCTCTAAATTTGGGGACCAGAAACCATAACAAGGAGAAAGAAGAACTTCAGAAGTTGCTTGTTCTCCATCCTGCTCCACACATGTGAAGACTCACAGCTCAGATCCTTGCATAAGCCTTTATCCTATCCTGCCCTGTCCAGAGTCATTGGATAACAACACCCATCTTCCCCAAACAGCATGGAATTTGCAATCCATTTGGGATTGCATTAGGTTGGAGAACCTTGTGGGCTTCCTCCAGAGAGATCAGGCTGTGCTTCAACTTGACCGTGAAGTTCTTTGGCATGAATGGAATCCTGTGACCCAAAATTTCTGTCGCTTCCTTGTTCTGTCCTCCAAAAACTGAGGAACTGATATCCTTCCTCTTTTTCAGACAACTTTTGTGTCTCTTATTTATGTATCTATTTGGAAAAAGGCAGAAGTGCTGCTTTTCTTCTGCTTGGAGGACATTATCGTCCTCGCATTTGGTGACATTTTTCTTCTTTCAATCCCTCTGCTGAGATTTCTCCGGACTTATTTTATTTACTTATTGATTACATTTATACACTCCCCATCTCGCAATCAAGAGAAGATTCCAGGCGGCTTACAACCGTGTAAAAATGACAATATAAAACATTGTTAAATATTAAAATTAATCAAAGTTAGCTAAGATACAAACCACTGGGGTCCTTGCTGCTCTCTGAGCTTGGTTGTTTTCTTGCAGCTGTTCCATGACCCAAAGTAGGTAACATCATCAGTGTGAGTGGCAAACCCCACACTCCTTTACACTGAGGATGTTATTTAGTTGGGTCATGAAATGTCTGCAAGAAAACAATCAAGTTCAAAGAGCATCAAGAAATCCATAATTTTTATTTTCCTCCTCCAACCCCCCTTGGACTGATGATGTTACCTAGTTGCATCATGAACCATCTGTGAGGACCCAGAACACTAGGGTTCTCCTCCTTCTCCTTCTTTTTCCTCCTCCTCCTCCTCCTCCTCCTCCTCCTCCTCCTCCTCCTCCTCCTCCTCCTCCTCCTCCTCCTCCTCCTCCTCCTCCTCCTCCTCCTCCTCCTCCTCC
>BLBF01000055.1:162437-174415 GCA_015471245.1 Laticauda colubrina | reverse complement strand
CTCCTCCTCCTCCTCCTCCTCCTCCTCCTCCTCCTCCTCCTCCAAATCCTGCTATTTGATGTCTCCTTTCAGCATCCACCAGCTCAGAAGCAAGGTATCTGAGGAACATGAAGTTCTCAAGAAGAAGGAGCTGGAGATGGCACCCAAAGCTTCCTATGGCTACGGGGGCAAGTTTGGAACTGAGAAGGACCGCATGGACAAGGTACAAACTTGATGTGGGGCTCTGTTCTTTTTTCTCCCCCTTCTTTTTTGACCTTCTCAGCTGATTTCTCCTTGGTCTTTCGCACAGCTGCTCTTCTGCAGGGCAGCTTGACCTTCTGGAGAATTTGTCCAACTAGCAAGCATGCCAGGAGATAACCCTGGTTTTCTTTGGTTCTCCAGAGTGCCCTGGGCCATGAGTATGTTGCCGAGGTCGGCATGCACTCTTCCCAGACAGACGCAGCCAAGGGCTTTGGTGGAAAGTACGGCATTCAGAAGGACCGAGCAGATAAGGTTGGAGCTGTTTTACTACCAGTCTACCTACCATTTGGGTTATAATACTTATTGTAGCATGAAAGGGAAGCGGAGAAGTTGTGTGGTTTTGTTTTCTTCCCATTCAACATTATTTATTTATTCATCAAATGTATACCCTGCTCACTTCACTAAGGGACTCTGGATGGCTTACCATTTTAAACAACAACAACACTGAGGGAAGGCAACTATTTGGTTGATTATTTTGAGCCATCCAGTTATTGTTGAGTCCTAGTGACCCAGGCAACTGGCTGTAATTACTCTGTCTCTCACTTTCTCTTCCCTGCAGTCTGCGCTTGGGTTTGACTACAAAGGAGAGGTAGATGTACACACCTCTCAAAAAGGTAAGTTTTGAAGCAACCCACTCCCAGTTTTCTGGGCATTTCCCCCTATACTTCCTCCAATTCCCACAGCCCTTCCCCAGTCAGAGGGGCCCAAGAATGCCAGTTCACTTTCATTGATGCACCCATCTCTTCCCAAGGGTGATGCACCCCAAATTTATATTCTAGTCTCCTGGGACCCTGAGGGTGAAATGAATGGGTTTGGAATGCCAACTTTTCAGGCCACCCTGAAGGTGCTTTTTCAAAAGGCAACTGGACTTCCTTGTTTTTCCTTGAAGAGGTTTCACTTCTCATCCAGGAAGTTTCTTCCGTTCTGACTCAGTGGTGGGGAATGGAAGGATGAATACTCCTTGCAGTCATCTGGTCATTAGTAGTCTCTCTGAGAATACTCCTTCCACTGCCCCCCCCCACCACCATTCAGTCAGAACTGAAGAAGCTTCTTGGAAGAGAAGTGAAACATCTTCAAAGAAAAACAAGAAAGCCCAGTTGCCAGCACCTTTGAGACAATCCATGCCCTGGATGATGGAGGATCTCCATAGGCTTTCTTCACCATCCATGTCATCAACCTTCTGAAGAATGTTGTGTTCTCCAACTTCAGACTATGCCATTGGGTTTGGTGGGAAGTACGGTGTCCAGAAAGATCGTCAAGACAAGTCTGCCCTGGGTTGGTCCCACAAAGAAGAAGTCAAACCCCATGAATCTCAAACAGGTCTGGAAGCTGCAAGTCAACTTTGGTTCATCTCAATTAATCTCTCATGGCTTTCTGAAGAACTTCATGCTCTTCCATTGCAGACCATGCTGTTGGATTTGGTGGGAAATATGGCGTGCAGAAGGACCGTCAAGACAAGTCTGCCTTGGGTTGGGCCCACAAGGAAGAAGTCAAGCCCCATGAATCTCAAACAGGTCTGGAAGCTGTAAGTCTACCATATTGCATCTCAATTAGCCTCTCATGGCTTTCTGAAGAGCTTCGTGTTTTCCCATTGCAGACCATGCCATTGGATTTGGTGGGAAGTATGGTGTGCAGAAGGACCGCCAAGACAAGTCTGCCTTGGGATGGGCCCACAGGGAGGAGGTGAAGCCCCATGAATCTCAAACAGGTCTGTAGAAAAGACAGATGGGTTGAAGGGTTGAAATTGTGGCCTGATGGTCCTTCAGTTTGGCTGACCCATGTCTTGCTTGGGGACAATACGTACAAGGGGTTGCTTTTCTTCCTCGTTAGTCTACTACACAAGGAGCTTCTCAAATCATGAATATGAATTCTAGAATTGGCTCAGGACAAGAACAAAAATTTAAGGATTCCAGAAAGATGGCTGTCCAACCTCCACTTGGAAGCTCCCAGAGAAGGAAGTCCATCTGTCTTTGGATCTTGGACTGGGAGCTGCAAGTCCATTTTTTCCCTATCAAAAAAGGGAGATAGCTTTGGTTGAGAGCTAATAACCAGCCCAAGCTACAAAGGAAGACTTAGAAAACTTCAGAACCTACTCACTTAGCAATATATTGCCTCAAAGAGACGACAATATTTGTAGTTCAAGGTTGAACAGTAGAGTCCTTGGTGAACTCTGAGCTTGGTGGGTTTCTTGCAGATGTTTCTTGACCAAACTCGGTAACATCATCAGTACTCTAACCCCTTCATTATCATTGAGCTTGGTTATATTGCTTGCAGACATTTCATGATTCAACTAGGTCATGTTGAATCATAAAATGTCTGCAAGCAAAACAAGCAAGCTTAGAGACCACCAAGTACTTCACCCTCCTCCTCATTTTCCTCCTCCTCCTCCTCCTCCTCCTCCTCCTCCTCCTCCTCCTCCTCCTCCTCCTCCTCCTCCTCCTCCTCCTCCTCCTCCTCCTCCTCTCCTTATTTCCTTTTCCTTCTTTCTTCCTTTTCCTCTGCCTTTTCATCCTCCTCCTGTGCTCCTCAAACCACCTCCCTTCTAGCACTGATGGTGTTACCTAGTTGGGTCATGAAATATCTGTAAGAATACAATCAGGCTCAGAGAGCACCATGGACCCCTCAATATACTGACTATGTACACATAACCAGGTCACCAAACCAGATGAACTGATGATTTAGTGGTTCCACTCACACAGAAAACTAACTTTACTGATCTTGGTTAGGCTGTGCATTTGGGAGAGGCTTATTAGGTTGTGCCAGGCTAGGCCATCTGCTGGTGTTGTGATTGTATCTATCCATCAAACTCAGAAAATGTTTTGTTTTGTGTTCTTTCCCTGGGAGCTGCAAGCCCCTTTGTTTTCCTCTCAAATAATCTCTTGTGTCTCTTCGTCTTTCTGAAAAATGTCTTGTCTTCTCATTGCAGACCATGCCGTTGGGTTTGGTGGGAAGTATGGCATTCAGAAGGACCGTCAAGACAAGTCTGCCCTGGGTTGGTCCCACAAAGAAGAAGTCAAGCCCCATGAATCTCAAACAGGTCTGGAAACTGCAAGTCAACTTTGGTTCATCTCAATTAATCTCTCATGGCTTTCTGAAGAACTTCATGTTCTTCCATTGCAGACCATGCTGTTGGATTTGGTGGGAAATATGGCGTGCAGAAGGACCGTCAAGACAAGTCTGCCCTGGGATGGGCCCACAAGGAAGAAGTCAAGCCCCATGAATCTCAAACAGGTCTGTGGAAGGAGATGCAGCTGGCCAATCTCTTAGAAGAGCATAAATATACAACATAGAAAGAAACCTTGTTCTGACATCTTTTAGCGAAGAGTCACAAGATCCAGTTCCTCCTTCACAAATTTAAGCTTCCAGGTTCTTTTCCAGAACTTGAAAGAGATGGTGGTATTGCTGCCATACAGGGGAGAACCAAGGGTAGCAGATGTTGGACTCCCATCTTTATTATTTTCAATTATGTTCTCTTCGTGTCTTAGCTATGTATAGTTGTATATATTTAAGGGGCTGCCACAAAGAACATGGGACCAACCTATTCTTCAAACTAGCACTTGAGGGACCTCAAGCTCGGACTTCTGAGTTCAACTCATGCCTCTACCTTCCATAAAAAGTTGCCTGTTTTCTCTATTGCAGACCATTCTCAAGGCTTTGGAGGCCGTTATGGGGTGCAGAAAGACAGAGTGGACAAGGTAAATGGACACTGAACCTGGGGTGGGCTTAGCTTGGGTCTTGATGGTTGGAAGAAGGTGCTCAGGAGGACATTAGCCCACTCAAACTCTCTACCACGAACGCTTCTAATTCTAGCCCCACTGCTTGATTTTATTCTCGTGACATCAAGGTTTCAGGAGAAGCTTCTCCAATGATTTTTCCCTGCAGATATGTTAGACTACAATTCCCATTCTTTAGACCCAAGGTGTCCATAACTTCCTCCTACCCTTTGGTAATGGACTTATGCTACCTGGGGTACACAGGGAAGTAAAAGAATGTCAAGATGCTGGCCACTTCTGCATGACGGAAGTCCCACTGCTTATTGTATGTCCATCTTGCATGGGGTCCATGCAAAATGCGTGTGTGGGGATCTGTGGGTCTGTGATAGTTGCTGCATTCTTAAAGTGGTGCCATTAACGGGTGTTGCAGCCATTTTCAATCTGATGGAAAAGGAGAAAAACTTGTTTTCATGACTTGCAGATTCTTCAGGGGAAGGAGAAATCAGGAATGGGTTTAATAAATCTAGATTAGTTTGCCAATCTTAACAACGTGAAGATAAGTGGACTTCAACTTCAGTGCTAGAAGTGAGTGGGGAAACCACTGATGATGTTCCATAGATGGGTCATGAAACACCTGCAGGACAACAACGAGGCTCAGAGAGCATCAATGGCTCCACAGTCATCATTGTCCTCCTCCCCCTCCTCCTCATAATCATCATTGTCATTGTTCTCCTCCTCCTCCCCTACCTCCTCCTCTTCCTCCTCCTGCAACCCCACTCTCTTCTAGCACTGATGATGTTACCTCGTTTGGTCATGAAACATCTGCAAAAAAGCTCAGAGAGCACCAAGGACCCCAGTGTCCCTCCTCCTCTTCCTTCTCTTCCTTCTCCTCCTTGCAAACCTCGCCCCCTTCTAACACTGATGATGTTCCTTAGTTGGGTCATGAAACATCTTCAAGGAAACCACCAAGCTCAGAGAGCCCCAATGACCTCACAGTCTTCCTGCTCCTCTTCACATCCCCCTACTTTGCAAAATCCCCTCCCCTCTAGCATTTATGATGTTACCTAGTTGGGTAATGAAATGTCTGCAAGAAAACCATCAAGCTCAGAGAGCACCAATCCTGGGCTACAAATGTTTTCTTTTATCGATTCCCCTCGACTTCTCTTGCAGAGCGCTGCTGGTTTTGGTGAAATGGAAGCTCCCATTTCCTCATATCAGAAGACAAAACCTGTAGAAGCTAGTAAGTTTATCCATGGGCAACTGGGAAGAAGGGGAAGATCTCACAGAGAGCAAAATAATGCCCCTTTTTCATCCCTGGCACGACATACATAGATACAGAATATGAAATCAATTCTGGGAGTTGAAGTCCACAGGTCTTAAACTGGCCAAGGTTGGATACCCCTGGTTTAAGGAGGTTTCATAGAGCTCTCCTGAAGACCAGTCAACCAGAGGACCTTCACAATCCCAGCAGGGACAATTCCCTGCCTCCTTCTGATTGGAGATGGAGGAAGCTTCTTCTCACAATTCTGAAGCCCCTCTATTGACCTTCTCATTGCAAACAGCTTCTGCTGGGATGGGTAACTTGAGACAACGCTTTGAAAACATGGCCAAGACAGCAGAGGAAGAGAACAAGAAGAAGGCAGAAGAGGAACGAGCGCGTTGCCAGGCCCGGGAACTTCAGGAAACCCAAGAGAAGTCAAAGGTGAGGATCTTGAGTCTTAACTAGGCATGTTCTTCACCAATCAGCTCATCCAAGTCCTTCTTGGTTTAGGATTGTTGCTCAGTGTTGTCATCACTTCACAGAAGTGAAGTTGATTTTCATGCATCTGAGGCCAGTGTGATGACCCGGGGCATGCTACAAAAGCAACAAAGTCACAAAAGTAGGAAAAGTCCTTTTAATTCCTCCAACTTGGCCCCCAATGTCCAGTTATCATTGGCTGGAGAAAAAATTCTCCCAAGAACAGTCTTTAAAAGGGAAGAAATTCAGTCCAAAAACCAAAGTACATCTAAATTATAAAGAAAAACCAACACAAACCACAAGTTGCAGCAATTAATGAGACAGGGCAGGATAAGGAATTGCAGAACTCAAAAGATAATGAAACACACACAGTTGGGAAGATGCTGGAACCCAGATAAGACTTGACAAACAGAGATAATTCACGCTTTGCTTCCAGCAAAGTGCTGTGCGTAAACACCCTCTTTATCCTGTTTCCCCAGCTGCAGCTAATGGAGGGAATCAGGGCCCTTTTCTCCCCCATAACCCACGTTGCTCCCTTCTCTGTTCTTCCCTGCATGCCCTAGGATGAAGACGGGGTGGGCCTGAGTCTTCCTCTGAATGCCCAGCCGGCCTGTGTCCTTCCCCTGTTTCTTCCACAGTCACCGGAGCTATACTCCCACTCCCTGTCAGCTGTTTGACCTCTCCCTCAGAATCAGAGTCCAACAGGGGCATGACAGCCAGATAGCCCTGTGTTTTCACCTTCACCTCATGAGTAGACTTCTCTGTAGAGGTAATCCTTGAGTTACGGCCACAAATAAGCCCAAAGTTTCTGTTGCTAAGCGAGTCAGCTGTTCAGTGAGTTTTGCCTCATTTTACCACCTTTCTTGCCACCTTTGTAAAGTGAATCCTGGCAGTTGTTAAGCGAGTCACATGGGTTGTCCAGTGAATCTGGCTTCCCTGTTGACTTTCTTGGTCAGAAGGTCCCAAAAGAGGAACATGTAACCCCAGAACACCTCAACTGTCATAAACATGAGTCAGTTGCCAAACAACTTAATTTCATTCATGGGACCATGGGGATGCTACAACAGTCATAAGGGTGAAAAATGGTTGTAAGTCAATTTTTTTCAGTGCCATTGTAACTTCAAACAGTCACTAAATTATAATTGCAACCTGAAGTCTATCCATACTCTTCAATCAATCAGGATAGAGCTTGAAGGGACCTTTGAGGTCTTCTAGTCCAGCCCCCTGCCCAAGCAGGAGACCCTATATCATTTCAGACAAGTGGCTATCCAGTTTCTTCTTGAAAACCTCCAGTGATGAAGCACCCACAACTTCTGGTGGCAAGCAGTTCCCCCGGTTAATGGTCCTCACTGTTAGGAAGTTTCTCCTGAGTTCCAGCTTGCTTCTCTCCTTGATGAGTTTCCATCTGTTGTTTATTTTCCTGCCGTTTGGGGCTTTGGAGGAATAACCCTTCTTCTTTGGGACAGCCCCTCAAATACTGGGATAGTAAGCCATCTAAGGGAGTAGTTGAGGCCAACAAATTCCAGGAGACCAGCTGATCTCTACCCTGAAGGCCCTTTCCCAGGGGTGGGCTTCAAAAATTTTAGCAACAGGTTCTCTGCCCAGATGTTGAGTGGGGGACTTGGCCATGGTGGGCACACGGCCTAGTTGGCGTCCTGCACCATGGCGGGAGGGGAGGGCTTTTCTCGAGTCTCCAGGAGGGTGAAAACAGCCTTCCTGGGCTCCGGAGGCTCTCTGGAAACCGGAAATGGGCCCATTTCTGCCCTTCCTGAACTTACAGGAGGCCCGTAAGTTCACCCTCCCCAAGCCTCCGTGCATGCCCTGCACTGCATACAAAATGGCCGCATGGGGACTCCTTGGAGGGGCAGGGAGCGATGGGCGGGGCCAGCCAGGAGTGGGATTTGGGGGCTCTGCATAGAATCTTAGCTATCGGCTCTCCCAAACCCCTGCGAACCCCCTGACCTATCCAGAGGGTTCCCCCTCTTCAAGGGAATTGGAAATGTTGACTTGGGAAACACATGGGCACTTAATATTCTTTGTATGGTCAATTTCTTCTGCTACGGAGGAAAATCATGGAAAGATTGGCCTGCAGGGACAAATGGCTGAATGTCTTCCTCCTTTTAAGGAAATGAAGAAGAGTGAAGAACGAGATTGGAGCCCTCCATCGTTGCCTGGACACACGCCCCTAAAGGGAAGCCTGCCTCCTCTGCCTCCCCAACACCAGGTAAGGAGACTGAGAGCGTAATGTGTGAATGTGAATTCATGGGTACAACATTGCTACCATCAAGGGGAACATACTTGCCAAGCCCTTGTTTCCATACAGCTCCTGTGCATCTGAGGGGTCCCTGGTACTCTGAGCTTGGCTGTTTTCTTGCAGACATTTCATGACCCAACTGGGTAACATCATCAGATTGTCAGAGACCTCCTCCTCCGCCTCCTCCTCCTCCTGCTACATTCCCCAAACCCCCTCCTTTCTAGCACTGATGATGGCACCTAATTGGGTCATGAAATATTTGCAAGAAAATAACCCAAACCAGACCACCAGACTCCACAGTCCTCCTCCTCCTCTCCACAAACCCCACTCCCTCCCTTCGAGCACTGATGATGGTACCTAGTTGGGTCATGAAATATCTGCAAGAAAATAAGCCAAGCTCAGAGACCACCAAGGACCCCACAGTCCTCCTCTACCCCTCCTCCTCAATTGTGGTCATAAGTCAAGGATTCCCAGTATCATATAGTGTGGACTGTTATTCTCTGTCATTAAGAATGAATGGTTGTCCTAGGTGGGTGTCCCATCTGGTCCAATTCTGGTTCCTCCAGAAAAAAAGTAGACTTGACAGGAAGCAAGTTTGTTGTTTGAAGGACCTGGTTCTTCTTTTTCCAGGAAGAAGAGGAAGAGGATGAGCCTCCTGTTCTTCCTCCACGGGGCCTGGACTTGCAAGGTGACCCCAGAAGAGGACTTCCTCTCCCACCTTCTGGCCACCCAGGACAGGAGCAGCCCCTCTGTACGGAAAGTGTCGAGGATGGAGGTGATTATGAGGAGGTGATTGAAAACGTGGACTACGAGGAACCTCCTCCCTTGGCTGATGAAGACAGAGGGGATTATGAGGAAATGCCAGACCACAAGGATATCTCCAAAGATGACGGTGCTGAGGTGGACCAGGAATATGAGGAACTCTGCAGTGGCCAGCCTGGAGGAATGACTTCTTCAGGTGAGAGAAGGATGGCGAGTTGGTTGAGCAGGGAGTTGGAAACTCAAGTCTTGACTTAAATGTGTAGTATGTGTGATGACCCGGGGCATGGCACAAAGATAACACAGGCAACTGGCAATTCAAACCACCCCTTTATTGCTCCAAATTTCCCCAAACGCTCCCACGTTTCTGGCAAGACCCAGAGCAAAATGATGACAACCCCCCCCACCCACCCACACACCTCAAGCAGCCTCTGGCTGCAAATACTCAGCCTGGCGTGGTGTACACCAAGGCTGCTCAGTAATAAATCCAGCAGGGCAAATCAAGGAGTTAAGGAAGCAAAGGATCCAGGGAATTAGTCCAGAAAGCCAGAAAGAATGCAAGGACTCTTGGGAAATTCCAGCGTCGGCACTCAATACTCCAGGAATTTAGTGTTTGTTCCTGACAAATGTCCCTCCCTGCAGCGTCTCCTTAAGCCTCATTCCCCAAGTGTGCTTTGTGAAGAGGGGTGGGGTGCTCTCCTCCTGAGTAGCCTGCTCAGTCTGCACTGTTCCTGCCTTCTCTCCACTCTCTGTGCTCTCGGATCAGGAAGGGGTGGTCCTTGCTCCTCGCTTGAGCTCTGTCTCTCATGTTCATCCTGCCCCTGTTTCTCTGTTCCCTGTTCCCGTATCCTTTTTGTTGCTCTTCTCTGCACTCTTTCTCGAGTCTTAACATCTTTTTTTACATCATGATGACCAAAACTGGATGTAGTATTCCAAGTGTTGCCTTACCAAGGCATTATAAAGTGGTATGAACTTTTCATGTGATCTTGATTCTGTCCCTCTGTTTATGCTGCCTACTACTGCATTGGCTTTTTTGGCAGCTGCTGCACATGGTTGGCTCATATTTAAGTGATTGTCCACCACGACTCTTAGAACATAACCCTTTGAGATAGGTGTGCCTTGATTTAAATTCTTGAACCATCGAGGGTGGGAGCAGTTGAGGTTCAACTCAACTTTTCAAGTTAAAGAGGCAGGATCATTCAGTCGATGGTCATAATAAGATACCCCCATCACCACAATTTTCTTTCTCAGATGTTGAAGAGCATATTTATGATGTGAGTGAAGGAAGCCTATCTGCTCTGGCCCTCTATGACTATCAAGGAGGTGGGTCAATTCTTCTGGATAATGGGGACTGGGAAGCACACGGAGGTGACCAGGGGTGGGATGCAAATATTTTTACCACTGGTTCTGTGGGCGTGGCTAGGTGGGCGTAGCCATGTGACTGGGTGAGTGTGGCTTCTTCTTCTTTGGAAGCAGGGCACGCCCTGTGCTCTGTTTTTTCACCTCAGGGAAGCCTCCTGGGCAAAGCAGTAAGACAGTGAGGGGGATCCTGGAACAGCTGACTGTCGGAACAGTTGATCATCAGGAGGAAAAAAAAACCTTAAAGAGTGACTGAGTGGGGGAGAATGCCATCAGTGATGTCAAACATGCGTACAATGTCATGCATGCGCGACAAGGACTGACTGGGTAGGGAGGAGAGGGGTGGATGGAGAGGGGCGAGACCAGCCAGGGGCACAATTTGCTGGTTCTCTGAACTGAGCAGAACCATAACAACCAGTTTGGCAGAACCAGTCCGAACTGGTAGAATCCCACCCCTGGAGGTAATCATGATGGGTGAGGAATAACAGACTAAGAGAGTTGGAAAGGGCCTTGGAGGTCTTCTAGTCCAACCCCCTGCTCAAGCAAGAGACCCCATACCATTCTAGACAAATGGTTGTCCAGTTCTCTTCTTGAAAACCTCCAGTGATGAAGCAACCACAACTTCTGGAGGAAAGTTGTTCCACTGAATAATGGTTCTAATTGTCAGGAAAATGCTTACTCTTGGTCTAAACAAGCACTGCCTGCTAGTTAAGACAGTCTCCATTTTGTTTTCCAGAGGGGGAAGATGAGATTTCCTTTGACCCTGGAGACATCATCACATCCATCGAACAGGTGGATGAGGGCTGGTGGCGTGGATCTTGCCGTGGAAGAGTTGGCCTATTCCCCGCTAACTATGTGGAGCTCCTTCCGTGAAGTTCTAGCCAAGAGCAGACACCCATCCCTTTCTTCTCCAGTACCCTTACTTGCCATGTGACACCACAATGGTGGTGTCATGCGGTGATCTCTGAACCTGTTCAGGCTGCAACTGGCTTGTTTAATCTCCGTCAGTGGATCCCCACAATCTCCCCATGCCCAATCTTTCTGGGACTCCTCATTCCATCTTGGCTAAGTCACTCATGGACCAAGAGAAAACAGTCCTGAAAGCTCCATAGAGTTGGAAGGATGGAGATTAGTTCTGTTCATGCAGGTTGTCCTTCCCTTTCAGGGGTGGGCTTCAAACACTTTAGCAAAGGGTTCCCTGCCTGGTTGCTGAGTGGGCGTGGCTATGGTGGGCATGGCCTCATTGGCCTCCTGCACCATGTTGGTGGTGGGGGCATTTTTGCCCTTCCCAGGCTCCAGAGGTTTTCCTTGAGCCTCCAGGAGGACGAAAACCACCTCCCTGCACTCTGGAGGTTCTCTGGAAGCTGGAAACAGGCCCATTTCTGCCCTTCCTGAACTTCCAGGAGGCCTTTTTTTTTTCTTTTTTTTCCCTCTTTGAACCTCCCTGCATGCCCTTCACTTATCTGCATCCAAAATGGACCACATGGAGACTCCTGGGAGGGGAGGGGAGGAGTTGGTGGGTCAAGCCAGGAGTGTGATTTGGGGGTTTTCTGAACTGCACAGAGTCTTAGCGAGGGGCTCCCCTGAACCCCTGCGAACCCCCAGCAGCCCACTCCTGCTTACAACTTTTCATTTAGCAACTAAAGTTTCAATGGCACCCAAACTGATGATCCTTGCCTCTATGACTATCACAGACTCCCCACAGGTGCCGCTCTTCTGCTTTTGGGCAGGCACCCCAAAATAAGCTTCTAGCATCTCTGAATGTTGGGTATGAAATTATGGAAAACTCTGCTTAATTTTCACGTCTGTCTCTCTTTCCCCAACTTGGACTGAACCCCACTGTTGGAGCTCACACCCCGCTAATTCCCGATCAACATGCCTGGTGGGAAGCAGATCTCCTGGCCACTTATCCTCA
>BLBF01000055.1:51119-102437 GCA_015471245.1 Laticauda colubrina | reverse complement strand
ATGAGTTGAGAATAGTGCAAAGGTTCACAGATGGCCGCATAGCGGTCGTAGGCCATCACAGCCAGCATCGCACACTCAGATCCAGCACATATCATGAGGAAGAACATCTGGGCCATGCACTCATTGTAGGAGATGGTGGGCTGCTGGTACAGGAGGTTCATTAGGATCTTTGGAACTGTGACCGAGGAATAACAAATGTCTAAGCAGGACAGATGGCTGAGGAAATAATACATGGGACTGTGAAGATGTGAATCCAGCTGGATCAAAATGAATATCATTGAGTTGGCCATCAAGGTGATGAGATAAATGGTGAGAAACAGTAGAAAGAAAATAGGTTGATCTCTGGGCATGCCAGAGAAACCCAGGAACAAGAATTCGGTCACCTGCAAGGTCTCGTTTCTACCTTCCATGAGATCCATCAAGCTTTGGTGTACAAGGTTGGAATGCAGCAGAATTCAGGAGTAGCTGCTCCTTTCAAATCACAGCATGAAGAAGAAACTGCAGAAGCATGAGGGAACCACTGGACTTCCCCAAGACTATCTGGAACAATTAAACAATGCTTTGCATAAATAAAATAATCATCAGGTAGGAGAAATGTGTCTGAAGATGTTTATGGATTTGTTTCAGTCAAGTGGAAGATTATTACAGGTGTGTTCTTCCAGTTAACTTTCCCAAAGTGTCATTTTGGCATTCCCCAATTTGCACAGCTGTGCAAAGATGCAGAATGAGGATCATTGGACACAGCTGGAAACAAACAACTGAATTCCTTCCATGGGCTTTGTCCAACTAAGATCTTTCATCTGTTTTGGGGGTTTACACAAAGACGTTATCAATTTTTTTTAACTAAACGGAAGAGTTGGCATGAGATAGTTAGCCACACAGAATTTACTAGGAATGATAATAATGAAGTATTAACAAATAGATCAGATACTACCTTGGAGATTATTAGGAAAGGATCCTAATAGCAGTGCAAATTTCCCTGCAGCCACAAGAGGAGATTTCTGGTCCTAACATTTGGGAGAGTTTGAGCAAAGAATAAATATGTCAAGAAGTATAAACTTTTGCAATTATGGAGCTGTAAGCTGCCTCTGACCACTGACAAATCTTTGTTTGTACAAGACACTTCAGGCAGGTGACCAGATTAAATTCCATTTCTGGGTGTGCAAAGTGCTCAAAGTCACAATCTCACCAACGGTCCATCCAGCAGCACAAAGTGCACAAACCACAATGCCCATCATTGCATACAAAGGAGATGCAGCCACTCAGTCTGCTAGGAACCCAGAAAAAGGGGAAGGATTCTCCCTCCCTCTCAAGGAAGACTCCAGAGGGAGGAAGGTCAACCATCCAACGTGATTGGGTTGGAAATTAGAGAATGAGAGCATTTCAAGGAGGAGACATGTCTTGGTGGCTTCTGGAGATGGTGGGCGGAGATGGTCCTGAAGGGGACAATCTCTCCTCAGCCATTGCTAGAGGTTTGGGAAGCCGTGCTTGGGGCTTCTCAGGGACATTGGGTGGGTGAAGTTTGCAGGGAAATTTCTTCTGTGATGCACATTATGAAAGCTGTTGAGGTAATTCCCCGTTAGGAGAATGAGCGCATACAGGGAGACGTAATAGAGAGTAGCGTTGGAATAATACACACACAGTACACAGATACACTGCACAGTAAATGTAGGTTTTTGACTTCCAGAAAGGTTTAAGCAAAGTCCAAAATAAGCAGTCCAAAAGTCATTCACAGGTTAATCAGTCAGTTTTTCAATCCAGGGATATTCCAGTAACAAAGTCCAGTGTCAAAAACAGTTCAGTATCAGACTTACATTAAATCCAGTAATATCAGTCAATTAGGAAAATTGGAGCAACAGCAATACTTTCCAACAGAAGGAAACAAAGATACACTCTCTTTTCTTCTGAGACTCAGACTAAGACAAACCTGGTTTCTGGCTCCATCTTATGGCTGTTTGAGAAAACACACCCAATTGCATGCTCTTGCATTCCCTTAAAGAGATAGTACTAAAATGTTTATCCTGGTTTATATATTTCTAACCCAAATACCTGTTAGGAGACTCATATTCCTAACATTCTCCCCTTTTGGGTAAGATAATATATACAGCCTTACATTCTAAGTCCATAATCTTCACAGCTAGTCTTATGCTTTATAGAGCCTTGGGCCTTTGTAAAATGATCTGCTATATTGTTTTCTGACATACAGTATTCTAGCTTAATCATCTTACTTTGCACACATTGTCTCACATTTAAATATCTTAAATCTGTGTGTTTCGTTCTTGTTTTTACAGCAATATTTGAAGCCATCTGTTTTGCTGATTGGTTATCTTCGTAAACAACAATAGGATCTGTTACATTAATTCCCATATCAATTAATAATTGCTTATACAAAACTAAATCTGTACATAACAAAGACAAACATGAGAATTCAGCCTCCATTGTTGACAAACTTAGATGTTTCTGTCTCATAGACCTCCATCCAATCAATGCTTTTCCCAATAATACAGCAGTACCCAATGTAGATTTTCGTGTATTTATGTCTGTAGCAAAACTTGCATCAGCATATGCAGTCAAATTCAGATAATCTTTCGGCTCCAAATACAATGCATGATGCATTGTCTGTTTCAGATATCTTAACATACGTTTAGCAGCTTGCCAGTGCCTTTCAATGGGCTCAGTGTTAAATCTCGCTAATTGATTAACACTGTATACAATATTTGGCCTTGACCAATTACTGAGATAAGATAAACTACCAATCAAGGATTGATAAGTGTTCTTATCAAAAACAGGACTTTGAACATCACTATGGCTAAACTCCTGGTTCATTGGTGTCTTAGCCAGCTTACAAAGTTCCATTTTATAACTTTTTAGTCATTGGTTAATTTTATCTGCCTGTGAGATCTTGTATCCTCCCCTAGTTCTATCTATCTTTAAACCAAGATATTGTTTGATTTCTCCTAACAGTTTTATCTTAAATTTCTGTTCCAATAGTGAAATTATCTCAGTAGCTTCTTGTTCAGCTTTGGTGATTAATGCTATGTCATCAGTAAACAATCGCAATAATGACACTATCCCATCACTTTCTCTTTTAAACAAACAAGGATTGGCCATGCCAGCTGCAAAACCTATCTTAGTGAATTCTTTAACTATACATTGGTTCCACTCATATCCTGATTGCTTTAAACCATAAAGACTCTTTTTCAATTTCCAGCAATCATTATCAGTATTATCATTTTTGAGACCTAAAGTATAAATATATATACTTTAAATATATAGTGTGTTGCAATGGTGCATGCAGATAAGCTGTTTCTACATCCAAATGATTTACAATATATTTCTCCTTAGCTGCCCACACTAATGCTGCCCTTAATGTAGTAGCCTTCAGACTAGGAGCAAACACCTCATCGTAGTCATTTGCTGTCTGATTGAACCCTTGTGCTACTAACCTGGCTTTATGGGTAATAGTCCCATCCACACCTGTCTTCAGTTTATATATCCATTTACATCCTATGGCATGGTGCTGGTGGTAACTTTACATTTCCGTATACATCCAGTTACATTACCTGGTGGTAACTTTACATTTTCGTATACATCCAGTTTTTTTAATGATTCCAGTTCCTTATCCATTGCTTTCTGCCAAGAAGTCCGATCCTTAGCAGGATACAGTTTTAATTCATTATAATTACTTGGAACTGTATTCACTTGGCATACAATACTAGCCTGATATCTATCAGGTGGTTGTGTTACTCGGGTTGAACGTCTTGGTAATACAGGGCTTGCTGGTGGACTTTCCTGCACCACCTGCTCCTGTTCTTCTATTTCTTTCTGTGCTTGTTCCTCCTGTTCTTCCTCTTCCTCTTTAATGGCTATTTGGGGTGTACTGATTTTATCTTTAGGGACTATTTGGGTGTCAATAATAATTTCATTGCTGGATTCCTGTTCCAGTTTATCCCACCCAACGTGCTCAAGAAATTTTGCACTAGCACAACAATAAACATGAGCTGTACCTTGATCCCAGACTCTAAATGATCTATGGTTGGTCTCATAACCCACAAAAAATAATTTCCTAGCTCTATGTTGCCCTTTCAGTCTTCCTTGTGAGGGAATATGCACCTATGCTGGAGCTCCAATCATGTGTAAATAACTTAAATTTGGTTTTCTGCCATGCCAACGAGTGAATGACAATTTTCCAGTTGTTGTATTTACTATATTACTTAAAACATGGTTACTACACATTATGGCCTCACCCCACAGTGTTTCAGGTAAACCTGAATCAGATAACATAGTGTGATGTTGGGGTCTGTAAGGTGCAGAATGTTTATGCTCCACACCAGCCAATTTCAGCATATTTTGGAATCTTTTATTAACAAATTCAGTCCCATTATTAGTTACTAAAGTAATTACTTTACTTTTCATTTTTCTCTCAGCAAACCTTAGCCAGTTAAAGAAATGTTGAAATGTTTATGTTTTGTTCTTCATAAGATAGCAGAAACCGTATCTTGAGTAATGGTCCATAATACTCAAAACATAACAGGCACCCCATAAACTTGGTTTCTTAGGACCAATTATGTCAGCAAACACAACCTCTAAAGGTTCTTTGGTCTTAAACCCGTTAAGTCTGTTTGCAGGAGTAAAGCCCATGTCACACTGCACCAACGGATGGAAAGAGGATGTAAAACGGACAAAAAAGCTTGCCATCCGTTGGTTAACGCGATGTACTCACTGCCTCCGTTTTGCTTCCTCTCTATCCGTCCAGCATCCGTCTATTGACATTTCATCCGCTCAGAAGGTTTTGAGCTGCCCAAAACTTTTGAGCGGAAAATGTCTCCAATGCATCCATTCTGCATCCTCTAGGCATACGGGGGACATCCATTCTGCATCCATTACGCATCTGCTATATCCGCTAGGCATCCGCTGTGCATCCGCACAACTCAAATCCGTTCCAGTGGTAAACGGATGCAGGGAGGAAGCAGAACGGATGTGCAGCGTTAATAGCATGGATGGAGAAAGGATGAAAGTGGATGCAGCTCATCCGCTCTGCATCCGCTCTGCATCCGCTCTGCATCCGCTCTGCATCCGCTCTGCATCCTCTACGCATCCGCTCTGCATCTGCTCTGCATCCTCTACGCATCCGCTCTGCATCCTCTATGCATACTCTATACATCCGCTCTGCATCCTCTATACATCCGCTCTGCGTCCTCCCCATGTCCGTTCCTTTCCGTGTTATCCGCTCTGGTTATGCAAATTTTTGCCCCTTTTGAGAGCGGATAACAATGGATGGAACATTTTGCTCGTCCGTTGTGTCCTTTTTGCATCCGTTGGGCAGTGTGACAGGGCCTTAAAACTTTACTCTTTTCTTGACTACAAGCATTACAATGTAAATACTTGCTACAAGGTTTCAATTTTGCTCCCTCTGACAATTCAATAGTTTGTTTGAGCATTTTGAAATTAATGTGCCCTGGACATCTATGCAGTAAATGTATACATTCATCATGTGGCTTAACATTGTTATAAACTGAGTTAGCCATCTTCGGCTGATCATCATGTATTACATATAAATAATTTTTTAAAGTAGCAGTAACACTTTTACCCTCTTTCTCTATTATACAGTTATCTCCCCTAAAGGTTACTACATAACCAAGATTAACTAAAGCCCTTACTGATCGCAAATTAAATTTCAGTTTAGGTACATATAACATGGTTAAATGTTCGTTTGTACAAGAACAATATGCAATACCTTCACCTGATGCTTTCATCTTCCATTCATTTGCCAATGAAACATGTTGTTTACTCATGGACATCTTTACAAACCTTTTTCTATCTTTAGTAATGCACTGTGCTGCTCCACTATCAACAACCTACAAATCATTGTTTACAGTTGAATTGCTAGACATAGCTGAACTAACATTCTTTTTGCCCTTCTGGTGTTTAGTAGTATTCTGTTATTTTCCTTTCTTACAGAATTTAGCTATATGTACCCTAGCCCCACAAGAAAAACATTTCCTAATAGTATAGGCAGTTGAAGATAAATCCTCTTCTTGTGGTTGTTCCTTCCTCAGTTGGTCCCTATCCAGCCGTCTTCTTGCTTCTTCTAACAACCTTCCGGTTATGTCTGTCAGTGTCAGTTTATCCCTGGTCAGGACTTCCAGTGAAGATACATAATCATCATAACTTTCATCCAATGAGGACAGAATGATGTGAACTCGATGCAGCTCTGAAAGTATCAGTTCTTTTTCATGGAGCTCTTGAAAAGTTCTTTTCATGAAGTTCAAATGAGCTGACATATTTCCACCTTTCAGAAGACGTGCTCTTAACAGTTTACGTGTAAGATGTATGTGTGCACCTATGCTGTCACGAACATAAATCCTCTTCAAATTCTCCCAACACTTAGCAGCAGACTCTTCTCCACGAATATGGACTAGCTGCTGGTCACTCAGTGTTAGTCCAGTTATACATAGAGCTCATTCGTTGTTCTGTTTAAAGTCAGCAATCTTCTTGGCATGATCCTCATTTTCTGGATCCCAAGCATTTACATCTGGTGGATTTTGAACTACATTCCATAAACCTTCTTTATGCAGAAGTAGACTGCATTTCATAGACCAGGAAACATAGTTTGTTCCATCCAACTGGGTTATCAGTGATAGACTTGTGGAAGTGTCTTGTGCCATCTTTACCAGGATAGTAAACCACAATTAAACAGTAAACATCTGTCTGTATACAGTACTGTGCATTCACACTAACTCTCAATTATCTGAGCCTGGTATGGCCTGGTAATTTCCCGTTAGGAGAATGAGCGCATACAGGGAGACGTAATAGAGAGTAGCGTTGGAATAATACACACACAGTACACAGATACACTGCACAGTAAATGTAGGTTTTTTACTTCCAGAAAGGTTTAAGCAAAGTCCAAAATAAGCAGTCCAAAAGTCATTCACAGGTTTATCAGTCAGTTTTTCAATCCAGGGATATTCCAGTGACAAAGTCCAGTGTCAGAAACAGTTAAGTATCAGACTTACATTAAATCCAGTAATATCAGTCATTTAGGAAAAATGGAGCAACAGCAATATTTTCCAACAGAAGGAAATAAAGATACACTCTCTTTTCTTCTGAGACTCAGACTAAGACAAACCAGGTTTCTGGCTCCATCTAATGGCCATTTGAGAAAACACACCCAACTGCATGCTGTTGCATTCCCTTAAAGAGACAGTATTAAAATGTTTATCCTGGTTTATATATTTCTAATCCAAAAGCTTCCTCATTTTGAGAGCAATTTTGGGTCTGTGTGGGATGAGAAGAAGTGGTTTGTTTGCTTAATTAATGAATTACCTCCCTCTTCTGATCCTTGGTCTCTCTTTTGAACCTCTCTCCAGATCCAGATATCTTCAGAGATTCAGCCCAAAAGGTGCTTTTCTTTCTTTCTTTCTTTCTTTCTTTCTTTCTTTCTTTCTTTCTTTCTCTCTCCTCTCTTTCTTTCTTTTTAAATATTTTTTAAATTTTTTCTTATTTTTTACAAACATATCATTGTGTGAACAGGATGGGACCAGAGTGTCTTACTTTTTAGAACAAATATGACAATATTCTTCATATTTAATACAGTTGGCAATCTTAATATTAATACAAATATTTTATTAAATTGTAATCTTTCATTCTTTGATTATTCACCATTTCAGTATCTTATTTTTGTATCAATCTCCATATTCTGAATATCACTCTTTTAACTACAAATCCAATATTATTCATCACATTTGTGGTGTTTAACAGACTTATATAATTCTAATAATAAGTCACCAATTTATAATTATAATTATAATCTTCCATTATTTATCCCTTTCTGAATTTTAATTATGCCACTATTCTATTTTTTAAAAAAAACCCATTTCTAATCACATTTTGCAACTATTTATTACAAATAAAATATTCATCATATTTACATTTGACAAGTTATATAATTCTAATAATAGTACAGGTATTTTATTAAGTTATAATCTTAAGGTGCTTTTCAAAAGGTAACTGGACTTCCTTAGTTTTTTCCTTTGAAAACTTTTTGCTTCTCATCCAAGAAGCTCCTTCAGTTCTGAAGAAGACTGGAGAACTGAAGAAGCTTCTTGGATGAGAAGCGAAACATTTTCAAAGAAAAACAAAACAAGACAGTCCAGTCAGCTCATTCTTTGGATTCTCCTCCTCTCCTCCTACCCTCCAAGACTTGCCTATTGTACCACCAAAATTAAAAATCTTTTCCCAACTTCTTCTCAATGGGCGTAGCTTGTTCAACAAAAACACATTTTCTCTTTTTGAGGGGAGGGCATGAGAAGGGGGTGAGAAAACAATAAAAGGTATGGAAATTAAAAAAGGAAGAGAATAAACTACAGGCATTTGTAGATGATTTAGTTTTTATTTTAGAAGACCCACAAGAAACAGAGTTTAAACCAATGGGAAAAAAATAGAAGAGCATGGGGATGTGAATATCACAGACAAGCAAAAAAAAAAAAAAAGAATTAATGAAGAGATCAGATATTCAGATTACTAAGAAAGTAAAGTATTTAGGGATTCAATTAACAGCAAGATGTGTAACAATTAAAGAAGATAATTATTATAAATTGTTACAACAAATTAAGACATATTTAGAAAAATGGAAAGGTTTGCAATTATCATAAATAGGAAGGATAGCCACAATTAAAATGAATATATTACCGAGGTTACTGTATTTGTTTCAAACCGTCCTGATAAAGTTGAAAAAAAAAATACTTTGAAGATCTGAATAAAATAATATTAAAATTCATATGGCAAGGGGAAAAAAAAGTAAGAATCAATTTTAAAATGTTACAGGATAAAAGAACGGGTGGAGGTTTTGGACTGTCTAATTGGGAATGTCTCCAGTTGGGATGACGGTTGACTGGACCATGGGATGGACTGATGGATGCAGGGGATGGATCTTTGAATTTCTATTGGGAAGGGAAAACCCAGATCTCTCAGATTGGGGTTAATGTCAGTGTTCCAGCTAACCAACTCCAGACCAACAAACTCCGAGACAGGCATTTTCTCAAAGTTCCATTTTTATGGGAGTAGTATGATTGATTCCTTATTGTACCCTATGACTATCATTAAATGTCGTACCTTATGGTTCTCGACTCTTGATGAATGTCACTTTTCATTTATGTATACTGAGAGTATTCACACCAAGACAAATTCCTTGTGTGTCCAGTCACACTTGGCCAATAAAGAATTCTAGTCTAGTCTATATTGGCATATCTGGGAAAACCCCAATCTGAGAGTTCTGGGTTTTCCCTTCCCAAAAGAGAAATCAAAGACCCATTCCCTGCACCCCTCAGTTTATTGCATGGCCCAATCAAATCTTCATCCCAACTGGAGACATTCCCCCACATTCACTCACTTTCAGGTGCAGGGCAACTTGTCCTTGATTCTGTGAGAAAGAATGTTGTTGAGTCTAATCGCCCAGCTCTCTATGAAATCCCCCCTCCCAAATTCCCAAACATTAGATGTGGCAGCCTTGAAACTTCTCAGTGAAATATGGCTTCCAAGGCTGACAGGCTGGCGTTGAGGTGCATCTGAAATGGGTTGTGCATGCATTAATCATTCCCCCCCCCCACAAACTTTGTGGTTGATGTGAGATTTCTTTCCCCCTGTGCTCCTCACCTGATCAGAGTCTCCTGGATGAAGGTAGAAATGATACTTCTTCTTCCTTTCCTTTTCCTGCTGCTTGAAAACCTTTCTGTCTTGAGGAGGGTCTTATTTGCTCGTTCTCAGCCTTCTTTAGACATTGGAGGTCCCATCTCTGCCCTGCATTCATCCTGTGTCACACACAGAGCCAATGCTTGCAACAACAACAACAAAAAGAGAGAGATACAATTTTTATGGCACCTGACAGATCCCTGGAGATGACTTGCATCACAAAGCAAAAGAAAAAGCACTGACAAGCTTCTTGCTTGGGAGAACCTTGCTGAAAACTTTGGGACAAATGACAAAGGGGGTGAACCTGAGGTCAGGACCACATGGAAAAGTGTCCAGTGGGTTTATGCATTTATTTATTAAATTTATAAGCTGCCTATCTCCTTGATAAGGTGACTCTTCCAAAAACTAAAAAGACAAATATAAATCAAATATAAACTTTTTTTAAAAAAGCTTAAAACTAGAACCAAGTAGATGGACAGCAATGGGGATGAGATCTTCATCATATCCCATCAACCACCAACCACTTGAGTGCCCCAAGTTCACCAGCAAAACTAGGTTTTGATATCATTCTGAAAGACCAAAAGGACGGGAACAATGCTCACCTCCATTGGCAGAATGTTCCCAGGGGTGGGCTTCAAAAATTTTAGCAAGGGGTTTTCTACCTGGTTGCTGGGTGGCCATGGCCATGGTGGGCGTGGCCTAGTCAGCCTCCTGCACTACAGTGGGGGAGATTTGCCCTGATTGGGCTCTGCATGCTTTTCTCAAGCCTCGGGGGTGGGGGGGGTTGAAAATGGCCTCCCTGGGCTCCGAAGGCCCTATGGAAGCCAAAAACAGCCCCATTTCTGGCTTCCTGAACTTCTGGGAGGCCCATTTTTCACCCTCCCCAAGCCTCTGTGTGGGCTCTGCACTTCTCTGCCTCTAAAACAGACCACGTGGGAACTCCTGGGAGGGGAGAGGAGGGGTGGGCGGGGCGGGGCGGGGCCGGCCAGGAGTGGGATTTGGGGGTTCTCTGAACTGCACAGAATCTGAGCTAGGGTCTCTGCGAACCCCCACCAGCCCATCCCTGAATGTTCCCCAAGACTGGGACCTCAGCAGAAAAGGCTCTTTTCCTTCACTTCACTAGCTGGAATTTCTATCAGGTATGGCTTTGATCAGGCATCTGGAGCAGAGTTGGTGTAGTAGGAGATGGCCAGGTGTAGCCCAAATGTTGGTTCAAATGCACCATCAGTTTGGAGTTGCTATGCTCCCATAAGAGACCAAAGTCCATCCCTCTGTGAATTCCATTGATTCTTACCTGGTGCCTTGATCTTTAATAGATCAGATTTTTGTGTATAAAGGTAATGCTTTATCATGTCCAGTTGTGTCTGACTCTAGGGGGCAGTGCTCCTCACAGTTTCTTAGTTGAGGGAGCCTACATTGTCCGAAGACATTTTCGTGGTCAATGTGGCCAGCATAGCTATACACCAAAAATGAATGGAACACTGTTACTTTCCCACCAAAGTGGTATCTATTTATCTACTTGCATTTTTATGCTTTCGAACTGCTAGGTGGGCAGGAGCTGGGCCAAGGATACTGTGATGACCCAAAGGGGCAAGGCACAAAAATAACAAAGTCACAAAAGTAGATAAATTCCCTTTAATGCCTCCAAATTGGCCCCCAATGTCCAATTATCCTCGGCTGGAGATCAAACTCTTCCAAAAACATCTACAAAGAGAAGAAATGCAGTCCGAACCCAAAGTCCAGATAAATTAGAAATAAAAAAACCAACACAAACCGCACTGAAGTAATTAACATGGTAGCCAGGATAATAAATTGCAGACTTCCAAAAGATAACGAGGCACACACAGTTGAGAAGTCGACCAAGATAATGCAGGCTTTGCTTCCAGCAAGGAGCCATGTGCAAATGCCCTTCTTATATCCTGTTTTCCCAGCTGCAATTAATGAAAGGGATCAGGGCCCTTTTCTCCCCCATAACCCACATTGCTCGTTTATCCGTTCCTCCCTGCATGCCCTAGGATGAAGAGTGGGTGGGCCTGGGTCTTCCTCTGAATGCCCAGCCCAGACTGTGACCTTCCCCCGTTTCTTCCACAGCCACTGGAGCCACACTCCCACTCCCTGTCAGCTGCCTAATCTTCCCCTCAGAATCAGACTCCAACAATGGCATGAAGATTCCATTTCTTATGCCTAGATAGCATGAAATAAACTTGTAGTACTTTTGAACTCTATTCCAGCTCCTGGTTTCTTGCCCTTGACAGGTGGAAGCGCAGTGATTGTCACCTGGAAGTTTCTTAAGGCTGTCAGGGACACAACTACACAAGTTGCCTACTTGTGTATGAGATCCTGTTCATGAAACTGGACTCTAAAAATGATTTGGGACTGTTGGTGTTGTACTAGCCTCTCTGCTGCATAGCAACCTCCCTGCCTGAGTTTTTTGATGCCATTTCTGGATTAGAAGTGGAATACTCCAGATTTATGCCTTTAGAAAATGTCCACCTGCCCTCTGTGGGGTCAGATGTGGCTCAGGACTTCATGGCTACCATGACAACCATTGACCTGTCTGAGGTCATCCAAGGCTGGGCATGGAATGGGGGTCACATACAGGGGTGGGCTTCAAATATTTTAGCAAAGGGTTCTCTACCTGGTTGCTGGGTGGGCATGGCCGAGCCAACCTCCTATACCAAGTGGTGGTGGGAGTTGTTTTTTCCCTGCCCAGGCTCTCTGGAAATTGGAAATGGGCCCATTTCTGGCCTTCTTGAACTTCTGGGAGGCCCATTTTTTGCCTTCCCAGAGCCTCTGTGCATGTCCTGCATTTACCTGTATCCAAAATGGCCCATGTGGGAACTTCTGGAAAGGGGTGGGGTGAGGTGGGCAGGGCCAGCCAGGAGTGGGATTTGGGGGTTCTCCAAATTGTGCAGAATCTTAGCTCGGGGCTCTCCTGAACCCCCAGACGCCCACCCCTGGTCACATACCTGATGTGGCTTTCCTGTCAGAGCAGTGGAGTAATGGATTGTGTGAATGACCTTGGGGAAGGAAGGAGGGGAAGAGATGCTGCCTAGGAAACCATCAGAGAAGAGAAGCAGGAATTCCCAGTTGCTTAACAGAGGAAAAAACTTAGGAAGGACTTCCGTTAATGGATCAGATGGTTAAAAGGAGATGGAAAGTTTCTATGTTGAGACTTGCAAGATTTTGTTAATGTAGCCTTTTAGTAAATTAAGAGGGACACAATGCCTCAGTGGCTAAGACGCTGAGCTTGTCAATCAGAAAGGTCAGCAGTTTAGCGGTTTGAACCCCTAGCACCGCCTAAAGAGTGAGCTCCCATTCCTTGTCCCAGCAGCTTCTGCCAACCTAGCAGTTCGAACGCATGTAAAAAATGCAAGTAGAAAAATAGAGACCTCTTTGGTGGGAAGGGTACAGCGCTCCATGCACTTTATCGGCATTGAGTCCTGCCGGCCACATGACCATGGAGACGTCTTTGGACAGCGCTGGCTCTTCTTTGGTTTTGTAACGGAGATGACCCCCCCCCCCCAGAGCCAGAAACAACTAGCATGTATGTGTGAGGGGAACCTTTACCTTTATAATAAATTAATGTAGCTTTGTAGTAAATTAACTCATCTAGTTGTGTCCCCTATCTGGTTTACCTGGAAGGGCATTGAGATCTGGAACTGGGAGAACTTTGAATGTCTACGTTTTCATGGTCAGATCCCATCCTGATTACCACAAGGTTCACCAGTAGCATTATCCATCACATGGAGACAGGATCTATTAGATTGGTCCCACTTCAATGACTGATGGATCCGGATAGGTAGAGAGAATTGGGGGCGGTTCCTATTTAACCTGGAAATAAGGGGAAACTTTCTGACAGTGAGAGCAACCAACCAATGGAACAGAAGTTGCCCTCAGAAGTTATGGGAGCTTCATCACTTGAGACCTTCAAGAAGAGATTGGACTGCCATTTGTCAGAAATGGTGGAGGGTCTCCCGCTTGGGTGGGGGGTTGGACTAGATGACCTATAAGGTCCCTTTCAACTCTAATTACCTGTTATCTCTCATTGGTCTGCTCTACCCTCCATGTGAGGTCTTGGTTGTTGCTTGGAACAAGAAGGCCACTGAGGCACTGGAATGGGGTGCGCCTATGCGGCCTCCCTTGTCTTTTGGGCCCCCTCAGTGCTGAAGATTTGAGGTAGATGAAATGAGGCAAGAGATGTCTGGAGCATCACTGGAGCTTTATGAGGGACAAACTCAACCAATCATTAGAGCTGTTACTAAGATGTACTACATGACGGTAAGGGCGATGAAGTGACAATATTTCTCTAACCTTATATTTCTCACAGTGGCTGACCTCTGAGATGCTCACAATATGATATGGAAATTGAAAGAAGAGAATATTTATGGGTTGAACTGTGAGATCCTTGGTTCTCTCTGAGTTCGGTGGTTTTCTTGCAGATGTCTCATTACCAAACTTGGTAACATCATCAGGGTTAGAAGGGAGAGGGATTTGCTTCTAGCATTCCTCTCTAGCCCTGGTGATGTTACTTAGTTGGGTCATGAAACGTCTTTAAGAAAACCACCAGGCTCAGAGACCACCAAGGAATCCACAGCCCTTCTTTCATTCCTTCCTTCCTCTTTCTCCTCCCTCCCTCTCTTTCACAAATCCCACTCCCTCCTAGCACTGATGATGTTCCCTAGTTGGGTAATGAAACATCTTCAAGAAAAACACCAAGTCTAGAGAATGTCAATTACTCCACAGTCCTCCTCCTCTTTCTCCTCCTCCTCCTCTCTTCTCAAATCCTATTCCCTTCAAACACTAATGATGTTACCTAATCAGATCATAAAATGTCTGCAAGAAAACCACTAAGCTCAGAGAGCACCAAGGACCCATAGATATGAAAATTATCCCCCCTCTTACCATTGTCCCTTTACATCTAGATTTGGAGACAAAGACAGTTTGACAATATTTTTTAATTTATATTTATTAATTCAATTTATACAGTCTCTCATCTGCTCAGGAAGCTCTGGGTACTGAACAAAATAAAAATAACAAAAAAGGATTAGATGGTCTCTTCCAATTCTGTTAATCTGTAATCCTATACAATCCATCCTCTGTTTGCTTGGAGTCCTAACCTATTGCTGGGTTTTAAATGAGATTTCATTCCAATGCAACATCTCACCTACTCATAACAACAATTTCTATTTGTTTTCTCTTGAGTGTGGTTTTGCAGGAATCTTAAGAATGTCCTTCAACTGCAGTTCTTGCACACAAATTTCATTTTTCGCTTCAACACGTTATTCAGATCCTTTAATAATGTTATTCAAAAAACAGAAATGCAACTGAACAAAACTATAGACCAATCAGCCAAACATCAATACCCAGGAAAATACTGGAAAAGATAATAAAAGAACAGATCTGCCAACATCTAGAAACAAGTAAAGTAACAACTAGCAGTCAGCACGGGTTTGTTAAGAACAGATCACGCCAAACCAATCTAATTTCATTCTTCAACACAGTGACTAAAGCCCCTGTCACACTGCACCAATGGATGGAAAGACAATGTAAAACGGAGAAAAACACTTGCCATCCGTTGGTTAATGCGATGCTTCCATTCTGTACTCACTGCATCCGTTTTGCTTCCTCTCTATCCGTCCAGCATCATTTCATCCGCTCAGAAGGTTTTCAGCTGCTCAAAACTTTCTGAGCGGAAAATGTATCCAACGCATCCGTTCTGCATCCGTCGGCATCCGTTACGGGTCCGCTACATCCGCTAGGCATCCGCTGCGCATCCGTACAACTCACATCTGCTCGGACGCAGGGAGGAAGCAGAACGGACGCAGAACGGATGCAGAACGGATGCCTAGCGGAAACAAAGCGTTTAAAATGGAAAAAACATTCGCAGAGGGGACCTATCTCGGATATTAAGGATGTCTAGAGGATGCCTAGAGGATGTCTAGAGGATGCAAAGGGACACCTATACTGCCTATAAAAAGGGGGAGCAACTCACCTGCATCTCACTTTCAGACCAGCAGCCCAGCTGTGCAGATCTCTGCAGCCTTCATCTGACTCTTCCTCTTCCACAGCATCCAGTCATGTCCACCGTGGATCGTAACAAAGTCCTTTTGGCAGCCACCATCCTTCTGCAACAGTGCGAAGCCATCTGCAGGCTCTGTGAACTCTACTATGGGAAGAAAAGGAGGCGGCCAAGAAGTGTTTGGGTCTGAAGATGGATCGGGAGAAGAGCAGAGTACGGACTGTACAACAAGCTGATGGTGGAGCTCAGGAACAAAGACACTCGAGCATTCCAGAACTTCATGAGGATGCCTCCAGCCATGTTTGACGAAGTTGTGCAGCGCCTGACACCCAGGTTGACCAAGGCAAACACCAACTTCCGGCCCAGCCTGGAACCTGGGCTCAAGGTGGCACTCACTCTGCGCCACCTGGCCTCAGGGACCACCTACAGGAGCATGCAGTACGGCTGGAGGGTGCCACACAACACCATCAGCATTGTGGTCAGAGAAGTGGTGCAGGCCATCATCGAAGAATACCTGGAGGAGCTCCTCCAGTGCCCCTCCACTGATGAAGGATGGAAGAAAGTTGCAGAGCAGTGGTATCAGAGGTGGAACTTCCCACACACCGTTGGAGCCATAGATGGGATGCACATGGCCTGCAAAGTGCCAGCCAAGTCGGGGTCCACTTATTTCAACTACAAGGGCTTCTTCAGCATCGTCCTCTTCACCATGGTCGATGCTGACTACAAGTTCATGTACATCAATGCTTCAGGCAGCGGCTCATGTTCAGATGCCCAGGTATACAACGCCAGTGACCTCAAGGAGGGGCTGGAACGCAACCTCATCATGGGCTTTCCAGATCCAGACCCCCTGCCCAACGACACTCAAGATGTGCCCTACTTCATCGTGGGGGATGACGTCTTCTCCCTCAGAACCTACCTCATGAAGCCCTACACTTCCAGACTCCTCACCCGTGAAGAGAGGATCTTCAACTACAGGCTGTCCAGGGGAAGGTGGGTGGTGGAGAACGCCTTTGGCATACTGGCCAACAGGTTCCAGGTACTTCTCACCACCATGCAGCATCGCACAGAGACCGTGAGGAGGATCGTGGAAGCTTGCTGCATCCTGCACAATCTCATGTGCACCCGCTACCCAGTCTTGCAGAACAGGCTTGTGGACCTCCAGCAAGGCAATGGGGACATGGAGCCTGGGGAATGGAGGCAAGGGCGAAACCTGATAGACACTCAGGATGTGCAAGGCCCCAACAGAGCCTCACATGAAGGGAAGAAGCAGCGCAACCTCCTGAGACACTGGTGCAACTCCCCAGCTGGAGCAGTGGAGTGGCAAGACAGGATGATAGATGATTAACGGGTGCTTCCTTCAGCCTGTCTCATCACACGGATGAGATTTGGCCATGTATGTTGGGTGGGCCTACAATGAACAGGGCATTTAATAAAGAGTTGTGTTCATGTTGAAATGTGTGGATCAATGATTACATTGTTATTGATAATAAAGGGCCAAAGGTGTGGCACCTGGGAAGGCTGACCATACAGTCCCACTATGCTTGCACTGGAGGCTTATCTATCCCACTGCTATCCTTACCCATCCCACAGCTATTACCCATTCCACAGGTATCCCTGCCCATCCCACTGCTATCTTAACCCATCCCACAAGCATGCAAAGTGTTAAGCCTGGGTTCCCCAACCAGGGTTAGGTAGACAAGCTAAACAGAATGTGCAGCGTTAGTCAGATAGGCACACAGATAAATGAGTGAGCTAAGCTTGTATGTTTATTAACATACAGTAAAAATAACAGATACGCTTGTGCTATTAAGAATATATTTTATTCCATTATAAGTTTATGGCATAGTCAAATATCAGTCCAATAGTCATTTACCATGTAGTCAGTCCATTCAGGGATATTCAGTTAGCAAAGTCCATGTAGAATATCCTATTGTCAGTTCACATAAATCAGTCCGTTGTTGTCTCTCCCGTTCGAGCAATGCAGTCTTGCTTCCAAGCAGTAATCAGGGATCATCAAAGCCAGAGAGAGAGCGAGCAAGCTGTAGCCTTGCTACTTTTATATGGTTTTCATAACCACACCCACAGTTGCTCTTTTACAGTTAAAGCTGCATACACTAACTATGATTTATAGTTAGTATTTCACCTAAAACAGTTAGGGTGAACAATGTTATCCCTAACACAAAGGCTTAAACCAATTCTAAAAGTTTCCACCAAGACTTTATTACAAAAAAAAGAAATGAAGCAAATGTGTGAATCAAAGATAAACTTTATTGAACAACAAGCTGTAAAAAAAAAATGACCCAAGTCAAGTGTCCAGATAAACTCTACAGGTAGCCAGCTACCCAGTCTCTGGCACTCTTATTGGTCACTCAGAGGTGTGCCCAGTCTCAGGGGTGAAGGGTCCAGGTGCTGTGGAGGTGGGTGGTGCTGGAGTGCTGGTCTGTATCGTCATTGGGGTGCCTGGCCCCGAGAGGACAACAGGGGACGGTGTGTTGAGGAAGCTCTCAGACAGCTGGCTCAGACCCGTGATGCTGAGAGGTCCTTCCTCCATGCCATGGGGTGTCAGCCCCAGCACTGATGAGAGATGTACTGAGGCCAGGCTTGGCTGTGGGGTGGAGGAAGGAGTAGTGTAGTGGGGCTGTCTGGTCTGCAGCTGGGTGAGGACTGGCGTGGGTGGCATCGCTGTCATCGGTGGCATCATTGTCGTGGGTGGCATCGGTGGCATCAGTGGAACCAGTGGCAATGGTGTTGTCCGATGACTCTGTGCCTGGACTGGGATGGGCTGCTGCCTGTGCTGCTGGACCTCCTGGTAGTCGTAGCCCTGGTAGGTGAGGGGCTGTGGGAAGCCTTGGAATGGGAGGGACATCACCTGGGGTGGAGGAGCAGACCTGGACTGGGTGGGAGCAGGTTCCTCTGGATCAGGAGGGTTGTGAAGCAGCTTGGTGATCCGGTCCTTCACCACCTGCTACTGAGGTTCCTCCATGTTCTTGAGGGTCTGGTTGACATAGGTGAGGAAGGGCTTGCGGTTGGAGGATGAGGAGTCGGTGCTGACCAGCTGAGAGAGGAGATCTATCCTGGTGCGGATGGTGTCCCTGATCTCCAGCAGGACAGTGTGGCTCTGCCCCTCCTGCTGTCTGGCTCTCTGCCTTTCTGTGGAGGCGGAGCTGGGGGGGTGGATGCGGCTACGACTGTGGTGGACTTGATGTCTCCTTTCTCCAACCGCACCAGGGAGTCCTCCACGCGCTCCACCACAGTTACAACAGCTGTCCGCAGGTTCTCTGCCATGGCACGCTCCACAGAAACCTGCCTGGAGACAGGGACTGACTCTCAGCTGGAAGAAGACTTGGTCTCAGCAGGCTGCTGGAGAGAGAGGGTTGTGTGAGGGGCTCCTGGTGCTTCTCGGTGGCGGATCTCACCCTCCAGGAAGCTGCACCTGGCCATGACATAGGTCTCTCTGTCCATCAGCTTAACCGTGGCCTGGCCAGATTTCTTCAGGTGCAGCTTCCCGTACCAGGTGTGCATGTGCTTCCACCAGCCGAGGAGCACCTCCGAAGTATAACCCATACTCTCTGCCCTCTCTCTCCAAGCAGCCTGCTTCCTTTTGGTGTCCCTGTACGGCCGGTGTCCCTTCCGCCACAGATAGTCATTCTCTCTCAGCCACTCCAGCACCTCATCCTCGTGTTCCTCCTCAATGAAGTATTGCCTCCTCTCCCGTCCTCGCATACGCCTCTTCCTCCCTTTGGCAGGACCAGATGGGCCCTCATCAAAGGGGCTCCCAGGTGGTAGGGGCTGCTCCTCCACACCACCACCACCAGCAGCACCAGCAGGATCATCATCATCATCATCACCAGCAGGATCATAATCATCATCATCATCAGCAGCAGCAGCGGCTGCAGCAGCAGGATCATCATCGTCATCGTCGTCATCAGCAGCAGCAGGATGAGCAGGACCAGAATCAGCAGCAGCAGAGTAAGCACCAGGAGCCCCAGCAGCACCAGCAGCACCAGCACCAGCAGCACCAGCAGGACCAGGAGCACGAGCAGGACGAGCAGGATGAGCAAGACCAGGAGCACGAGCAGTACGAGCAAGTCCAGGAGGACGAGCAGGACGAGCAGGATGAGCAGGACCAGCAGGACCAGGAGCAGCTTCAGCAGAGTACACAGCAGCAGAAGCCCCACTGCCAGGAGCAGCTTCAGCAGAAGCTCCAGCACCAGAAGAGTGAGCCCAAGCAGCAGAAGCCCCAGCAGAAGCAGAGTCAGGGACAGGGGGCGGGAGGGTGGTCCTGTCCCTCTTGGCAAGGATGGCAGCAGGTTGCTGAGGCTTTTGCTTCTTCCCCATGGTTGTGGGGTTGCTGGCTGGCAGGGAGGCTGGCAGGCACCAAGGCTGGCAGGAAGGCTGGCACCAAGGCTGGCTGGAAGCCTGGCACCAAGGCTGGCAGGAAGCCTGGCAGGAAGCCTGGCAGGAAGCCTGGCAGGCAGGCAGGCACCAAGGCTGACAGGCAGACTGGCTGGCAGGGAGGCTGGAAGGCAGGCTGGCAGCAAGGCTGGCAGGCAGGCAGAGAGCAAGGCTGGCAGGGAGGCTGGTCAGGAGGCTGGCAGGCACCAAGGCTGGCAGGAAGGCTGGCACCAAGGTTGGCAGGAAGCCTGGCAGGCAGGCAGGCACCAAGGTTTGCAGGCAGGCAGGCACCAAGGCTGGCAGGAAGGCTGGCAGGAAGGCTGGCAGGAAGGCAGGCAGGCAGGCAGGCACCAAGGCTGGCAGGCAGACTGGCTGGCAGGGAGGCTGGAAGGCAGGCTGGCAGCAAGGCTGGCAGGCAGGCAGAGAGCAAGGCTGGCAGGGAGGCTGGTCAGGAGGCTTGGAGGAAGGCTGGCAGCAAGGCTTGCAGGCAGGCATGCAGGCAGGGCAGGCAAGGACTCGATGTATCCTGCAGCAGGTCTTTCCTCCGAATGCTGGCCACGTGCGAGCTGCTTCCCTTTATATCTGCGTGGCTTACGCAATGCATCCCCCCCGCATGTGCAATTAACACCAGGCATCCGTTAGGCTTCCCCTCTGCATCCGCTTCATCCTCTGTGCATCCGCTGTGCATCCGCTGTATCTGTTCCGCGTCCGCTTTGCTGAGGCCCCCCGGAAGCCTTGCGGATGTGCCATCCTCTCCCATCCGCTCCCATCCGCTGGGCTTCCATTCCGCATCCGCTTTCCATCCGCCCTGAGTCCTCCCCGCGTCCGTGTTATCCGCTCCGGTTATGCAAATTTTTGCCTCTTTTGAGAGCGGATAACAATGGATGGAACATTTTGCTCGTCCGTTGTGTCCGTTCTGCATCCGTCAGGCAGTGTGACATGGCCTTAAATTAGTAGACCAGCAAAATACTGTGGACATAATATATTTAGTTTTCAGCAAGTCATTTGGCAAAGTAGACCACAGCCTACTTCTTAGTAAGCTAGAAAAAAGTGGGATAGATAGCACCACCACAAGATGGATTTGCAACTGGCTGGCAAACCGTACTCAATGAGTAGTCCTTCATGGGTCTAAGTCTACATGGAGGGAAGCAAGCATTGGGGTGCCACAAGGTTTCGTCTTAGGCCCAGGACTCTTCAATACCTTCATTAACGACTTAGATGAGGGAATAGAAGGGGAATCTTACCAAATTTGCAGATGATACTGAGCTGGCAGGAATAGCTTACATCTAAGAAGATGGGCTGAAGGTCCAGAGGGATCTTGACAGAGTAGAACACTGGGCCATATCTCACAAAATGAAATTCAAGGTAGAGAAAAGTAAAGTCCAACACTTAGGCAAGAAAAACCAAAAGTACACAGACTCACAGCATTAACTGGGAGGTGGATTTTGGACTCTTAGTGGACAACCAACTAAATAGGAGCCAGCCATGTGCAGCTGCTGCCAAAAAAGCTAATGCAATCCTAAATTGCATTAAAACAAAGGAATACAATCGAGATCAGGTACTAATACCACTCTATAAAGCCTTAGTAAGACCACACCTAGAGTACTGCATCCAGTTTTGGTCATCACATTATAAAAAAGAGGTTGAGACTCTGGAAAGAGTACAGAGAAGAGCAATCGGGATGATTTTAGGGGACTGGAGGCTAAAACATATGATGAACGGTTGCAGGAACTGGGCTTGGCTAGTCTAGTGAAGAGAAGGAGCAGGGAAGACATGATAGTGATCTTCCAATATTTGAGGGGCTGCCAGAGGGAGGAGGAAGGGGGTCAAGCTATTTTCCAAAGGACCTGAAGGCCAGACAAGCAATAATGGATGGAAACTGAACAAGGACAGATTCAACCTGGAAATAAGAAGAAATTTTCTGACAGTGAGAACAATCAACCCATGGAACAGAAGTTGCCCTCGGAAGTTGTGGGAGCACCATCAGTTGAGACTTTCAAGAAGAGATTGGACTGCTGTTTGTCAGAAATGGTGTAGGGTCTCCCGCTTGGGGGGGGGGGTTTGGACTAGATGGCCAAAAAGGTCCTTTCCAACTCTGATTATCTGTTAAATCTGTTAAAAGAAATAGAATTACAAATAATTCAGCAACAATAATGTCCAAAACAACACCAGATGTTAATTTAAGGATACCCCGATCTTATCTAATTTAATTAGTTCTGATTAGTTTAAAGAATGTAATTTTGGAATTCTCTAAGATAACCTGTGAAACTTCAATCCCATATTCTGTGGTTTTTCATTTCTGGAAGACAAGTGGAAAGAATACTTGACAATCGATAAAGACAATTTTAATGTTCATATAACTGAAGAAGTCAAGCACTAGATATGAATAGAACTTGTTTAAGAAAAACCAAATACCAAAGCATAAAATATATGTGAAAACTTTTCAATGTACTGTACATTTGTTATCTTCTGCTGTTTTAACTATCTTAAGGCTGAAAAGGCTATTTAGGTTACCTAATAGGTTACCCTGATCTTATTTATTTTGAATTTGCATTCTGATCACTCATGTACCCATCTAAATCTTTATCTAATGAAGGTTCACTCTTGTTGTCCAGCCTTTCATCAGACACATCTTTTTCTGATCTCTGTTCTCCACGGTCATATTTAGTGCCTTCACTTTCCAGTGGAACTGAAATCAGGTCAGGTGAGAAGAAGCAGTCGGTATTCAACACCTATTCTGCAGTCATCCGATTATCATAACACAGGAGTTGTGAAAGCAGAGATTTAGCTTTATCATCCATAGCATAAATTTCATTTCTTTTTACAGCTCAGAAACACATGAAATTCAACAAAACATGCAGCCCTAAATGAGGGCTAGATGACCTTTTGGCAGCCAAGAACTGTCTTCATGGCCCCTTTCACCTCCTTGTTGCGAAGGCTGTAGATCAAAGGGTTCAGCAGGGGATTGATGATACAAAACATGGTGGAGATAAAGGTGTCCACTTGTAGAGAGTAGCCAGCACTGGGCTGGTTGTAGTTCACAAAGGCATTTCCAAGGCATACAATCACAACAGCAATGTGTGAGGCACAAGTAGAGAAGGCTTTGCGTCTACCGGTGTTGGAACGAATCTGCAAAATGCAGCCCAAAATGTAGAAATAAGACAGGATGATGAAGAGGACAGGGACAAGGCCCACAAAGAGGCTGGTGATGTGATTGGTGAATTCGTTGACCCAAGTATCACTGCAGGAAATTTTTAGGAATGGGGGGACATCACAAAAGATGTGAGGAATGTTGTTATTTCCACAAAAGTCCAACTTGGAGGCCAGAGCAACATGGATGGCTGAGTCCAGGAAGCCCCAGAGCCAGATGACCACAGACAACTGGACACACAACTTGTTCCTCATCAGGTGGGCATAGTGCAAAGGCTGGCAGATGGCCGCGTAGCGGTCATAGGCCATGATGGCCAGCAGTGCTGGCTCACATCCTGCAAAGCCAATCAGGAAGAAGGCTTGTGCCAGGCATTGGTTGTAAGAAATGGTGTAGTGCTGGCATAAGAGGTTCACCAGGATCTTTGGTACCACCACAGAAGAAAGGCAAATATCCAAGCAGGAGAGCTGGCTGAGAAAGAAGTACATGGGGGTGTGGAGACGGGAATCCAGGAGAACAAGAATTATGATCATGAAGTTGCCCAGCAGGGTGACCAAGTAGGCAGCAAGGAACACCAAGAAAAAATGGATGTGGTGTCTCTGGAATATGGAGAATGCCAGAAAGATAAATTCTGTCTCCTGCGTTTGGTTGTGGGAATCCATCAGGAAGAAAATGGACAGCTGGGAAGAAAGAAATGGGCATGTGAAGTAGGAAAACACACTAGGATAAGTTCTGGAACCCAGGTTTGATCTAGGACATACTGTCAAGATAATGAAGAGTTGTAATAGTAGCATTTATAAGATTTGGGCATGTTTAAGCCTAAAGAAAAGAAGGCTAAGCAGAAACATGACAGTAATATTTCAATTCATGAAGGCCTGAGCCAGGATGGGGAGGACTTCTCCAAATAAAGAGGGGCCCACCTATTCTCCAAATAGTCAGAAGGCAGGACAAGAAGCAATGGATGGAAACTAATCCAGGAGAGAAGCAACCTGGAATTAAGGAGAAACTTCCTAACAGTGAGGACAATTAACCAGTGGAACAGCTTGCCTCTGGAAGTTGTGAATGGAGGTTTTTAAGAAGAGATTGGACAGTCATTTGTCTGGAATGGTATAAGGTGTCCTGCTTGAGCAAGGAGACTAGAAGACCTCCATGGTCCCTTCCAACTCTGTTATTCTGTTAAGTATAAGAACATCTAAAGCAGGGGTCTCCAACCTTAGCAACTTTAAGACTTGTTGAATTCAACTCCCAGAATTCTCCAGCCAGCTCTTCTGGGAGTTCAAGTCCACAAATCTTAAAGTTGTCAAGGTTGGAGAGCCCTGATCTAAAGGTAAGAGAAGAACCAGAAGGGGGAAGGTTAAAAGAGAGAGATCCAAACTCAAAACAAAGAGGAATTTCCTCTTCTTCTCACCTGACCTGAGAGCTATGAAGCAGTGGAACAGCTGTCTCCTGGAGTTGTGGAAACTATCTCTGGAAGTTTTCCAGCAAATGTTGGACAGTCCTTTGTCTGGGATGGTCTGAAGATTTCTGATTTGGACAGGGGGTTGGATTAGAAGACCACCCCTTCCAACCCTTCGATTCTATGATTTTTGAAGGTAGATTTTTTTTTTTTGGGTCAAAATCTTTATTTGAAGCAAGTCATAGTCCTAGAGAGACACATAAGGTTGGGCTGTCAGTGGTTATAGCTATCTCTCTCAGCAAGTGAAAATATATATATGTGTATATTTTAAAAACAAATTTTATTAATTTTACAATCAAAAACAACTTGACAACCCATACATAAATGAAAGAACAGAAAAAAAAACCAGAAGAAGAAAGGTAAAGAGAAAGAAGCAGAAAGAATTTAAAAATATTCTCATTTTCAACAGTTTGTAGGATCTTTTCTTCCCTTAATTCTGGGAGGAGCTGGCGTCGCGACGATACGGCATGCGATCTTGGAGGTCTGAGATCGCTGCCGATATCTTTGCTCCTGGACAGTCCAAACGGACCTAAACTGTCCCAAAGAGACGGTGATAGTGAAGGGCATGTCCTGTAAATCCCAGGAATACCGCAAAGTCCCTGGTCGATCCAGGAGGAACCCTTTTGCCAGCGGCAGAGAAGCAGCCATCAAAACTGCTGAAGTTGGGATACTCCGAACAGAAGAGGCTGAAAGAGAAAGTGTGTCGGTTTGGTGAGGATTTTTCTTTTATTATTCTAAGACTTAAAAGGACCTTAAAGGACACCCTAAGGGGAAAAAAAGAATTTGTAAAAGTTTTGACAGAACTGAATAAGCGGCGGTTTTTAAACAGAAGTGTCAAATTAAGGCTTTGCTTTATGTTTTTTTTTCTCATGGCTGGACTTATTTTGTGATTTTGCACTTGCTAACTGGACTGGTTTTTTCTCTATTTATATCGATTTTTTCTCTTCTTTTTTGACTTTGTAATATTTTAGGTTAGAGGCTCCCCTAAGTTATACTTGGTTTTTTTTTTTATTTTTAACTTTTATTACGTTTTGTCCAGGAAAGGAGGGGGAGAGTGAGAGTAAAGAAACTTTGTAACACTGCCAACTAAAGGCTTGAAAATATCTTAGACGAAGCCGAGAAAGCTGAGAAAGAAAGCTCTGAAATTCTTTTTCAAGGACATTGCTACGTGATAAGACAGAGGGAAGAGCATGGGAGAGTGTTATTGCAGGTGTTCTTCTGGATTTCTCTCAACAATTGAAACTTGGCTTTGAAGCTTGTGGAGAAGAGAGTTATAACAAGAGCCTTGGATAATTAAATAAAGTGCAGTGTGTCTTTTTTATTTTCTTAAGTTGGGTCACCCCCCCCCCCCTTATCAGCTGTCCTGGTTATTTTTTCTTTTTAAAACCTTTATTTTTGTCATAGTTTCATCTTTGCTTTGTATTTTAAAGGGAAAGCTTCAAAATTTTCTTTTTTCTTTTCCTTTCTTCTTTGGGATTTTTTGTTTTTCAATATGCTTTTTTTAATTTGAAAATTCTCAATTGGATTAAGGTGTTGAAGAACCTGAAGAATTACTTTTATTTTTTTTATTTTTTTTAAACTTTTGTCTCCTTTTCTTTTTATTATTATTGGGTTTTTCTCTCTACCATTCTTATTTTTCATTTTGGATTATAATTGGCTATTTCATAATTGGATTAGGATTTAGAAGAACTGACAATCCCAAATTGTTTAAAATGAGTAGGAAGTTTATAGCTTCTGGCTCCTACTACTGCCTCCCCACCATCTGGAGGACAACGTTCAATTCAGACAATGTTAAAACAAGATAAAGATCAAGAAAGAGTGACTCTACAGATTATTATGCAAGGAATCCAAGACCTTAAAATAAAATCAGATACCAATGAAAAGAGAATAGAAAACATTGAGCAAAGAACACTGATGAAAAGGTGGAGAATATTCAACAAATGATGGTGATGAGAGATTCCAAAAAACTGAAGAAGATAAACAAAGAGAAAAGAAGATTGGAGATATCGATATCAGATTAACAGTGGTTGAACAAGATAAAAGTGGGATACTGAAATGGGAGATGGACAGATCAGAATTCTATCTCAGATTTCAAAACATAAAGGAAGAAAAAGGACAAAATCTAGCTGAGATAATGATAGAAATATTGGCTGAATCTTTGGAAATAACAGAAGAGAAGATGATGGATGGAGTAGATGAGGTATACCGAGTTTTTACAAGATATGCGATGAGAAATAACCTACCAAGAGAAGTTCATATCAGATTTACAAAAAAGCCATTAAAACACAAATATTACAAGTGGTAAGAGAGAAAATATTGAAATACAATGGCAAGGAGATTGTGGTTTTAAAGCAAATACCCAGAAGAGTGAGAGAGATGAGAAGACAAAATGCTATTGAAAAAAGAGGCGAATTATAGATGGCTAATCCAAGAAGGGTTAATGTTTACATAGCAAGAACAGAGATATAGAATTGACTCAATCAAAAAAGCAGAATTATTTTATGCAGAATTTTTTGGAAGGAGAGAGGAGGCAGAAAAAGAGATTTCACGAATTGAATTTCAAGACAACTAAATGGAGACTGAAAAAGAAGAAGGCGCAGTAGGTGGATCGGTGGAGACTAAAGAACAACGTGAACCAAGATCTACGAGAGCTGCCAAACCTAATTATAAAGCATAATTATGGAAGAGAAAAAACTGATTACAATGAATATAAATGGACTTAATTCAGCTGTTAAAAGAAGGAAAATTTTTCACAGATTAGAGAAACTAAAATTTGATATAATTTGTCTACAAGAAGTACATATTAAAAAACAATATGAACAATTGTTGATTCAGCCAAAATTAGGGAAAATATTTACTTCTTTGACTCAATGTAAGAAAAGAGGAGTGGTTTTATATGTCAAAGAGACCATTTCAGCAGAATTGATTTATACTGATGAAGATGGAAGAATATTAATGGTGGAAATAATGGACAATAATACGAAAACACTCTTGATTGCAATTTACGCTCCGAATGATAATCAAGAAGAATTTTATAAAAAATTACACATGAAAATAATTGAACTGGACTATGTCAATATAGTTATGATGGGAGATTTCGAAGTATCTTCGTTTTTTAAAGCTAGAGTTAACCTGTCCGTTTCTGCGCAGTTTGAAATTTTTTGGATGATTATCTCCTCTGTAGGTATATGAGGGTGCTTCCAACATTGAGCAAAGGCTAATCTGGCCACTGTTAATATGTGTATTGTTATATATTTCATTTTTTTTTTATAGATGTTTGTCAAAAATCCCTAGCAGAAAGGACTCTGGTTTATACTCGACCTGTTCTTTTGTTATATCTTCCAGCCATTTTCTAATTTTCTGCCAGTATTTTTGGGCTTCTATACATGACCACCACATATGGAAAAAGGTTCCCTCTTTTTTTTTACATTTCCAACATTCTGGATTCACTTTGGGGTGCATTTTCGCCAATCTCGAAGGAGGAAGGTGCCATCTATAAAACATTTTATATGCATTTTCTTTGTACGCTGCCGATTTTGTAATCTTATTATTTCTTCCCCAGACTTTTTCCCATTCTATTAGGGTGATGTTACATCTTACATTCCTACTCCAGGCTATCATATTCCCTTTTACTGTTTCTTCTTCTAATTCTACTTCTAATAAGCAATTATAAAATTTAGTTATATTTTTTTACCTGGTCCTAATAAGATTTTGTCTAATTGCTGGGGTTTATTGTTAATTCCAGATTCCTTCCTATCTTGTTTATATCTGCTATGAATTTGTAGGTATACCCACTGATCTATTTTAAATCCCCGTTCTTGGAGTTCTTGTCTCGATTTCAAATTTCCTTGTATGTCCAATAAATCCTTGTATTTAATCATTTTAGAAATATCTAAATTGTTTGGGTGGATCACCGCCTCCATTGTTGATAGCCAGATTGGTACTTTCAAATAGTGTTTTTTGCGTATTTTTTTCCAATTAATTAATAATGAGTCTCTAATTAAATGCCTGTGGAAATATTTTTGGTTAACTTTCCCTATGTCCCATAAAAAGGCGTGCCACCCCTTTTGTAGATCATGGCCTTCTAAAAATAAGATTCTCTTATTATTTAAATTCTCCCAATTTTTTAACCATACTAAAGTGGCAACAATATAATACAATTCCCAATTTGGAAGTGCCAACCGTCCCCTGCTCCTCATATCCTGCATTGCTTTTAAATTTATTCTAGGTTTTTTTCCTTGCCAAATAAATTTAGTGATTATTTTGTTAAGTTCTTCAAAAAATTTTTTTATGTAATTTGATTGGAATCATCTGAAATAAGTATAAGAATTTTGGGAGAATATTCATTTTGATGGTTGCAATCCTGCCCAATAGTGAGAGTTGCAGTCTGCCCCATAATTCTAAGTCTTTCTTAACCTGTAGCAACAATTTATCATAATTATTTTCTTTAAGTGCCTGACAGTGTGCTGTCAACCATATTCCTAAATATTTAACTTTCTTTGTCACTTGTATTTCCATAACTTCTAAATCTTTTTCCTGTTTTTCTGGTAAATTTTTAGTCATTAATTTTGTTTTCTTCCTATTAATTTTGAGTCCTGCTACCGTTATAGCTATCTCTCTCAGCAAGTGAAAATATTTTTTCAAGGCACCCAAAGGACAGACAAGGAATAATGGATGGAAACTGTTCGAGGAGAAATTCAACCTGAAAATAAGGAGGAATTTTCTGACAGGGAGAACAATCAACCTATTGAACAGAAGTTGCCTTCAGAAGTTGAAGGAGCTTCATCCCTGGAAGCTTTCAAGGAGAGACTGGGCTGCCCTCTGTCAGAAATGGTGTAGGGTCCCCTGCTTAGGCGGGGGTTGGACTAGATGACCTACAAGGTCCCTTCCAACTCTGTTAATCTGTAAAATGATATAAGATCTACAAGCCAACTTTAGAAAAGGTCAGGGAACATGAGACATTATTTGTCGTTTCTGAGCTCCCCTAAACAGAAATTCTGAGAAGGAATTTGGATGTCAATCTCTCCTTGCCATGTCTCCCCAAAAGAGGATCGCAAAGCAGCTCACCTTTGGTGGTTATCGCAGCTGGAGAAGACCAGCAGGGGCTGAAGCAGGGTCACGTTCTCCCCATCTTCTCCCACTGTTGGATACAAGGAGATGAGAGCTGGCTCAGCCAAATGCCTGCCCCCAGAGCAGGAAGGGAGATCTTTAGAAGCAAGCCACTTGGTTGTCTGCATGAACCATGGTAGATGGTGGGGCTTAGGGGGAAACGTACCTTGGGGTGTGGGCCCTAGGGATATTCCTGTCCTGGATCCTGCAGGGAATACAACCAGGAGGAGGTCCTCTGGGGCCAAACTCTCCTGTCTAGGACTTACTTGGAGACAAGGGAAGCCACACAGGGAAGTTTAATTGTGTAGAGCGAGGGGTGAAAAGGAAGGGAGCAAAGCACAGTAATTCTTCAGATTTGAAAAATTCATGGCCAATGAAGAGCAAATATTTGAGTTCAGTTCCTCTACATCCATCCTGGCCAACAGATGTCAGGACCCAACATATCTGAAAGGCAGGGTGAATGGGAGCTGACAGGTACTTCTTTTTTTAATTTTTTTTTTTTGACAACAAACATAAGCATAAAACAACAGATAAAACCATCTTTCCATTGTACAGTGTGTTGGGTGGTACATATCTTTCGTGTACAATATCAACAGTCAATTATAAATTCACATCATTCTTTTTGAGCAAATCTCAACTATTACATGACCTAATACATGATATCATTCATTCCATTATAATCAATTATAAGATATCATTATATTATATTATCTTTACTATTATGTTATATTTCTATTATAATATATTTTATTTCCCTATTGTCTTGTCCAGCCATTGGTAAAATAAAATCCCAAATTTTGCCATATTCTTTATCTTGTTGCTCTCTAATTGCTAATGTCAATATTCTCATTTCTGCACATTCCATTATGTTTTTAATCACCTCCTCTTCTATTGGAATTTTTTCACTTATCCAATTTTTGGCAAATACAATTCTAGCTGCTGTTAACACATTTATAATTAAATATGACAATTCTCTATTGTATCCTTCAGGTAAGATGCCCAATAAAAAATCTCTGGTTACAAGTCTATATGCTGTTTTGTCATTTTTTCCAACCAGATATGGATTTTAGTCTTGGCTTCCACACACATCTACCACATGTGATAATATGATCGAGGTATCTGATGACACTTCCAGCATTTCTCCAATTTGTTCTTGAACATCCTTGCTATTCTTGCTGGGGGTAAATGTCACCCTGACAGATACTTCTTGAATATTTGATGTCCCACCCTGGACAGAGGGAGTTTAGGACAACTCACCATGGATGATTTGCCATGGCCAACTCTCCACAGTGAACTTACCATGGGTCAAAAGTTACATAATAGCGAAGAAATGGTGGAATAGAATCATTAAATAAAAAATGCAAAAGGAAGGACAAAATGAAGTGAACAAAAATGTAAATAATTGTTTATTTATTTTAAATAATTAAATAATATTGTCCCACAGTGAGTTGTCCCATGGTGAGTTGATTGTAGTGAGTTGTTCCATGGCAAGTTGGCCATGATGAATTGGCAGCGGTGAGTTAACCACAGCAAATGGGCCATGGTGAGTTGTCCCATTCTGCCTGAGCAGGTCTCTCACCCATGTTCTGCTTTTCTCTCTGTCTTGCAGCCCCAAAGGGTTGGGTGAAGGTTGATGTTTCCACTGCTTGTTATGGATGGAGTTGGGTTCTTCTGAGGTTCTGTAGAGATGTGCAATTGTTTAAGAGGCTCCTCCTTTCGCATTCTTTTCACTTGATCAATACAATGAAGCCAGGGAAAACTGAGAACCATCAGAACTGCTTGTCTTGCCTGCCAAGGCCTCTCTTGGTCTAGTTGCTTTTTTCTTTTGCTTCCAAATGAGAGAAAAACCTGGAATCTGTGGGGTATTGCCTGCCCCCAGCAGCCTTTGAACCCATGAGAACTTACATGTCATCAAACAGATCTTTTCTGAAAATGTTACGAGAATCTAAAGAAAATGGGGGGTTTGGGTTGCCAGATTGGGAGATCTATTACCAGGCCTCTGCATTTACTTGGGTGAGAGAATGGATAAACCTGAGGCATAGAAGGTTAATATTGCTGGAGGGACATGATCTTCAATTGGGATCAGAGGTTGTTGTGGTCCGCCGGCAGCCGGTGTGGATGGCAGTGGTATCAGACAGTGGGGAAGAACAGGGACCAGGCCAGGAGTCTGGAGAGGACTCGGACAAGGGTCCTGTGTCTGATGCAGAGATGGGGCCAGGACCATCTGGAAGTGGAGTGCTCCCTTCAGAGCCTCCAGAATCTGGCAGCAGTGAGGCAGAGGATCAAGGGGAGCCTGTTCCCAGTGTGCGTATGCACAGAGCTGCTAGAAGGCAAGAGCAGCTGAAGCAGAAGAGGCGACTCGGGAGTCGGGAGTAAAGCTGGGAGTTGATTGCCCCTCCCATCAGGGATAAAAGTCAGTTCTCAATGACGAAGAGCTTTGCAGGAAGCAAAGCAGTTCAGTAATCTCCGAGTCCTCCTTGAAGCTCTGTACTCTGGTCAGTTTTTTCTAGGTTCTTGGGTTGGTTGATGTTAGCCTTAATTGGACTTCTGTTTCTTGGCAGTATTCCACAGCACTGAAAAATGTGCTCTTATCCAGAGGAACTTTGTCTAATGAGTGCTGGGAGTAATTCACTCTAATGAGTGAATTACTTGCTGGGAATGCAAGTAATTCCCAGGGTCACATTAAAAAAGGTTTTACTTTTAAATTCAGTTTGTGTTTTATTAAGTTCAATGAAGCCTGGGTCATAAGAGAGGTGGTATTCAGACTGGTTCCGGCATACCGATAGCGGAAATTTTGTCTAGTTTGGAGAACTGGGAAATGCCACCTCTGTCTGGCCCCGCCCACTCCCCCTTGGCCTTTCCTGTCCTATATTCCCTTGTTTTTTTTAGCTCAGCTGATTTGCAGAGCAGAATCCCATGCCTCAGCTGAGCTATAAAACAGCTCACCTAGTGCTGACACAGAGGGAGGTTTTCGAGTGCTCCATGCATGAAGCACACTCCCATGATAGAACCAGTAGTAAAAAAAAAAAAATTGGAAACCCACCACTGATTGGGATGGCATGCTTTTCTGTGGTACGGGGAAAAATAAAATACACAGATGTTTTCAAAGACACTATGTCAGAAAAACTTTACTCCTAATATGGGAAAAAGTCAAGCAAAAAATTAAATGAAAATATCAGTCTGGAAGTACTTACACATCCAAATGGTATTAATTTGGGGAAAAAAATTGTAACATATAAAGACAAACAAGTCTTTTCATTTCGAAAACAGGATTTCGTCTTAGGCTTATGATTAAAAACTCAATGGTGCCTAAGACAGCAATTAACCTACTAGGAGACTGATCAAGTTCTCAGGAATTTCTTTTCCATCTCTTAAAATAACCCCTCCTAAAATAATAGTCTTTCAAAACTACATTTGATTTCTGTACCTATTAATTAGACCACTGATATCAAAATTAAAATTTGCTTCAAAACACACACTTAAAAAAAAACTTTTCGAGGGTGTTTTTCCAATGGTGCACTATTGTAACATTTTTTTTAATCCTCGTTAAAACCTATTAGTCTATGCATGGTGTGAGCTGAGATATAATAAGGTTTCAGCTTTAAAATGTGAAGCAGTCTTCTCACACGGAGTTATAAAACTTTCTACCTCACCAATAGTTAACTCCAGGGGTGTGATTCTACTGGTTCAGACCGGTTGTATAGAACTGGTTGTTATTATTCTGCGCAGTTCAGAGAACCAGTAAATCATGGCTCTGGCTGGCCCTGCTCTGCCCCTCTCCGCCCGCCCCTCCCTGCCCAGTCAGTCCTTATCGCACATGCGCAGCATCATGTGCATGCCCGACATCGCTGTGTTCTTCCCTGCCAAGTCACCAAGGTGTTTCTTTTTTCCCCTCCTGATGATCAGCTGTTCCTATGCTCAGCTGTGCTGAGATTCCCTTCCCTCTCTTACTGCTATGCAGGAAGACTCAGGAGGCTTCCCTGAGGCCCAGGAAGGCAAAAATGGGGTGCAGCTCCCCCGGCTCCTTTTTTTTTTTTACCTTCCTGGGCCCCAGGAAAAACTTCTGGGAGCAAAAATGCCTCCCAGGAGTTCCCCTGAGGCCCAGAAAGCCCCAAAATGGAGCGTGGGGAGGGGCTGCATGCCTGTCCCAGGCTCAGTTGTTTTCCCCTGCTGAGCCCTAGGGAAGCCTTCTGGGAGCAAAAATGTCCCCCCCCCCCAAGTAGGCTTCCTTGAGGTCCAGAAGGCTCAAAAAATGGGGGGGGGTTGCTGCAAAAAAGGAAGAAGAAGCCACACCCACCCAGTCACTTAGCCACACCCACATAGCCATGCCCACCCAGCCACACCCACAAACCAGCTCCGTTGCACAACAGTAGGGATTCAAACCACCCAACTGCTGGCCTGAGCCACTGATCCACCACGTCCCTGTGTAACTATGTAGTTACAGCACAGCAAAGCCAGAATTAAAAGTTTGTGCATGAAGGTTCTCCAGTTAACTTTCTTTTTCCCATTTCTCCCCCCTGTTATCTCTTTGTTCTCCAGTTACATTCAAAGAATGCGCTAGGGATTCGAACCACCAAACTGCTGACCTTTCTGATTGACAAGCTCAGTGTCTTAGCCACTGAGCCACCGCGTCCCTCTAATGTGCCAATATGACAACTCTAATAAAATGGTACTTTGAGGAATTGTTTGTCTCGGAGTTTATTGGTTTGGAGTTGGTGAGTTGGAATGCTGACATTGTCTTTCGAACTTCCAAGAAGAATCCTATATTCTTCTGTGACTTTCCAGGACCTTCCTCAGGGCCCCCTTCACCTCCTTGTTACGTAGGCTGTAGATCAGGGGGTTCACCATGGGGGTGACAATGCAATACATAGTAGAAATCAGGGTGTCAGTCTCTAGGGAGTAGCCAGCACTGGGCTGGTTGTAGTTAACAGACCCATTCCCAAAGTAAAGAAGCACCACTGTCACATGAGAAATACAAGTGGAAAAAGCTTTGTGCCTTCCTGTGTTGGAATGGATACGCAGGATGGAGGCAAGGATGTAGAAGTAGGAGATGACCACCAAAAGGAAGGGACCCAATCCCACAAACACAGTGGCGATGTGGATTGTTATCTCACTGACAAATTTGTCACCACAGGCGATTTTCAGCAGAGGGGGTAGATCGCAGAAGATGTGGTGGATCTGATTATGTCCACAGAAATGGAAGTTGGAAGCCAAGGCTGTGTGAACTGTTGCATCCAGGAATCCCCAGATCCAGGCCATAGTGGCTGCTGTCACACAAACACGTGGACTCATGAGGTGTGAGTAGTGCAAAGGCTGACAGATGGCAGCGTAGCGGTCATAAGCCATGATGGCCAGCAACCAGCATTCTGAGCCCGTGAACCCTATCAAGAAGAACATCTGGGTCAAGCAATGGTTGAAGGAAATGGTGTGCCTTTGGAGAAGGAGGTTTGCTAGGATCCTGGGGACGGTGACTGTTGAGTAGCAGACATCCAAGCAGGATAAATGGCTGAGGAAGAAATACATGGGACTGTGAAGGTGGGAGTCTACCAGGATGAGAGTGATGATCATGAAGTTACCCAGAATGGTGACCAAATAGATGGTGAGGAACAGCAGGGCGAGATAGACCTGGCCGTGTGTGATGTTGGAGAAACCTAGAAAAACAAACTCAGTAACAAGAGTGTGGTTGCTGAAATCCATGGGAATGCAGGGATTATGTGTCACAGAGATCTTAAGGATGACACCAAATGAGATTTCTTTTTCCTTTTTTCTATATAAATGCCTCTCGCACAATATTAGATCTGGAATCTTCAGGTTTTGTAAGAAAATACAAATCCTGAGATGTCTACCTCTGTTACTTTTGCTTCTGTCAGTTAAAGGCTTTCCACTTTCAGAGCAGCTGCTGGGATGTTTCAGGGTCCAGCTCATGCCAAAACCAGAGACATGACTGTCTTTCTCACAGCTGTGGAAATGATCCGTCTTTTGATAAAAGCCCATGAGTCGAAGCAGTGTGACCTAGCAGGAGAAAGAAATGGAAGGAGGAGTATTAAAACAATCTAATGATCATTGATTAGGAAGCATGTTAAGATCTACCTCATGACCACATTAAGAGTGAAGAAGCAGTGGAAACTTTGTGGTTGCAATTCCTATTCTCCATTTAACATGTTTGTTTTCTAAAGCCCCCAAAGGCCAGACAAGGAATAATGGATGGAAACTGATCCAGGAGAGATTCAACCTGGAAATAAGGAGGAATTTTCTGCCAGGGAGAACAATCAACTGATGGAACAGAAGTTGCCCTCGGAAGTTGTGGGAGCTTCATCCCTGGAGGCTTTCAAGAAGAGACTGGTCTCCCATTGGTCAGAAATGCTGTAGGGTCTCCTGCTTGGGCAGGGGGTTGGACTAGATGACCTCCAACATCCCTTCCAACACTGTTAATCTGATCTATAAGTTAAAATACAAAAGTGAATAAGAAAATGTTGGAGAGGAAGTGGGAGGAAGAGTAGGGAAAAGAAAAGAAAAAGAAACATTGATTTCCGACTCTCTCTGTTGCAGTAAAATAAAGCATTAACATCAAATCACAACTTGGTTTTTTTCATAATGTGAACAAACCACTTCCATAAAGATCTATCAATCTATTAAGTAAATCCCAAGATCAAAGTTTCATTCTTTTCCACTTCAAGCACAAAGATCAGAAGAGGTTTCCATGTGGAAACACAAATACTTTCAGTCTTTTTTTTGATCAAAATAAACAATTTTGCCATTTCAGCCAAACTCCATCACCATTCTTTCGTGATAGGAACAGAAGTGTCCTTCCAACAAATGGTCAAAATTGGGAGCGTCCTATCAAATAGTGGTGTCCCCCAAGGCAGCGTTCTAGGACCAACTCTTTTCATACTCGACATAAATGACCTCTGTGATCGTATTAAGAGCAACTGCGTTCTCTTCGCTGATGATGTAAAGCTGTTCAACACCACAGACAATACTGCTACCCTTCAAAAAGACCTTGACTATGTATCAGAATGGTCAAACAAATAGCAACTTCAAATCTCCACAAATAAATGCTCTGTCTTACATATTGGCCAAAAAAAATCAGAAAATAAAATACAAGCTGAATAGTCAAGACCTTGTTGATGATCCAAACTCTGTCAAGGACCTTGGAATCATCTCTAATGACCTAAGTGCTAGAGCCCACTGTAATTACATAGCCAAAAAGGCATTAAGAGTTGTTAACCTCATCCTACGTAGCTTTTTCTCTGGTAATATCACACTACTAACTGGAGCATGCAAAACATTTGCTAGACCAATACTCGAATACAGCTCATCAGTCTGGAACCCATATTACGTATCTGATATTCACACAGTTGAGAAAGTCCAGAAATATTTCACAAGAAGAGTTCGCCACTCCTCTACTCGTTGCAGAAGACCTTATGCCATCAGACTTGAAATTCTGGACCTAAACTACCTAGAACTACGCCGCCTCCGGTCCGATCTAAGTATAGTATATAAAATCATACATTGCAATGTCCTACCTGTCAATGAATACTTCAGCTTCCACCATAACAACACAAGAGCACACAATAGATACAAACTCAAGGTTAACTGCACCAAACTTGACTGCAGAAAATATGACTTCAGCCACAGGGGGGTCAATGTCTAGAATATTCTACCTGACTCTGGTTTCTTCCCCAAACCCCAAAAACCTTAACCGTAGACTGTCTACTATTGCCTTCACCCCCTTCCTAAGAGGTCTGTAGGGGGCATGCATAAGCACACCAAGGCGCCTACCATCCCTGTCCTATTGTTTCTTTTATTTTTCTTATATGTATCCATGTATTCATATCTATGTTTTTACTTATACCTATTATCTTGTCAGCAATTGACAAAAATAAATAAATAAAGAAATAAATATTTTTTTTATGGGTGCAGTAGTCTTGATGCTGTCAACATATATAGGAACACAGTTCCATTTTTTTTTTCTCCAGGTCTTTTTCTATTAAGCTCCAAAGGGAAAAAAAATTCTGGTTTCATCTTTATCTCCATTTTCAAAATTTACTGAATTAAAATTTCAATCCTTATTCTCTGCTAGGTCTGACTGTTGGAGTGTGTCCCGTTCCCTATGGGACTTCTAAGACACCTACCTTCAGTTATGTACATTGTGATACATTCAAGTATGGTAAGAATGGAAAAAAGTGGTTTCTTGGATGGGTGGTCAGTCACCAGTAGAGATCACACTGGACCAAGGACCTCACAATCATCCTCCTCCTCCCATTCTAGCACTAATGATATTACCTAGTTTGGTAATGAAAGCAATGGGTGGAAACTAACCAAGAAGAGAAGTAACCTAGAACTAAGCAGAAATTTCCTGACAGTGACAGCAGTTAACCAGTGGAACTCCTTGCCTCCAGAAGTTGTGGATGCTTCAACACTCAAAGTTTTTAAGAAGAGACTGGACAACCTTTTGTCTGGGGTGGTGTAGGGTTTCCTGCCTGAGCAGGGGGTTAGACTAGAAGACCTCCAAGGTCCCTTCCAACTCTGGTATTCTGTTAATCAAGATCAGCTATGAATTGGATGTCTCCTTTTGGAAAAAAATTATTTTGAGATTGAGATATATTTTGAGCGTTGGAGATATTGTGATGTTTTGAGGCTGGAAAACACGTTGAGACTGTGGGGCAGTTATATTGATGCAGACTTGATATAGTTGTTTGGGGTGTAGGAAAAATAGACACAACTATCTCAGATTTTATGGATGTTCCAGTATCATAAACCAGGTGGACCAGGAGGGGGAAGCCTTTTCTGATCCTGGCTTGAAACTGTCTCCTTAAACCTTATTTATCCATGCTGTGTAACCCAATCTTTGAGCAAGGAAGGTTTTTCTGTCAACAAAATGCATGTGTAAATATTATGGTTGAGAAACACAAGCTACATTGCTTGAATCGTGCATTCCTGGTCAACTCACTTCCTTCTCTCTCCCAAACTCTCCCTCTTCCCAATACTTCTTTCTCCCTTCCAGGTTTCACTTCAGAACCAAAGAAGCTTCTTGGATGAGAACATAGAATAATGCAGTTGGAAGGGACCTTGGAGGTCTTCTAGTCCCACCCCTGATTGAGTAGGAGGCCATATACCATTTCAGATAAATGGTTGCCTCATCTCTTTTTGGAAAACCTCCAGTGATGGATCACTCACAACTTCTGAAGGCAAGCTGTTCTGTTGGTTGGTTGGTTGCTCTCATGGATAGGAAGTTTCTCCTTAGTTCTAGGATGATTAGCTTAGCAAGCTTCTCATCTTGCTTTTTGGTATTTTGGAAAATAATTTGATCCTCTCTTCTTGGTAGGAGCCCCTCAAATACTGGAAGACTGCTCCCATGTTTCCCCTAGTCCTTCTTTTCATTAGACTAAACATACCCAATTTCCGTAACTGTTTTTTTTTTTTTAATATATATATTAGCCTCCAGTCCCCTAATCATCTTGGTGGCTCTCTTCTCTGCACAAAAGTGAAATGTTTTCAAGGAAAGAAAAACAAGGAAGTCCAGTTGTCTTTTGGAAAAGCTCCAAAAGGGACACCATGATCTGAATGACTGGGAAAAATAAGGATCTATGTTTAGGCAGGGAAAACCAAAGACATAGGGAGAGAATAGGTGGTACCTGGCTCAATAGTAGTTACTGTGAGAGGGATATTAGTGGACAATCACTTAAAGATGAGCCAGACATGTGCAGCAGCTGCCAAAAAAGCCAACAGAATCCTAGGCTGAATTAACAGAAGGATAGAATCAAGATCCTGTGAAGTGTTAATACCACTTTCTAATGCCTAGGTTAAGATCGTACTTGGGATACTGAACCCAGTTTTGGTCACCATGATGTAAAAAAGATGTTAAGAAAGAGTGCAGAGTAAAGCAACAAAGATGTTTAGGGGGCTGGAGGCTAAAACATATAAAGAACGGTTGCAGGAACTGGGTAAGTCTAGTTTGATTAAAAGAAGGACTAAGGGTGATATGTGTTGCAATATCTAAGGGGCTGCCACAAAGACAGGGAGTTAAGCTATTCTCAAACACCTGAAGACAAGACAAGAAGCAATGGATGGAAGCTAATCAAGGAGAGAACTAACCAAGTACAACCTAGAACAATTAACCAGTGGAACTGCTTACCTCCAGAAGTTGTGGATGTTCCATCATTGGAGGTTTTAAAGAAGAGAGTGGACAACCATTTGACTGAAATAGTATAAGGTGTCCTTCCTGAGCAGAGAATTGGACTAGAAGATCTCCAAAGGCCCTTCCAACTCTCTGGAAAGAACCCAAAAAAGAATGCTAGGTGCACCCTAAAGCAACTCACCTTTGCTGCAGAAGACCAACAGTGGATGAAGGAGAATCACATCTCCCCATGTTCTCCCACAGTTGTATTTTCACACAATGAGATGTGATGTGACTTAGTCAAAACTCTGCCCACTGAGCAGGAAGGGAGATAACTAGAAGCTCATTCTCACAACAGAAGCGCCACTCCTGGTTCTTGCTCTGTGCAAGGCAGGTGGTGGTCATGGAAGAAAATGTGCCTTGGTGTGTGCACCCTGGGAATATTCCTGCCTGGGATTCTACAGGGAGTAGAGAGCTGAGAGGAGAAACAGCAGGCATCCTCTGGGACAAAATTATCTCATGTAGAACTTACCAACCAGATCTAGATAGACTCCAGGCATTCATTCATTCATTCATTCATTCATTCACTCACTCACTCACTCACTCATTAATTAATTAATTGATTGATTAATTCATTTGATTACTGTAGCCACCCAAGTCAAACAAGTGACTCTGGTGTCATAACACAATGAAAACAGTTTTTAAAAACCATTCAAACAATTTTTAAAACCCACAAAATAAATATATGGTTGATGCAATACTGGAGTCCTCAGTTTGGCCAGATTCTGTCTATAAGTGCAAAACAACAAAGAACTTGGCTTAAAAGGTTCACCCCTGTCATTCTTGGTTTTGGATCTGACCATTGGACTTTATTAGGGCAACCAGTACTTTGAATTGCATCCTGAACAGAGGTGGTATTCAGCCAGTTCTGAGAACTGGTAGCAGAAATTGTGAGTAGTTTGGAGAACTGGGCAATCCCACCTCTGACTGGCCCCACCAACCCCGTCTCTTCTCTGCCTCTCATTGAGTCCTAGCTGATCGGCTGGGTCTCCTTTGGTTGCCCTGCACAGGAGAACAGAGCTGGAAAGCAGGTTAGTGGGGTGGGGAGAGAAGGGGGATTTTGAGTAACCTTTCCCATTGCCATGCCCACCAAGCCATACCCACAGAACCAGTGGTAAAAATTTTTGACTCGCACCACTGACCCTGAAACCTATCAGCCACCAGTGAGAAGAGAGGCATAACATGGCAGTGCAAAGGATCCATTTCACTGCATCCTGGACCTTCTGGTGGGCTCTGCCTTCAAAGATTAAGGTGCTGAAGAGCCTGAAGATGGAGCTGAAACACTCAAGAAGCAAAAAAATGGAAAGGCACCAGGCCCAGATGGACTTCCGGCAGAATTTTACAAAACATTACAAGAATCGTTGAATCTTCCATTGCTAGAAGTTATGAATGAAGTTATGTTAAAGAAGAAGATACCCAAATCATGGTCAGAAGCTTATATTACACTTGTCCCAAAAGAGGAGGCCGATCCATTACAAATCAAGAACTATGGACCTATTTCCTTACTAAAAGCAGATTATAAATTTTTTGCTTCAGTATTGACAGAAAGACTTAAAAAATACTTAAACAATTTTATCCATCCTGATCAAAATGGATTTCTGCCAAAGAGACAAATTAAAGATAATATGAGAGTCATCTTGGATACTTTGGAATACTATGAGGCACATCCTGAAAAACAAATGGCTCTGATATTTCTAGATGCACAGAAGGCATTTGAACATGTGAATTGGTGATTCATGTTATTACTTCTGGAACAGATGGGCTTCAGAAAAAAAATTATCCAAGCAATAGAAGCTATATATCATAAGCAAACAGCAAAGGTAATAATAGAGGGAGATCTGACAGACTCTATTGATATAAGAAAAGGAACAAGACAAGGGTGCCCACTGTCACCTTTGTTGTTTGTGTTAACTTTGGAAGTGCTAAATAGAAATATTAGAGATGAAAAGAATATAAAAGGGATGAAAATTAGAAAGGAAGAATTTAAGTTACAAGCATTTGCAGATGATCTGGCTTTTATCTTAGAAGACCCACCAGAAACAGCATCAAAATTGATAGAAAAGATAGAGACATATGGAAAGGTGGCTGGTTTAAAAATAAATAAAGATAAGACAAAGATCTTGACAAAGAATATACTGTCAAGGCAAAAGGAAGAACTGGCAGACCTATTGAAAATTCAGGTCACGAATAAGATCAAGTACTTGGGGATATATTTGACAGCAAGATGCAGGACACTAAAAGAGAATAATTATATCAAACTTAAACAGCAGACAGCACTAGATTTGGCGAAATAGAAAAATTTACAACTGTTATTAATAGGGAGTATATCAACAATCAAGATGAATATATTACCCACAATTTTATATTTGTTTCAAATAATTCCAATTCGGCTTGGAAAAGACTATTTTGAAGATTTAAATAAAATTGTGTTAAAATATATATGGCAAGGTAAGAAAGCGAGAATAAAGTTCAAACTTTTGCAAGGTGCTAGAATAAGAGGAGGATTTGGTTTGCCTCATTGGGAGTTGTACTATCAAGCTACAAAATTGATGTGGGTAAAGGAATGGATAACATTAAGAAATACTAGATTGTTAATATTAGAAGGACATGATCTGCTGTTGGGGTGGCATGCTTTTTTTTATGGTATAAAGGAACGAAAACACAGGGGCACTTTAGAAGACATTATATACGGGACTCTCTGTGGTTAAACTGGGAGAAGACTAAAAGACAATGTTATTTGAAAATTCCAGTCTGGTTATCGACTACTGAAGCATTTTCCTATCCTATGATATACAAAAAGGAACAAACAGATATGGTGAAATACTGAATGAAAAGGATGAACTTAAATCTATATAAAAACTAGAGGAACAAGGTATAAAGATGAATTGGTTTTCTTATGTGCAAATACATTCAAGGTATGAAAAATACTTTAAAATAGAAGGTTTTTATGATAAATTGACTGATTTAGATAAGATTTTGACAGGTGCTGATGAAAAGGTGATTTAAAAACTGTATGGATATTTATTAGAAATTAAATGAGAAGAACAAGTTAAAGAAACTATGATTGCTTGGGGGAAGAATTATGGATATGGGATTGATTTAGAGAAATGGCAAAAGTTGTGGTCTCAACATTATAAAATGACAATGTCATATAAAAAAAATTTGTATAAGATGTTTTACAGGTGGCACTTTCCCCTGACAAGAATAGCAAGAATGTTTAAGAATAAGTCCGAAAAGTGTCGGAAATGTCATCAGACACCTGGCTCATATCACCATATGTGGTGGACGTTTGCGGATGCTAAAAAATATTAGACTAAAATCCACACGTGGTGGGAAAAAATAACAAAAAAACATATAGATTTGAAACCAGATATATTTTTATTGGGAATCTTATCTGAAACATATAGCAAAGATTTGAAATATTTGATTGTGAACGTATTAACAGTGGCTAGGATTGTATTTGCTAAAAACTGGAAAAATGAGAAAATACCATCACAGGAGGAAATTATTAAGAAAATATTGGAATGTGCTGAAATGAGTAGATTGACATTTGAAATTAGAGAACAAGAGGATAAACAATTTTATAAAATTTGGGATCTATTCTATCAATAAAATATTGTAACAAAATATGTAGACTTAAAAAATACTAAATATATAAAGATGTATTTTTTCCTGATTATATATACAAAATGATTTTAGGATAGATTTGGGATGATAATATGAATCGTCACAAAATAAATTAAGTAAAATATGATTATTTCCTAAAGCATGAATGAATAAAAGTATGATCAAACGATTGATTAATAATGATACCGATGTATTTAATGTTGGATTGAAAATATAAGATCATATACAATGTAATTGGAATTGAAGACTACGAAATGGAAGCACAAAATAATTTGTAAACCAACTGGCACACTGTATGTACATATATGGGAGATGGCCTAATATTTTTATGTTTTGTTTGTTTTTGTGCATTTTAAAAACCAATTTAAAAAAAAAAAAGAATTCTTAAATAGATCTTGAAGTGTCCAAGTTTGGATACACCTGGTCTACCTGAACCCATTGGGTAAGTTTGTCTATTGGTGCAGAGTCATTTTTTTGATCCAGAATATGGTGGCAAGTGTGGCTTCTGCATTTTTTCCTGAGCCCCATAAGGTCCCCTTCTTCTTCCTTGAATCAGGATCATCGAATTGGAACCAATTTCCTGTTTCTCTTGAATATATTGGACTACTCAACTGAGCCCCAGCCCCAACCAGTCCATCTCAAGGTATATATGGCACCTTTAGTCCCTTGAGTGATGGTGTCACCCTCCACCAATGAGGTAAAGATCAGCATTTTTAGAAAGAGTTAGAGGAGGGGCGATGTTGGTTTCCTTCAAGCTTTGGTGTCCTAGACTGGGCTAATCAGCCTAAAGTTGACCCTAGTCCCACTCATACCAAAACAGGAAGGCCTGATGGGAGGAGCTTCAAGGGGGGACAGCTGAAGCTCCATTGCCAGATTTCCCCAAACCCCAAAAACTTTAACCTTAGACTGTCTACTATTGACCTCTTTTCTAAGAGGTCTGTAGCGGGGCATGCATAAGCGCGCCAACGTGCCTACCATCCCTGTCCTATTGTTTCTTTTATTTTTTTATTTTTCTTATATGTATCCATGTATTCATAACTATGTTTTTACTTATACCTATTATCTTGTAAGCAATTGAAATAAATAAACAAATAAATAAATATCTGAAGAGGCAGCCTTCGGTCTTCTAGCCTCTAACTCACCTATGTCACCTATGTCACATATGACCTGTTCTGTGCCCTACAGAAAGGAGCTCCTCTCTGCCACCTGTACAAGGAAATGCCCTTTGGGAGGGCAAAGGGTCCAAGGAATCTCTGGGCAAAGGCTGAAGAGAAGAAGCAGTGATGAAGGACCAGAATCTGATGGGTGGGGAGACAGGGCTGAAGGGTTGATTAATCAGATTCAGGTTAACAGAGTTGGAATGGACCTTGTAGTTCATCTAGTAAAAACCCCCAACCCGCCACCCAAGCAGACCCTCCACCATTTCTGACAGACGGCAGTCCAGTCTCTTCTTGAAAGCCTCCAGTGATGAAGCTTCCACAACTTCTGAAGACAATGTTTGTTCTATTTGGTTGATTGTTCCATTGTCAGAAAGTTTCTCCTTCTTTCCAGGTTGAATCTGGATCAGTTTCCATCCATTATTCCTTGTCTGGCCTTCGGGTGCTTTGGAAAACAGCTTGACCCCTTCCTCCTCTCTGTGGCGGCCCCTCAGATATTGGAAGACCACTATCATATCTCCCCTGGTCCTTCTCTTCACTAGACTAGCCAGGCCCATTTCCTGCAACTGCTCTTCGTATATTTTAGTCTCCAATCCCCTAATCATCCTGGTTGCTCTTGTCTAGAGCCTCAACATCTTTTTTATTGTGTGGTGACTAAAACAGGATACAATATTGTAAGTGTAGTCCTAATTCTGCATCTCTAAGTGCAGGAACAGCCCCAACCTGGACTCTTGAATTCAGAAATAACAGGAGAGGTCATGGAAGGTCACCTTGAGGAAAAAGGAGAAGAGATAGCTGACTAGGAAACCATTGGATAAGAGCAACAAGCCCTTAGCTTCATAATGGTTAGAGGAAGAAACTTAGAAGGGACTTGCCCTAATGGATCAAGCAGTTACAAACTGAGGGAAGGAAGTTTGTACTTGGAAGAAATTCCGTGAATGTTGCCTTCCTATAAAGTGGATTTTGGTCATCTAGTTGTGTTTCCTGTCCAGTTTACCTGAGAAGGTCAATAGTGCCCACAGTTTATGTTTCTTGCCTGGGACATCAGGACTTACATAAGGATAGAAAATACATTTTTCCAAAGTGGATGTTTAAGAGAGAAAATGTAAGGAAGAAAGTTTACACCTGTGCATGTGGGAAAGTGAATTCAACATAATGAATCCCTCAGGGTAATTCTGGAGTCTTGAGGGTCATTAATTGACTTCTGTTTCATAGCAAAGCAGAAATGATGACATTTCTTGTGTTTGTTATAAATGGATTGTGATGACAAAGAATTGGATTGCACCCTCCGTGCAGTGCTTGTTTGGGCACACAAACCCACAATGAGGTCCCTTAACTCTTATTTTCATCATTCCAGAAAGACGGACTAATTACTATAACTAATTCTCTCTCATCAATGCTGGTTATTCCCACCAGCAGCACCTTCTCCTATGAGCTGGTCCAGAGAGATAAGCCTTCGTTCTTGGGCACTGAGTTGAGCCCCAGAGCAGTAAAACTTTCAACTCTGTTTTCAGAGTTGAAAGTTACACTCTGCTGCAGAGTGAATAACAGCATATCAGAGATGGAAGGGACCTTGGAGGTCTTCTAGTCCAACCCCCTGCCCAAGCAGGAAACCTTATATCATTTCAGGCAAATGGTTGTCCAATCTCTTCTTAAGAACCTCTATTGTTGGAGCACCCACAACTCTTCCACTGGTTAATTCTTCTCTTTCTACCAGGAAATTCCTCCTTCGTTCTAGGTTGCTTCTCTCCTTGGTTAGATTCCATCCCTTGCTTCTTGTCCTGCTTTGAAGAATAAGTGGTAATCTTGTAAGTCTCCCAGTGTTACTGTGTAGTAAGATGGGCAGCTAATAAATTTCACAAATCAGTAGATTAGATATGATAGATAGGGATAGATAGACAGGGAGGGAGGCAGATAGATAGAGGGATAGATAGATATAAGACAGGCAGACAGAGGCAGACAGATAGATGATAGAAAGATAAATATAAGATAGAGAGAGAGAGAGAAAGAGAGAGAGACAGAGAGACAGACAGACAGAGAGATGACAGATAAATAATTCCTAACAAGTGGCAGAATTGTTATCTTTGTAAAGCTGTTAAGATCTGGCTCTTTCCCCATGTATTGGGGGTCAGTTGAGTGGTCCCTTCTGATCATTGTTTAATGGATTTTGCATCTATAAACAGGCAGTCCCCACTTTATAAGGGGCTCAGTGGCTGAGTGGTCAGGATGCTAGTCTTGTCAAATGAAAGTTTGGTAGTTTGAGACCCATGTATCTCATGGCAGGGTGAGCTCCCATTATGTGGCCCAGCTCCTGCCCACCTAACAGTTTGAAACCATGCAAATGTGAGTAGATAAATAGGTACCACTTTGATAGGAAGGCAACAGTATTCGATACGCCTTGGCTAATAGTCATGCTGGCCAGATGACCATAAAATTTCTTTGGACAATGCTTACTGTTTGGTTGTGAATTGGACATGAGCAACGCCCCTTAAAGCTGGACACAACTGGGCAGGAGAAAAGCTTTTCTTTAGTCCCCATTTACTGACTGAAGTGGAGTCCAACAACTCCATTGCTAAGCCAGTAACATGCCAAACTTATGATGTTAATGTTCCATTGTGGTCATTACATGAATCACCAGGGGTCATTAAGTGCAACATCAAATGACTAAAACTTGCAATTTCCTGCTGGCTTCCCCAGTGTCAGAGACTGGCAGTAAAGATTAAAAATGATGATCACATGACCACGGGATGCTGTAATGGCTGCTAGTTTGAAGACCAGTCATAACTGTATTTTTTCAGCAGTCATACCAGTGGTGGGATTCAAATTTTTTACTACTGGTTCTGTGGGCGTGGCTTGGTGGGCGTGGCAGGGGAAGGTTACTGCAAACTCCCCCTTCCCTCCCCACCCACTAACCTGCTTTTCAGCTCCATTCTCCTGTGCAGGGCAACCAAAGGAGACCCAGCCAATCAGCAGGGACTTGGGAGGTGGAGAATAGCTGGGGGCGGGGCCAGTCAGAGGTAGGATTTGCCAGTTCTCCGAACTATTCAAAATTTCTACTACCGGTTCTCCAGAACTGGCCAGAACCTGCTGAATCCCACCTCTGAGTCACACCGTTGAGTGGTTGCTGAAAGAGAGTTAAGACACGACTAGGTTGGTTCTATCCTTGATGAGTTTCCACCCTTTGCTTCTTGTCCTTCCTTCAGGTGCTTTGAAGAATAGCTTGACTCCCTCTTCTTTGGAGAAGCCCCTGAAATACTGGAGTACTGCTATCCTGTCACTTCTAATCCTTAAAAAAAAAAAAAACACAAGAGTAGACAACCCAATTCCTGCAGACATTCTTCGTATGTTTTGGCCTCAGTGGTGGGGTTCAAAATTTTTTACGACCAGTTTTGTGAGCGTGGCTTGGTGGGCATGGCAGAGGAAGGATACTGTGAAATCTCCATTCTCTTCCCACAGGAGAATGGAGCTGGAAAGTAGGTGAGTGGGGTGCAGAGAGAATGGGATTTTGCAGTAACTTTCCCCCAGGCTACTGCGAAATCCCATTCCTTTTCCACCCCACCCACCCCACTCACCTGCTTTACAGCTCTTTCCACCTGCCCTCCTGTGCAGGGCAACCAAAGAAGACCCAGGTGATCAGCTGGGACTCAATGGGAGGTAGAGAAGAGATGGGGTTGGCGGGGCCAGTCAGAGGTGGGATTTGCTGGTTCTGTGAACTTCTCAGAATTTCTGCTACCGGTTTTCCAGAACTGGTCAGAAATGGGTGAATGCCACCTCTGCTTGGTCTCCAGTCCCCTAATCATCCTGGTTGCTCTTCTCTGCACTGTTTCTAAAGTCTCAACTATGTTTTTTATAGTATGGGGACCAAAATTGGACGCAGTACTCTAGGTGTGGTCTCACTAAGGCTTTATAGAGTGGTATTTGTACCTCCCTTGATCTCGATTGTATCCCTCTGTTAATGCAATTTAGGATTAATTAATTAATGCATTGGCTTTTTTGGCTGCTACAGCACATGGTTGGCTCATATTTAAGTGAATATCTACTAAGACTCCAAGGTCCCTTTCACATTTACTGCTGTTGAGCCAGGTGCCACCTGTTCTATACCTGTGTGTTTGTTTTTTCTTGTCCGTGTGAACAACTTTTCAAATGAAAAGAAGGAATTTTCTAGGAAACTTCTTCCTGTCATGCTTGCATTTCTCTCTCCTTGTTAGCAAGGAGTCCCTCAGGACCTGGCTGGTTGAACATTAAATGTTTTCTCTCACAATGTTCACAACCAGATTCATTCTGCTGGGGGGTGCAAGAGTCAGGTACTCCACAGGTAAGACTGGGTCAACAAAGGAGGATTTGTTGCTGGGAGGCTTTGGTGTTCAAAGGGCTGGAGAAACAATGCCTTGTGACCTTCCTTTGTTAAGCAAGAGGCTACAATGAGTGATGGTTGGCTGGTCCTTACCAAAGATTTTGAGCTCTCTGTGCAACAGGGGAAACAAACTCTGTGGTTGCAAAGGGAAGAGAAGTCTGGCTGGAAACAACCAGGTGTGTCTGCCCTGATCCACATTCTTCTCCATCTGACTATCCAGATTCAAAGCTGCCTCCAAGATCATGAACAGAAAACTCTGTCTTCTGGATGAGGAGTGCTCTTCCCTTGACTGTATTGAGATTTAATTTATTGTCCTCCCATCTGATCCATTTCTGTATCCAGTTATTGGTTAAAAAAGGATGCTTAGACCTACAAAGAGCAACAGAGATGATAAAGGAGCTGGAGGCTAAAACATGTGAAGAACAATTGCAGGAATTGGATACGTCTGGTCTAGTGAAATGAAGGACCAAAGGAGATGTCATAACCCTGTTCCAGTATTTGAGGGGCTGCCCCAAAGAAGAGAGAGTCAAGCTATTTTCCAAAGCCCCTGAAGGCAAGAAGCAACGGATAGAAATTAATCAAGGAGAGAAGCAACCTAGAAATAAGGAGAAACTTCCTAACAGTGAGGACAATTAACCAGTGGAACAACTTGCCACCAGAAATTGTAAATGCTCCATCACTGGAGGCTTTTAAGAAGAGACTGGACAGCCACTTGTCTGCAATTGTATAGAGTCTCCTGATTGAGCAGGGTGTTGGACTAGAAGGCCTCCAAGGTCCCTTCCAACTCTGATGATGTTCTATGTTCTACATGCTTCATGCCTTTGATGGTGCAATGAGGAAGCCGAGGTATAACTTGCACATCTTCCTCAAAATTGGCATGACTTGATGGTGGTGGTGAGCGCTGGTTCCAATGCAGGAAGTGGGACTTTGGCAGCCACAGGAAATAAGTTGTATAATGAACCCTCTTCTTTCTTATCTGTCCATCCTGGGTCATTTTGATCAGGAAACAGATATTCTTTTTTATTTCCTTTTATTTCAAAAAATGTCACAAGAAATCCTTCTTATGTGTGTGCATGGTTATTCTTCCTGTAGCTTCCTTTGTCAACCTCTGATTATTCCAGACCTCCTGTCTCTATTTGTCTGTGATGGTCCTAGATGCATCAGTAAGACCAGCTAGAAGCTTTCTGAAGGAAAGGTTGGGTGAGTTTGTCTCCTGATATATTACTGTCCTCCGTTGCTGCAGTTTCATGCCTCTTTAAAACATCTGCAGTTGCCACTTTTTGGTTGTGTGGTAGTAGAGGTTAGGTACTGACACAAAGGAAAGGAGGGCTACACACATGGTTAGAAAAAATGTTAAAGCAGCACTTTGATCATAACCCAGAAATATTTTTGTTAGGCATAACACCAGAAAAGTATGACAACGGGATTACATATAGCAGCAAAAATGGCATTTGCACATACCCACAGAAGAAGTTGTAGTTAAAAAAATTAGATTGTGCAGAAATGAATGGATTGACATTAAAGATGAAAGAAAAAGAAGATACAGAGCATTTTCCAACATGGGATTTGTTTTACAAATGGTTGGTTAATAGAGGTAGAAATTAGGAGCAGGGAAAGTATTATTTTATAAGCAAAATGATCCAGAGAATACTCTGTTCACTAAGCATGCATGCATGTAATGTGAAAATATATAAATAAACTCTTATAAAAAGAAGAAAAGGAGAGCCAACTTATTTTCCAAAGCATCTGAGGAGAGGACAGGAAATAATGGGTGGAAGATAATTAAAGAGAGATTCAAACTCGAAGTAAGGAGAAATTTCCTGACAGTGAGGTCAATTAGTCAATGGAACAGAAGTTGCCTCCAGAAGTTGTGAATGCTCCAACACTGGAGGTTTTTAAGAAGAGACTGGATAACCAAATGGTTATCTGAAATGGTGTAGAGTTTCCTGCCTAGGCAGTGGGTTAGACTAGAAGACCTCCAAGATCCTTCCAACTCTATTATTCTATGCTCTGTATTCTTTCATTACCATCACTGTCATATTTCTTTGTCTGTTTTAACCAAATTCTCTCGATGCCAGGGGTCTCCAACTTCCGACTTGTGGACTTCAACTCCCAGAATTCCTCAGCCAGCAAATTCTATTCTATTCTATTCTATTCTATTCTATTCTATTCTATTCTAT
>BLBF01000055.1:0-20423 GCA_015471245.1 Laticauda colubrina | reverse complement strand
ATAGAATAGAATAGAATAGAATAGAATAGAATAGAATAGAATAGAATTCTTTATTGGCCAAGTGTAACTGGATGGACAAGGAATTTGTCTTTGGTGCAGAAGCTCTCAGGGTACAAAAAATAAAAAATAAAATACATTCATCAAGAATCATACGATACAACACTTAGTAATAGTCATGGGTTAGTGATAAGCAATCAAATCATACTAGGAAACAAATAAAACAATTTAAATTGTAGAGATACAAACAATATGGTTATAGTCATAAGTGGGAGGAGATAGGTAATAGGAACGAGAAGAAATATAGTAATGTGGACTTTGTCAATAGTTGGACAATGTTGAGGGAATTATTTGTTTAGCAGAGTGATGGTTTTTGGGAAAAACTGTCCTTGTGTCTAGTTGTTCTGCTGTGCAGGGCTCTATAGCATTGTTTTGAGGGTGGGAGTTGAAACAGTTTATGTCCAGGATGTGAGGGGTCTGTAGATATTTTCACAGCCCTCTTTGACTCGTGCAGGATGCAGGTCCTCCATGGAAGGAAGTATGACAGTCTTTCTATGTGCCTTTTTCAGATGCTCTCTGTTCATGCTGCCCTCAGCTTCAGCAACATGGTTTAGGAACAAGGAATTGTGCAGCATAGGAAAAGGATAGTCAGATCTTTAACTTAGTGGATCTTCACAGTTTTCTCAAAAGCATTTTTCTTCGGCTGTTGATGCCCCTTGGAAGTGGTTAATTTATCAGGAAATGAGTAGGTCCCATTGGAAAATCAAAGCTATCCTATTACCAGATCCTACTTCCCGCAGTAAGTCATTTGTTTAAAATATGGTTCTGATATCAAATTTGGAAGAGGTGTTCCTCAGAATTTGCACACCAGATTCTCCCAAAATGAAGGGAGAGAATTAAGCTCTGCTCCTCTGGGCCTGGACACTCACATTTTCTTGCACCTAATTCTAATCCAAATATCTTGAGGAATCAGGTGTTCACTGAGTCGTGTGGATCCCTAAAATTTCATCCTCCACAGTTCCATGGAGACCTCAAATAATGACTTTGCAATTTTACTTCTGAAGGAGAATATATGTAGCCTAGGAGGTCTTTGGTGATGGGTCCTTGGTGCTCTCTGAGTTTGGTTGTTTTCTTGTAGACGTTTCATGAGTGTTATATGTGGAAATTAAATATTGTCACACCTGAGAAAATGAAGAACAGAAGTGATTCCATGTTTATCCAATATTTGAACTATGAAATGATTATTGGACAGTTTTACAATCATATCTAATAAACATGCACTGTTTTGTAACTTGTTAGATTCTAAAGTAAATGTCAGGTTTTTGGCTGGACCATGGGGGTTGTATTTCTTGGTGTTATGATACATGTGGGAGATACTGGGTCATTTTGACCCAAATGGAACTGGATAATGATCCAGATGTTCAAAACAGGAAGAAGTAGCCATGAGAACAAGGGTGGTTTCCAAGGTCAAGGAAACAGGTGTTATGCGACAATGATATGGGTGTGGCATAGGGAGATACGTATTTTGGATAGATTGTGAACCCAGGAAAGGGCAGAGACTGTATATTTGAACCTGGATATAAACCCTAGCCCTCTTGGGGAAAATGTTTCTTCCATGAGCGAAATTCTGGTTGTCTCCAGTTGTTTTTGTGATTATTATCACAATAACCCAAACTAGGTAACATCATCAGTGCTTGTGATGTAATATGCATACCACTGATGATATTATCTAGTTTAGGTCATGAAACAAGAAAAGAACCAAACTTAGAGATGTCCCAAAGGTGTTTTTTTTTCCAAAAGACAACCAGACTTCGTTTTTCCTTGAAGATGTTTCACTGAAGTGAAGGATTCCTCAAGCTCAGGGAGCACCAAGGACCTCTTACTTCTTCCATGCATTTCCCAAGGACCAGTGACTCTTTTTTTCCTTCACATTTTTCTTTTTCTCTCCTCTCAGCTGCACAGTTTTTTCTTCATGAATGTACAGAACCAAACACAACTGACAGAATTCCTCTTCCTGGGTTTCTCCAACCTGCTGAGCTACGAAGCCCACCTTTTCCTGGTGCTTCTTGCTGCCTATTTGGCCACCCTGATGAGCAACTTCATGATCATAATCTTAATTCTCCTGGATTCCCATCTCCACACCCCCATGTACTTCTTCCTCAGCCAGCTCTCCTGCTTGGATATTTGCCTTTCTTCTGTGGTGGTACCAAAGATCTTGGTGAACTTCCTACACCAGCAGCACACCATCTCCTACGACCAATGCCTGGCACAAGCCTTCTTCCTGGTTGGCTTTGCGGGATGTGAGTTGGCACTGCTGGCCATCATGGCCTATGACCGCTATGCTGCCATCTGCCAACCTTTGCACTATGCCTACCTGATGAGGAGCAAGGTCTGCATCAATCTGTCCGTGGCCATTTGGCTCTGGGGCTTCCTACACTCGGCCATTCATATTGCCTTGGCATCTAGGTTGGACTTTTGTGGAAACCGCAATATTCCTCACATCTTTTGTGATGTCCCCCCATTACTGAAGATTGCCTGCAGTGATACGTGGGTCAACGAATTGGCTAATCACATCACCAGCCTCTTTGTGGGCCTCAGCCCCTTCCTCTTCATCATCTTGTCCTACATCTACATTCTGGCTTCCATTCTGCAAATTCGCTCCAACACTGGAAGGCGCAAAGCCTTCTCCACTTGTGCATCACACATCAGTGTGGTAACTCTCTTTGTTGGTAATGGAAGTATGAATTACAACCAGCCCAGTGCTGGATACTCTCTGGAGGTTGATGCTCTGATCTCCACCATGTTTTGCATTGTCACCCCCATGCTCAATCCTTTGATCTACACCCTCCATAACAGGGAAGTGAAAGGGGCCCTGAGGAAGATTCTCAGCTTCTGGAAGAGAGCATAGCCCTCATTTGGGGAGGAAGGTTTTTTAAAAACATTTTATAAGGATTTTTTGAAATGACCATCAGAGCATTAGATTATTATATTATTATTACTAATATGCTCTGATGCTAAAGAGTTCTACTCCCCCTCCCCAGCTGAAAAGAAATCTGTTCCAAATGCAAAACACAAGCAGAGGAGAGGAGTTTCAGTGTCAGTTTCACAGCACCAAGCAGCTTCAGTACAGAACATTTGAGCTAAGCTACGCCTAGGCTCCTTACTGTCTCCTTCCTTGCTCACACAGCAAATACTGCTTCAGTTTCCAAACAGCCCTCAACTCTCTCACACACTGACAGGATGCTAGCTAGGTGAACACTGATATACCACTCATCCACTGCCAGTGCAGTAGAATCTTTCCAATGTTGACTATATAGGAATTTTACTGCTATAACCAAATATAAGATTAATGTACCATGTTTTTTTTTCCTAGAATTTGTCCATCAACTCTAATAAAAAATAATCTCTAGTCTAAATTGTATTTGAATTAATATATACATTTCTCAAGGAACGTGTTTTGTTGATCCTTCTAAGAAAAATGAAAGCTGAACCCATGAACTGTGGTAGAAGGTGCCTGCAAAACAATTCCCATGATAAAATAAATGGAGATTAATTGTAAGAACATGAGTAGCCAGCCCTTGCATCTTTCTACAGAGTAATTTTATTTAAAATTAAAATAATAAAAATTAATACAAAATAAAACAAGGAAAGGAAAGAAAAATTAGAAGGTGCAGAAAAGAGAAAAGGGAACAATAGAAACTGTGGCCTTGTGGTCCTTTCATGAGGAACAAGTATCTGGAACACATGCGGGTGATCTCAAATCCTCTCTTAATCCAGGGAGGAAATATTGAAGATCTGGGCTACTCACCAGCTCTTCATTCCACCAAAATCATCAGCTTCCCTTTTCATGGAACAATCTTTACTCCATTTCTTCCCCAAAGTTCAAAGTAGCTTTTATGGGGAAGACAAATTCCTCCAAGAATTTCTTTTTCTCACAGTGGGCCTGGCATCTAAATGACTCTCAAGGAACCTGCCAGCAAATGCCCTACCTTTCTTCTAGAAGCCGGAAGCTGGTCTAGATGTGTTGGAAGACAAGATGGCTTGCAAGGATTGAAAGATATGGAGACCTATCACAAATGTCAAAGTTGTAAATTGCTCTGTCTTTCTCTTTGTCTTATCTCCTCCCTTTAATACCTTCTTTGTCTCTTTCTCATGTATTCTCTGCAGGTCAGGGATGAAAAGTGGGATGGGTGAGATAAGGGGTCAGCCTAGAATAGCCACAAATGAACTAAGTTCAACTCCCCTCCCCACTTTGATTGTGTTGACCCTTATCTAACTCTGGGTGTTGACCACTAGTTGAGAAGTTTCCCATGCATAGACTTTTAGGAATACACCTGTCAAATTGAATCTTCACAAGTGGACCTGGCACAAGCCACTGGAGCCTTTTCAGTTTCAGGAGTGGCTGGGAAGAACACAGAGTAGCTTTGGCTGCATTTATTTATTCATCCGTTCCTTGATTCATGGGTTTAATTCATTTGGTGATTCATTCATTCATTGATTCATCCAATTCATTTTAGGCATCTCCAAATCCACCTGAACCTGGGCGGTTCACAATATAAAACAATGCGTTGCGGAATTTTCTGTGCCTGGCGTCCTTCAAATACTGTAGATGTCCAGAAGAATTATATCTTCAATCCTTAGCCTATAATATCCTCTTATAAAATAAACAAGAAGTGTCTATTTCTATTTCTCTCTCACTCTCACATCTATCTATCTTCTTTCTCTGTATTAGGGAGGCAAGTTCAGACATAACAGGAAGTGTTTATCTCTATCCACTCATCCATCCATCTGTCCGTCCATCCATCTATCCATTCATCCATACACCCACCTCACTGACCCACTCATTGACCCACCAACTCATCCATCCACGTATCTATCCACCACTCATCCCTCCATTTCTGCATGCATCTAACCATCCACCCATCCATCCACTCAATAACATACCAACTCTTCCATCCATGTATCCATCCATCCATCCATCCACCCATCCACTCAATAACCTAACAACTCATCCCTCCATGTATTCATCCATCCATCCATCCCCTTTCTCTATAGCTTAGATGTGTGAATTTTGAGAAAAAGAATTCACATAAACTTGTAAAAAGGATGGCCATTCCTTGTTCCTCCAGATTTGTTGGACATCAACTGCCCTAATTCCCTGCCTGAACATTTTTAGCAGAGGGATGGGCTGGTGCGAGTCTATAATGAATCCCTTGAGATATTCTGGAAAAGGAGTCTGAGGGTCATTCGTTGATTGCTCCTTCATAGCAGAGATGATGACCTTCCTTGCATTTCTCATGGATGGATTGTGATGGCAAAGAATTGGATTGCACCCTCCGTGCGGGGCTTGTTTGGGCACACAAACCCACAATGAGGTCCCTTTACTCTCATTTCTTCCTTCCAGAAAGACGGACCAATTACTGTAACTAACTCTCTCTCTCTCTCATCAATGCTGATTATTCCCACCAGCAGCACCTTCTCCTGTGAGCTGGTCCAGAGAGATCCACCTCCATTCTTAGGCACAGAGTCAAGCCCCAAAGCAATAAAACTTTTTGCTTTCAGCTTCTGTTGCAAAGTGCCAGCTAAGCAACAAAAGTCTTTTTTTCTCTGCCAGCAATTTGCTGGTTCGGTTCAGACCCAGCTCCCCTCTCAAATGTAGGGATCCTGAGCTCAGGAGCGGACTATCAAGAATCAAAAATATGCTTTCCCAAATATGCTGAATCCAGCTATGTGGTCAGCTTTACCTGCTACCTATTGTTTCATGGGCTTCTACTTGAGGCTTCCTACCACAATTACAGATCAACAGAGTTGGAAGGAACCTTGTAGGTCATCTAGTCCAACCCCTCCCCCTTGCTGCCATGATGGATCTGAAATTACATTTACCAGCTGTTGAGAAGGTTTCACTTCTCATTTTTACTGCTTGCCCTTCCTCTTCACACTAAGCCTGGTGATACAGAATGCATTTCTCTTCAAACAATGATACACTTTGTAGTATACATAGATTTGCAAAACAACATAGTAAAGAAATATTCCTGAACTTTGTTTTATGATTTATTTCATGGTTACTGTGAAATTGTGTGAATACATCAATGCAGGGCATGTTATCTCAGCTTGCAGAGTTTGGATTCAATGAATGAGTTTACCCAAAGTGTAAATATTGCAGAATATATACAGCCTCGTGCTACATAACTAAGCTCCATTTCATGCTGAATAAACTAAATTATTAATGTATCTTAAATAGAAAAGTCTCTTTAGATAGATTTTTACTCCAAAAGCATTTTATTAAAATAAATTTGATTAAAAAAAATTAAAAATCCGATTTAAATCAAAACATTTTTATTCACCCTGTGTGTAAGGCAATCGGGCCTGTGCAATAGGGGAAAGCAGGAGTCTCCAAGCTAGGCATCTTTAAGACTCGTGGACTTCAACTTCCAGAATTCCTCAGCCAGCAATCTGGGAGTTGAAGTCCACAAGTCTTAAACTTGCCAAGTTTGAAGGCCCTTGACTTACATCATTCCAGGCAAACTTTTCCCTCACAATGATTCCGAGGGAAGGAAAATTGGCTCTTATTTATTTGTTTGTTTGTTTATTACATTTCTGTGCCATCCATCTTCTTGATAAGGCCATGTGTCTAGGCCTGGGGCTCTGGATATCTTGGCGTCCCATTTTTTTGGCTGTATGGATATTAATTATGATAATTTTCTCAGTGGAGGCATACATGTATTTTCATAGAGTTTTTAACTGTTTTAATAGCTGTAGAATTGTTCACGGACCAAACTCACTGGGTTGAAATGAGCAGCTATAGAAATAAATCCAGTTCTTTCTAATTAATTATAGTTTTAAATGTTTTTTTTTTTTTAGAACTGTTCACTACCCAGAGTCACTGGGTTGAGATGGGCAGCTATAGAAATGAGTTAATTAATTTATAAAAATAAATAAATTTCATTTGCAAATTCAATATCTGCAACCACCAGGTACTAGGGGTGTATTTCAAGACAATATTTTTAGCCTTTCAGCTAGGGTATATAAATATGATTGTGCAACAAAAATAAAAATAAAAAAATACTCACAAAAATCCTGTTTCTATAACTCACTATTTTCTCCCCAAATGTAGTAAGCTTAGGGCATTGTGGACACACATCAAAGGATGTTCTCCTTAGAGCACTTTTCTTTCCAATTGTGTTTGGCTTCGCTTCCCCCCAAGCAAGTCACAGATGAGACAGTTTGGTCCCTGCTGTTTTCACTCCCTGCAGAATCCAGAGCAGGAATAATTCTCAACACATCAGGACACATTTTCCCCATGAGCCTCTCCCTCCATGGATAACACAGACACTGGGAGTGGTCCTTCTGTTGTGCGAATGAGCTTCTAAACACATTTCCTTTCTGCTCTGTGGCTCAGCTATCACCATCCTCATTGTGTCTGAATCCAATGGTGGGAAAACCTGGGGAGAGGTTGACTTTGCTTCAACCATGGCTGGTTTCCTATAGGTGGGAAAAGCAGCCGAGATGAGCTGCTTTTGTTTCCATACAGCATCTTCTTTTGAGGCAAGATTGACATTGGGACACAGAAGGAAGTGTGTGAGCAGGAATGCAAGATTCAACCCTTTTAGGAGATCTCAGAAATAGCAAACTGAGTGGACAGCCATTTTTAACCATCAACAACCTAGACCTTTCTATTCTTCTTCTCTATCCTTCTCTAAAGTTGAGCTTTGATGAGCAAATTTGATCGAATTGGCCCTTCAGAGCAGCACTCCAAATCAAAGCTGGATGCAGGAAACATATGGAGATATATATTTTGTAGCTGACAGGCAAGGGAGATGAGGAGAATCAAGACGGGTCAATCCAGGTACATCTTCATTTCCATTGTTGTATTGGCTTTTGACCATGGTAGCAAGAAGCTCCTGAGATGAAAAAAGCTATATGAGTATAAAATTCAAGGCTGCTTTTAGGCTTGTTAGAGAAAATTTGGAAGATGACCCCTCTTCCTCACTGTAAACCTCAATCTTCCAAGTAAAAGCCAGATCTTCTAAAACATCTCTGCAACTGAGGCCACCTTCTCCCAACATATTTTCATACATCACTTATCTTCTGGAATCTTGAAAGACAGTAGAAGCTTACAATCTCCCTTAAAACTGTCTTAATCTCAGGTAGTATCAAATGTTGACCTAGTTCTTAATGAAGTTGGACCTTCATATGAGTGAGGTGGGACAACATTGTACAAATACCGTTAGGGTTCTACAGAGCGAGGATGGACAGGCCTGTTCTGGGTTGAAGCTCAGAGCAAGTCAAGACTTTTCTTAGGTCTCTGTTGAAGGTTCACAAGATGTCCAAAGGCATAATACGGATGGATTGTGCTCCACACTGACTGAGATAATCGATGGTCCCTACTGAACGTAAGAAGGCAAAGAACTCAGGTAAAGGAAACATGGCAGCCTTTGGTTCAGTTGTTGCTTGTTCATGCTGCTCTCTGCTTCAACAGCATGCTTTAAAAGAATCCAAGGCATTGGACAGTGTAGGAAATGCATAAATAGTCTTTAACTTGGGAGTCTTTAACTTGGAGGAACTTCAAAGCCTTCTCAGTTGCATTTGGCATTGGTGATTGGTGCTTTTTGGAAGAAGATCAGTTGCCAGCAAAAGGAGTAGGAGCCATTGGAAAATCACCCTGCAGGTAATTCAAGTTCAAAATACCTCAAGCAATCCATTCTTCTTTATGTGGAAGAGATCACTGAAATTTCTTCTCCACAATTCCAGCCTGAATCCTCAAATAATTACCGTAATATTTTTCCATCCATTTTTCAGGGTTCGTTGCCACTCACTCCTTCCTTCACAAGTATTTTTTTCTCCTTTCCCAGCTGTCTATTTTCTCCCTCATGGATCCCCACAACCAAACACAGGGGATGGAATTTGTCTTCCTGGCATTCTCCATATTCCAGAGACACCACATCCATTTTTTCTTGGTGTTCCTGGCTGCCTATTTGGTCACCTTGCTGGGCAACTTCATGATCATAACCTTAATTCTCCTGGATGCCCACCTCCATACCCCCATGTACTTCTTCCTCAGCCAGCTCTCCTGTATAGACATTTGCCTTTCTTCTGTGGTGGTACCAAAGATCCTGGTGAACCTTCTGCGCCAACATTACACCACTTCCTACAACCAATGCTTGGCACAAGCCTTCTTCCTGATTGGGTTTGGGGGATGTGAGCCAGCACTGCTGGCCATCATGGCCTATGACCGCTATGCTGCCATCTGCCAACCTTTGCACTATGTCCACCTGATGAGGGGCAAGTTGTGCATCCAGCTGTCTGTGGCCATTTGGCTCTGGGGCTTCCTGGACTCAGCTATCTATGCTGCTCTGGCCTCCAGGTTGGATTTCTGTGGAAACCACCAGATTCTTCACATCTGGTGTGATATTCCTCCACTACTGAACATTGCCTGCAGTGATACCCAGGTCAATAAATTGGTCAATCGCATCACCAGCTTCTTGGTTGGCCTTGGTCCCTTCCTCTTCATCATCCTGTCCTATTTCTGTATTTTAGCCTCCATTCTCCAGATTCCTTCCAACACTGGCAGACGCAAAGCCTTCTCCACTTGCGCATCACACATTGCTGTGGTAACTCTTTATATTGGAAACGGGTTTCTGAACTACAACAAGCCAAGTTCTGGCTATTCCCTAGAAAGCGAAGCCCTGATTTCCATAATGTTTTGTGTTGTTACCCCTGTGCTGAACCCCTTAATCTACAGCCTCCGCAACAAGGAGGTGAAGGAAGCTAGGAGAAAGGTTTTCAACAGCTGGAGAGCAGCATTCTCTTCATTTTGAGGCACCTTTCTCTTTAAACCTCACAAGGAAACTGGTCCACAAGTACTTGGGAGAGAGGCTTTCTACAGATGCCTGCAAAACTTTCCTTGGAGAAAGCAACAGGGGAGTTTTGTGAGACCATGAGTAGCTGGGCATTGCAGATGATTCAAGCCGTGGGTTTCATCACTCCAGGTTGTATCATGATCAATCGAGTACCTTGTGGAACCTGCAAACAAATGTAATTCTCTAATCCTAGAATCCTCCAATGAGCAGGGACACACAGCTTTGGACTGTGTAGGTAAAACAACATGGCTTGTAAATATTTTCATAGTCACATTTGTATTGACCCAGAAGCAACCTCTATCAAACATGGAATTCAGATTAGCAATAGATAAATGATTCTATTGATCAAGTGACAAGGTATGGAATGAAGGGAAGCCAAGAAGGCTAACCAGGATAGAAATATGTCAGAGATCTCATGAATGGTTGAAGTGTGATGGAGTTCAGTCTAACCTCATCTTATTAACTGCTTTTAACTTTTATTGTATTGTTTCCTATTAGCTTTCTTTTTGTGTGTGTGTTTCTTTGACTGGATTTTTTTTTTATTCACAAACAACAGATCATTTGAACAGAAATTGCAGCAGAGAATAAGGATACAGGAAGCCAAGTAGACGATAAACAGCTGCTTATAAATCACAAGCCACTATTTCACAGGGATTATGTTCTTTCTATCATTTACACCAAAGGCAGATTTCTTACCTGTCTCTCTTTTGAGGATTCAGGACATTTGAATTCTTGAAAAAAAAACACTAAAAGTCTGGAGACGCAGAACAAAAAGTTGCTATGCTTTAGTTAGGTTGCATACCATTTTCCCAACAGTTCTGGTGAATGGCGAAAAGCAGCCCCAGAGATCTGGAGAAATGCAGTACAATAAAAAAGTAGAGAACTTTGCTTTGAGATTCATGTTATCTCAAAGGAATATATAACTATCCTAGTTAGAGTTTTGCTTTAATTTATTATGTTTCTCTGTGTTAACACCCCCACACACCAATTCCTTTTCCTTTGCATGTAGAGTACATTCTGTACAATTCCAGAGTTATACGGTAAATTTGATTTAAAGATTTAAAAAATAATCACAAGCCAAAATATCATAGAAAAAAAAATTACAGTGCATTCTCCCCTTGCATTTATTTTCCTAGCTGTAACCCACAACCTAAATAATTGTAATGTCCTTTGCACATTAATTGTGGAGATGATTATTAGCATCTAATTAGCCTTTTTTTTGTTTGTTTGTTCCCTTAACTCTTCCTAAGAACTGATTTCTAATTGTTTGGATTTTCTGTGTTGTGTAAGGTGTCCTGTATAAGCCCTTCCTACCTGAATTTTGTCAGTCTTTATTGTTGGTCTAAACAGTTCTTGAATTTTGGAGGCCTAATAATACTCTTATCATCAGAACAAATTCACCTGTCCAATCTTGTGCCAAATGCATTCCTCTGGCCATCAACATTAAATTGTAATATCTTTATGTTTTCTGTGCTTATTCATAATAACAGTATTTGTGACATTTGTTCAAGTTCTGCGTTGACAATTTTATGAAGGTTTTGATGCATTTCTTTCCAATACTTTGAATTTTTTTTCTTGCCCCTCAGTTGTGGTGAAACACTCTTTCTTTGCTGCAGCAAGTGTCATATTTCCAGATTCTCACATGCATGCACCCCAGGTTTTCCACCAGTCTCTTCCATCTCTTAGGGATGGAGTCACCAGATGTGGCAGGCTGGACAGGCTGGGCCATTTCTCCACTCTACATCAACCAAGTGTGGCCCTCTCCATCACCTGAAGATGATGGTGTTTGATTTTGTTGTATGAGGTGAAATGACTAAACCAAACCAAGCCAGAGAACATAGAATAAAGAAGATAGAACATAGAACAACAGAGTTGCAAGGGGCTTTGGAAGTTTCTGATCCAACCTTCTGCTCAAGCAGAAGACCTGATACCAGGGGTGTCAAACTCGTGGCCCGCAAGCCAGATGTGTCTTGTGCTAGCCCCATCCCCACCCAGTTTAGCAAAGGAGAAAAGTCCAGATACGTCATGTGATGACGCTGTGATGACACAAGTTTGACATCCCTGCCCTATACCATTTCAGACTAATGGTTGACCTGCCTCTTTTTGAAAGCCTCCAGTGATGGAGCAGCCACAACTTCTGAAGGCAAGCTATTGTACTGTAACCATCAGGAGATTTCTCCTTAGTCCCAGGTTGCTTTCCTCCTTTGTTAATTTCCATCCATTGTTTCTTCTCTTGACTTTTGGTGCTTTGGAAAATTGTTTGCCCTCCCTCATTTTTTGAGGAGCCCCTCAAATATTGGAGCACTGCCATCACATCTCCCCAGTCCTTCTTTTCATTAGACTGAATATACACCAATTCCTATAACCATTCTTCATTTGCCTTAGCTTTTAGCTCCCTAATCATGATCTAGATGAGGGGATAGAAGGAGAATTCATCAGATTTGCAGGTGACACAAAAATGGGGTGGGGGGATAATCAACACTTTAGAATATAGCCTGAAGATCTAGAAATATTTTGACAGTCCTGGGAAAGATAATCAAAATCATCTTTGGACACCCAGAATCAAGCAAAGCTATTACTAGAAGCTAACATGGATTTGTCAAAAAACTAATCATGCCAGACAAACTGTATTGCAGTCTTTGACAAAGTGACTAAATTCATGGACCAGTGAAATGCTGTAGACATTGTACACTTGGACTTCAGTAAGGCATTTGGCAAAATAGACCACAACCTTCTTCTTGGTAAAATAGAAAAAGGTAGGATAGATACCTTTTAAGGTATCTAAAAGGTAGGATAGATACCATCAGATGGATTCATAACTGGCTGACCAACCGTGCTCAATGTGTAGTCCTCAGTGGAGCTGTAACTATATGGTGCAAAGTATTCAGTGGAATACCCTAATAGTCTGTCTTAGGCCCTGTACTCTTCAATATCTTCATCAATGATTTTGACAAGGGGATGGAAGAGGAACTGATCAAATCTGTAGATGACACCAAACTAAGGAGAATAGCCAACAGTTTAGAAGATAAGCTCATAATCCAGAAGGATCTTGACAGACTTGAACAATGGCCATATTCAACAAAATGCAGCTCAGTGGTGAGAAAACTTGGGGTTAGGCAGAAAAACACAAATGCCCAGGTACAGAATAGATGGTACCTGGTTCAATATAGTAGCAACTGTGAGCGGAATCTATGAGTCACTTAAACATGAGACAGCCATGTGCTGCAGCTGTCAAAAAAACCAACTTAGTCCCAGTCTGCATCTATAGAAGGATAGAATCAAGATCACATGTGATATAAAGTGTTAACATCACTTTATATCATACTCGTGAGGCCACAGTTGAAATACCACATCCAGTTCCAGTCTCCATGATACTAAAACGATGTTGAGACCCTTGAATGTGTGCAGAGAAAAGCAACGAAGATGACTAAGGCAGTGGTGGGATTCAATTTTTTTTACTACCAATTCTGTGGGCGTGGCTTGGTGGGTGTGGCTTGGTGGGCATGGCAGGGGAAGGTTAATGCAAAATCCCCATTCCCTCCTCACCCCCTCCCCCCCGACCTGTTTTCCAGCTCTGTTCTCCTGTGCAGGGCAACCAAAGAAGACCCAGCCGATCAGCTGGGACTCAATGGAAGGCAGAGAATAGAAGATGGGGTTGGCGGGGCCAGTCAGAGGTGGGATTGGCCGGTTCTCCGAACTTCTCAAAATTTCTGCTACCAGTTCTGCAGAACTGGTCAGAAGCAGCTGAATATCACTTCTGGAGACTAAAGGGTCTGGAGACTAAAGGGTGAGGTGAATGGTTGAGGGAACTAGATTTCTGAAGAGAAGAACAAGGGATGACATGACAGCAGTCTTCCAATATTTGAGGGGCTGTCACAGAGAAGAGAGGGTTGACTTATTTTCCAAATCACCTTGAGAGCAGGACAAGAAATAATGGGTGGAAAATTATCAAAGAGCGAGATCCAACTGGCCCTCCCTAATATCCCATGCAGAATTCACATACGATGCAATCCATAAATTGGCATGACCCCACCCCCCTTCAAACACTGAATGGCAGGCCCCCAAGGACTTTACATGAGTAACAGAGTCACAGAAGGCCTTGGTCACAGGGGCAGTGGATTATTTTGTAAGAGCAGCTGGCTGCACAAAGACTCTTAAAACAGCAACTAGACGGAGCTAAACTGCAGTGGTACATCAACACTCCTCCTTAATTGGTTCCAGGAGGCAGGATGAGTATCAAAAATGATGAATACCAAATGAATTTGTCCCCATGAGGGATAAAGTAGAGAGTCACAAGGCAACTGACACTGACGTGTTCTTGTTTGTGTATTGAGTACCAAACAAATGAGGAGTACTGGGATGAAAGGTTCATGTCAAAATGTGTTGAGTATCAAATTCGATGAGTTTCAAAGCAGTTGAGTACAAGGTGCTCCTGTATCTTACAAGAGACCTGCAGGTTTCCATCGATAGCAAAGGACGCCAATTGCTGAAGAGAACAATGTGTGGTTGTCTACCAATTTCCTGGTTTCTACTAGACTCTCGAGGAAAAAGTTTGTGGGAAATTTAATGGAATTTCCATCTGTTCATCCTGGAACAGATGACTGCGGCAGCCTTTTCAATGCAATTGCCACCTTCCGGGATGGGTCCTCCCAGTTTGTCATCGATAGTTACTGGTCCAAGAAGCCCCTTCCAGCTCTTTAGGCTCACAGAACCCACAAGACATCCGGCTCTGCCAAAAACAAACAGAGCTACTCATGCTAAGACAGAATTTATTTGACCTAGCCCATCAGGATGAGCAAAACCAGACCTAAGAAATTACAGAAACCAGCCATTAAGCAAAGGGACACAGAGCAGAGGTTGTAGGAAGGCTTCCTTGCTTCTCCAGGCTTTCCCAGGCACTTCTGTCCCCCCAGAGCAGGGGGAGGAGCAACTTCCCCTAGAATCTGCACTTGCAGAGGTACGCACGTGTGGATGCACAGTTCTCATCGTTCCAGTTCTTATAACCTGGGCAGAGAAAGGAAACATTTTTCAGGGGTTCCCTAGGAGAGCATTTTCATGGCCCTTCTCTCCTTTGCAGGGGGACCTGGAGGCACCACGGGTGAAGAACCTCGCTGGTTAAAATGGGCTTGTGGTTCAGAGGATTGTTGTAACCAAGATAGCTTACTGAGCCAACAAACCAGGATACAGCAACCAGGCTCTGCAAAGAGCCTGAGATTTTGGACCATCTCTTTGGCAGGTCAAAACTGGATAGACCAGCATTGATTTTATTGTTGTGGCTGTTACATGGAGCCTTTCCTCCCCATGTGCAAAAGACATCCCTGGATGATGGGTGTGAGAACCACTATACTGGCTGGCAAAGAGGCCCTTCAGACATCATAGTTTGATGTCATAGTTTGCACAGAAGGGTGTGAGCATGCTGTGTTTTCAATTGTGGTACCCTGGCCAAATTTGTATCATTGCTGACCAGCACTATCTGACCCTCAGCATGGAACTCTGCATGTAGCATGGATGGACTGAGGCTGGTAACTTCACCAGCACCTCCTCTCCTTCACTGCAAAGTATGCTGGGAAAATGATATTGAGATATTTCTGCAGAGTGCAAGGTCAATATGACATCTGGAAAGTTTAACTAGCTGAACAACCATAAGGCTTGCTCTAAAATGCCCTGATATGGAGAGTGTTCCCGCGAATGAAATGCAACATTAAAGCATTTAAAAGGGGCAACAACATGGAACCTGGAGTACCAGTTGGATCTGGGCTAAGCCTTGTTGGGCTTTGTATTCTCTGTGCCAACCTAGACTTGTGAGAACAATCAACCCATGAAACGGAAGTTGGCTTCAGAAGTTGTGGGAGCTTGATCAATGGAGGCTTCCAAGAGAGACTGGACTGCCACCTGGCAGAAATGGTGTAGGATCTCCTGCTTGGGCTGAGGGTTGGACTAGATGACCTACAAGATCCCTTCCAACTCTGTTAATCTGTATTCTGTAGACTTGACTCCTCAACTATGTTCAGTACAACACTCTCAGCCAAGCCAACTGCCCATCTTGTAACTATGTTCTCAAGAAATACAAAGCTTTGCTGTTCGATCAACAATCTTTCAAATCGATTACAGGGAACACACTCCAGAGATCCTCACAGCTAGGAAAGTGCAGTGTGAGTGCACTGTTGTGCTTTTTTCTTCATATTTTAAGGCAACGGAGACTGACAATTGGGTAGACCAGTGGTTGCCTCTAAACCAGCTGAGGTCTCTTCCTTCAAAAGGAAGGAGAAATAACTGGTTGAGAAGAAGGCTCCTGCCCTGGAAAAAAGAAGGGAAGTTGGGAGAGAAGGAGTGGGCTCTGTTTCATTTTGGGAAATGGATGGGGTGGGCTTCAACTATGTGTTCCTGTGACAGAGATTTCATAAATAGCCATTAGGGCCATTATGTGAGAGGAGCCACAATGTGCCACCTTAGTTTCAAAAAATATCTGCTGGTGGATCAAGCCCACTGGCATCCAGCATAAACCGCGGTGATGAAAAAAAAAAAACAATGAAAGAGATTTGAGGCAAAGGCCTGCCTTTCTCCTGGCCTCCTGACGTCAAGAGTTAATTAATATATTATGTGGCTTGTGATGTTGGCTTTGCATCCTGTTAACAAGGGCTGGGTGAGACTCAAGATCTCAACTTGCATGAGGTTGGGGGGTGTTTGAGGTCAGGGGGAGACGGTTCTTCCTTCTCCAGAGTTCAGACCAGGAAAATCCTTATTCTATATTTTTTATTCTATTAATGATCCCTTGTTTATTCAGTTTTAGGGTGATTGTGATTGATTTTGTAATGAACCTAGGCAGGTGCTAATTTTTCTCTTGTTTACAGTTGCCAAAGAGTAAGTGTTCCAAGGAAGGCCCTCACTCTTGGAAATGCATCGTTGGCTCCCTTCTCTCCACCTTGGCTTACCTGATGTGCTCTGAAGTTCAGCACAGTTTTCATTGTTCCCCAGGTTGTTGGGCTCTCCTTGTTGCCATGTCAGGTAGCTGTTTCTGGACCTGTCTGTCCACTGCCAATTGCGTTGCTGTAATAACAGGGAAGCCACCTTAATCAACTGAGAAATGGACTTTGATGCTGCAGGACTCAGGGAGAGAGAGGAAGGATTGGCAAGGATCAGACCAACTCTTCTCCCTCTCTCTCACCCTCTCTCTCCCATTCTCTCTTTCCCTCTCTCTCTCATACACACACACACACACAGAGAGAGAGAAACACACAGAGGCAGCGATGAGATTCAAAATTCTTAACAACCGGTTCTTGGGCATGTCCTAATCTGTGGATGTGGCTTGGTGGTCATGTGACTGGCTGGGCATGGCTTGTATGTAAATATTATAAATATTTATGTAAATATTGAATTTTTTATAAAAAAGAGCAACTTTTACCCAAAATCAGGCACAGTCAAGCAGATTGAGTTGCTCACAGAATCACAGATTCATTCAGAGATCTATCTCTCTGCAATTGGCTATCTGAGTCTGCACTGAAAAATAGAAGCTTCAGTCCTAAGGAAGGTTGAGCTCTGCTTTTAAATTTGCTAGAAAGCAATAGATCAGCAGTACAGCTGATGGTCGGGGGGAAAAAAGGAAAAATAGCAATTTAGCAGGCAAGTTTGCCAGGTAAGGAGTGAGTGGCTGGGGAGGGTTCCTGCAGGCCATGTGGGTGGCGCAGCCTTGTGTACAGCCTGGATTAATTGCTTTTGGGGTGGTCTGGGGATGACATTTCTCTGTGGGCCACCAAAATTTTCTTCTGGACCACCAATGGGCCACAGACCACCAGTTGGCGACCACTGATCTGGATAATTGTTTGACCTTGACTTTATCTTAGTAGTTGTGGATGCTGGGAAATATTTAATGAGCTTTTTAAAAATTCAGAAGGCAAATTAAATTGAACACAAAAACTCAGTTGGAATTGTATACTGAAAAGTGGATTTGAAAGACTTGAAGAGACAAAAGAAGGAAAGATGAATAAGACTTTAAAATCTGGACAATTGGGAAGGTGTAAATTGGAAACTATATAAACTGAAAAGCATAATCTAATAGAACATTTGGGGATTTGGTGGAATAACTTTGGGATTGACCAAATTTTATTAACAAATGATGTTTTCTGGAGTTTTCAGTTATTCGGATATTAGGACATTAGAGGTATATTAACTGGTTACAAAATGACCCAGCAGGAGATAATAAAGTTATCATAAAGAAATGCTAGAAATAGTGACAAAGAAGAATGCTCTCAACTGTTAAGGTATTGAAGATTTAAGAACTGACCAGCTGTTGTAAGGCTGTTGTAATAATTCTGATGCAATGAGAATGAATCAGCAGGGATATTGCCACTTTAAGACTGAGGATGGGTGCACAAGGTTATTGACGTTTTAAGAAGCTGTCTATATAAAGGAGGCCATGAGAGGACGTATCTCTCTCCATCTGTTCTGTCTCCTTTGTAGCGCTCTGTGCAAAGTAAAGGCTAGGTCACACCGGCCAACGGATGCAAAACATATGTAAAAAGGACACCGCGGATGAGCAAATTTTCCATCCATTGTTATCCGCTCTCAAAAGTGCCCCAAATTTGCAAAAACAGAGCGGACAACAACAGAAAGGAATGGACGTGGGGAGGATGTAGCGGGGATGTAAAGCAGATGTTTGTAGGAAGCCTAGTGGATGGAAGCGGATGGAAGCGGATGACACATCTGCAGGGCTTCCGGGGGAGTACAGCGAAGCAGATGCGTAGTGGAAGGAACAGATGCGTAGTGGATGCGTAGCGGATGACGCAGATGCATCACGGATGCCTAGAGGCTGCATAGCGGATGCCTAGTGGATGCAAAGCATTCACTGCACATGCGGGGAGGATGAATTGCGGAAGCTCCGCGGATATAAAAGGAGGCAGCTCACAAGCAGGTCACCATTCAGAGGAAAGACCTGCTGCCAGAGACATCTTGAGAGAACACCATGGGGAAGAAGAGGAAGCCTGTGCCTACTCTTGCCAGCCCTGGCAAGAAGGACAGAACCACCCCCCCACCCCCTGGTGCTGACTCTGAAACTGCTGGTGCTTCTGCTGCTCCTGGTGTTGCTGCTGGTGGTGCTTCTCCTGCTGCTGCTGCTGCTGGTGTTTCTCCTGCTGCTGGTGGTGGTGCTGTTGCTGCTTCTCCTGCTGCTGTTGCTGCTGCTTCTTCTTCTGCTGCTGCTATGATGGACCAGCCCCAAGGCCCTCAAAGCCCTGCTACTGAAGGCCCTGAAGGCCCTGCCAGAGGGAGGAAGAGGCAAGGAAAGGAGAAGGGGGAGAGGAAACAGTACTCCATTTCCGAGGACCATGAGGAGGATGTGCTGGAATGGCTGAGGGAGAACGAGTACTTGTGGAGGAAGGGCCACAGACTCTATCGCGACACCAAGCGGAAACAGGCAGCATGCAGACAGAAGGCGGAGAGCCTGGGCTACACTTCAGATGTCCTCCTGGGGTGGTAGAAGCATATGCACACCTGCTATGGCAAGCTGCACCTGAAGAGATCCGGCCAGGCCGCTGTCAAACTAACTGACCGGGAGACCTATGTCTGGAGGGTGAGATCCACCACTGAGGAGCAGCCCCTCTGTCAACCCTCTCCCTCAGACACCCCACAGAGAGCCACTCCTCTTCCAGCCAGGAGACAGCTACAGTGTCCAGGCAGGTGTCTTTGGAAGGCCCCACAACAGAACCCCCCCCCCACAGCTGCACTCCCCATGCCAGAGGATGTGGAGGATCCCTGTCTCAGATGGAGCAAGAAGCAGCCACCAGAGACCAACCCACACCCACACCCAGCTCCATCTCCACAGAAAGCAGGCAGAGAGGCAAACCGGAGGGACAGAGCCACACTGTCCTCTTGGAGATCAGGGACACAATCAAAGCAAGCACAGATCTCCTCTCCCAGCTGGTCCACTTTGACATACCATCCTCCAACCGCAAGCCCTTCATTACATACGTGGGCCAGACCCTCATGGACATGCCCGAGGCCCAGTACCAGGCAACGAAGGAGACGATCACAGCTCTTCTGCACCACCCTCCAGGCCCAGCTGAACCTGCTGCTACCTACACCAGGTCTGCTCCTCCACCCCAGCCGATGTCACAGCCCTTCCAAGGATTTCAGCAACCCCTCACCTACCAAGCCTACCATTACCAGGCCTTCCCACAGCAGAGGCAGCCCTTTCCAGTCCAGACCCAGGTTCCTTGGATGCCACAGATGCCACAGATGCCTCAGCTGACCCAGCTACAGACCAGACAGCCCCACTACACTCCTCCTTCCTCCACCCCACAGCCAAGCCCTTCCTCAGAACATCTGTCATCAGTGTTGGGCCTCATATCCCAGGTCCTTGAGGAAGTGCCTCTCAACCTCACGGGATTGAGTCAGCTCTCTGAGAGCTTCCTGCACACACCATCTTCTGTTGTACTCTCGGGGCCAGGCACCCCAATGGCGCCTCAGACCAGCACTCCAGCAACATCCACCTCCACAGTCTCTGGCCCCTTTACATCTGAGACCATGGCCACCCTTGAGGTCACTGGCATTGTATATCTGGGCATCTGAAGC
>BLBF01000054.1:16918012-16938554 GCA_015471245.1 Laticauda colubrina | reverse complement strand
TGTTTAGCTTGTCTACCTAACCCTGGTTGGGGAACCCAGGCTTAACATCCACATCTCCTCCTTTCATTTTTTATTTCAAGGAATAAGCCGGAGTGTTAAGCCGGAGTGTAGCCCGGACTCCTCCGAGCCTGAGAGTCACTTCCACTCACCAACCACTGGACACAGAGTCAAGTCCTCCGACTCGGCCTGTATCGTTTGACCTTACCCTATCATAGTCTGAGGAGATGTTTATGTATTTAGAGGACTGATTCGTCCTCATTTTCCCCATTCAAGATGAAGAGATTTTTTGCTGACATATTATCCTGTGGCACGGATTGATAGGTGTCACCGCTTTCCTGGTCCCAGAGGGTATTCTGGGATTGCAACAACAGGGTCTGCAATGAATCCATTCTACTTGTGATAAATTTAGAAAAGCGATTAAACAAACATGGGCCAATTGTGCAAATTAATACAAGCAAAATTAATGGTCCTATAAGAGCGCTTAACAGGGTTGTGAGCCAAGGGGAGAGGTTGTACCAGCTTTTAAACCATCCTTGTTGATTCTCCCTTTCTTTTTTACGTTTATTCAGGCCCTCCTTTAGTTTAGTCATGGAGTCCTGCACTATGCCAGAGTGGTCTGCATAGAAACAGCATTCTTCTCTTAGAGCCACACATAACCCCCCTTCCTTTAGAAAAAGTAGGTCAAGTCCTCTCCTGTTCTGCAAGACTACTTCTGACAGGGAGGTCAGAGATGTTGTAAGTGAGAGATAGAAGTTTCTATTCTTTCTAAGTCTTCATCGATGGCTGCCCTAAGGTCACTGTATTGAGTATATTGATGTGCAAAAGAAGCTATTTCAGTTCCTGCTCCAGTTAGGCTAAGTCCCACCAGAAGAGCTATTGTGAGAGTGGAGATAGGTTCTCGCTTGTGTCTTATGAGTCGTGATCTTGAGTAGGTTTTATAGACTTCGTCCTCTGTGTGGATGTATATGCGTGGTATGACCTGGACAAGGATGCAAAAGCCTTTGGTGCTTATCACATGGCCGTGGGCACAGGCTGTAAGGCCTGTAGAGCAGGCCCACCATCCATCTTTAGGCGGTATGTAAAAGAGTGTTGTGTCAATCTCGCTATGTGTTGTATTGCAGTACTGTTCGTACTGTGTGGGTACCTGTCCAATGCAGGTTCCTTTTCCTGAGATTGACCACAGTGTTTGTGAGCCATGTTTCCATCTGCATGCCTTGTCATCTGAGGAAGTATTGTATGGAGAAACAAGCCCCACAGCTTCATAATATGGGGGTTGGACATTGTAGCAGAACCAGCAGGCTGTAGTAATGTTGGGATTGGTGCTATTTACCAATTGATAGGTGGCTGTGACAATGTCCCAGAGAGGGTTCCCAGGGTGGCTCTGTGAAGGAGAGTAAGAATAAACAAGAGGAGCAGGTGAACTTTTCTCTGGAGTACCGATGGGTTGTGGGGGTGGCATCTTACGGTTGGTTAGTGTATTCTTGGGGGCTACCGGCACAGGGGGTTCTACGGGGGTTTGTATTAGTTTTATGGTGAAAATGTTGCCTGGGTCTCCGTCGTTATCATAAACACGACCTCCCCAAGTGACCCCTGCTTGCCATCCCCTATACCTTTTTCCTTGATTGGTAAAAGAAATTTTTACCGGATTACTCCTGGTATACTCCTCTTTGGTTTCGCTTACATATTACATTCTCGCCAGTCCTTTTGAGCATAATAAAATCATCTTTGAGAGGAGGGTCCCATGATATTTCTCCCGTGGAGACACAGCTCCAGTCTGCACAAAAGTATACGCTTTCCCCCCCACATTTCTTTCGGTGTGCTGTATTCTTCTTATGGCCAGGGCAGACATAGGGGGCCGTTGCTTGACCCATTTGTGGCTAATGGTGGTGTCCATCATTATACCAAAGTCAAAGTACAGATCAGGAAACCAGGATCCCGGTACTGCCATGGATGAAGTGGAGTTCAGGATGTCTACGTGTACGTCCAGTACTACCCATGTTAAGTTTTGGGGCTGATGAGGATTGGGTTGCACACAGTTAGAAGTATAAAAGGCAATGCTCAGTAGCTGAAGGGCAACAGGAAACCACAGCATTCTTCCCGATTGAGGCATGGTTTTAGGGAGATGAGAAGGGAACCGTCTTTAATGTGACTTAACCAAATATGGTCTGGTGTATCTGGCTGGAACCCAAAGCACTCAGTCCGGCAGCTGGACGGCTGCGTAGCCTCGACCCCAGGTGATGAGATCAGCAGGTCCTCGCCAAGTCAGGTCCGGCAGGCAGCGGTAGTAGACAGCGGTAGTAGCTGTTGGGCTGCAGATGGGGAGGCAGAGAAATGACGGCATGCGGCAGACAATGGGGGGGTGCCAGTCAGGTTGACAAAGTTTAAGACATGAAGACATAGATTCAATGTGTTTTGCACTGCTGGGAGGCCAGGGTCTGTTTTCCCCTGTGTTTTCGTATATCGGTCAAGAGCTGTTTTCAAAGTTAGATTGGCGTGCTCTACCAGGGCTTGACCTTGACTATTGTAGGGAATACCAAACTTGTGTGTGATTCCCCATTTGTTACAAAAGTCCGCAAAGGCTGTACTAATGTAAGCAGGACCATTGTCTGTTTTAATCTCTTTTGGGCATCCCAGTGATGCAAAGGTACGAATGCAGTGATTAATTACATGTTTTGTGGCTTCACCCCTTTGAGGGGTTGCCATAATGAAGCCTGAATAAGTATCAATGGAAACATGGAGATATTTCCATGGGGCAAAGGATGGATATTGAGTTACATCCATTTGCCAGATTTGACAAGCTTGAGTTCCTCTGGGGTTAACTCCCAAAGGAAGAGAATGTGCTTGTTGGCTACAAGTAGGGCATTGCTGTAAAATAGCAGATGCTTCAGTAGCTGATAAGCCAAATTGTTTCATGAGCGCCTTTTTGTTTTGATGAAAATAAGAATGACTTTCCCAAGGAGTTTGGGAGGAAATAGAAAGTGCTGTCATAGAAGATTTCAGAGAAGCAGCCGATGCCGCAGCGTCGGCTCGGTCATTTCCTTCCTGTAGTATTCCAGGGAAGGGTTGATGACTTCGAATGTGAGAAACATGAAAAGGAGAGTGGCGAGTAGAAATGATTGTTTGCAATTTAATAAAGAGAGTAAGTAGTTCAGAGTCAAGAGACGGAGAAAGGTATGATTCATAGATGGAGGATAAGATTTGAGTTACATACAGGCTATCAAGAATTAGATTGAAAAAAAAAAAAGAATTAGATTGAAAGGTTGAGAAGGAAACATCTGAAAAGCAAGTATAGATGCAAAGAGTTCTGCTCTCTGAGCGGATTTCTGGGGTGGTGTTATCTTCGTGTGCCACTGGCCATCCTGTTGCCAGGCACATGCCCCAAAAGTTTTGCTTCCATCAGCAAAGACAGTAAGTGCATGAGGGATCGGTTGAAGAGAGTGAGGGGAATACCATGAAAAAGGTACAGTTTTTAGTAATAGTAGTCTTGGGTCTGGAGGCGGATGGCAGGAGACTTCTCCTGGCCAATCAGCAAGTGCAAACTGCAATTCATCAGACATAGACAATAACGACTCCCAGATAGAAAGAGAAAAAGGAACATACAGCACAGAAGGTTCTAAACCTATAAGGAGTCTACAACGATAGCGAGCCTTTGAGATAAGTAAAGAAAGTTGTGTGGGTTTGGGAGTGACAAATGTTCGGGAAGTATGAGGAAGGTGGAGCCATTCAAAAATGAGAAGCCATGGCAGCCCTTCCCTCTGAACCAGGGCAGCCGTAGGCAACATGACTGTATTTAAAACTAGGATGGAGACAGGGAGATTAGAAGCAAATCTATCCACCCACACTGAACTTAGGGCTGTATTGACTTGTTCCAATGCATGAAGTTGTTGAGTGTTAAAGGTGATTCGGTCTGCAGGATGAGAACCTTGTGTAAGGGCAGAGAAAAGGAGAGAAAGTTGTGCAGTAGTAAGGGCCATATAGGGGCGAGCCCAATTAATGGACCCTAAGTACTGTTGTAATTGAACAAGGATAGGGTTTTTAGAGAGATGTAAGAGAGGCATGCTTGGAGCTGCAGGTGAGCGAAGGACAACATGACTCAGGTAAGAAAAGGGAGGTGTAAACTGAATTTTTTCAGGGGCTACAGTGAGGCCCCCCTTCTGTAAGATTGTTAGAAGAGTAGGTAAATGAGGTTTGACCATCCCAGGAGGTCCTGGGGCAGCAATTAAGATATCATCCATGTAATGATAGACCAGAAAGGAAGGAAAAAGAGTACGGAAAGGTTTAAGGATTTTATCCACATAATATTGACACATAGGAGGACTATTGAGCATTCCCTGGGGTAAAACTTTCCACTGATAGCGAGAAGTAGGCTTTGCATTGTTGAATTCAGGGACAGTGAAGGCAAATAACTGCCTATCTTTTGGATGCAACAAGATAGAGAAGAAACAATCTTTTAGATCTATGACAGCTAGATCATTGTCCCTGGGGATGATGTTTGGGTTTGGAAGACCACACTGTAAAGGGCCCATAGGTCGAATAATGGCATTAATTTGCCTGAGATCAGACAAAAATCTCCATTTTCCTGATTTCTTTTTTATAACAAAAACTGGGGTATTATAGGGACTAAAAGAAGGTTCAATGTGCCCTTTGGCAAGCTGTTCTTGCACCAAGGAGTGCAAAGCAATTAGCTTTTCCTGTGTGAGAGGCCATTGATCCACCCACACAGGGATATCTGTTCTAAGAGAAAGAGGAAGAGGCAGAGGGGGTGGGGTGAAAACCATGCTATCAATCCAAAATCAACTTAGCGTGAAACTGATGCATGAGATCCCTTCCCCACAAGTTGATATGAAGGGGGAGAACAACAGGTCGGACAAAGGCAGTGACCGAAGAGTCTGGTGATCTTGCTGGCAGCCAATTTCTGCTGACCTGGGCTGTCTGAATTCCGCCGACCCCCCGCACTGCCGGAGACGAATCAGTGGGCCAGTTGGGGGGCCACTCAGCAGTGCGAATCACAGAGATATCAGCTCCGGTATCTAGAACACCAGAAAAGGAACGTCCCTGTATTACAAGAGTCAGAGAGGGACGCAATCTTGAGACATGTTTTTCAATAGTCATTGCAACAGGAGGAAACACTGTGGTTGTAGCAGGGGAAGAAGGGAGGGGGATCATGGTAGCAACCACCTCTCCCTCCTGGACGTGAACCTCTACGGTCACCATGAAGGCAAGGGCGAGAGAGGAAAGGTCTGCAGACTCTCGGAGAAAAGGGGAAGCGAGGACGCCTTGAGCAACAAAATTACGATGAGGGAACACAATGGCAGGAGTGGTATCAGGTAACGGCCATGGATGGTTGTAAAGGAACAAAATAGGTAGTCGTAGGTAAGGAAGTGACAACAGATTCTGCAGCTGTTAGTAGTAGAATGTCAGGATCTGGTTCCAGTGGAGGGATATCAGCCTTGTCCTAGCCGAGGGCCCCACATCTAGTTTCCCGACTGGGCGGGATTAGATCGGCAGTCTCTTGCCCAGTGAAACCCCTCTTTGCATCGTGGACAGACAGCTTTTGGTCGGCTTGTATTATCAGGAGGGGGGTGAGTCCGAGCGGTCCCGCCACCAGGAGCACAGCATTGCACCTTAAAATATCCTGGTCTGCCACAATTGAAACAGTTCCCGGTGGGGGATTTTGTGCCCTGTAGGGCATTGGCAAGAGCCTCCATGTTATAGGCTTGGGTGCCAACTATACGGCATGCCTTTAAAAAATCAGCCAGGGTGTTTTCAGGGTGGGCTGCAAGGGGTTGGAGGATGCGGCCAATTTCAAAAGCAGTTCAGATTGGGCTGTGGGGTTCTCAATTTGACGGGCAATTGCCTTTTGCAGCTTATCTATAATGTCTGCATAGAGTTCTGTTGGTCCCTGTAAGACTTTTGCGAAGGTGGAAGAGGCTTTGTTGCCAGACTCATCACTTTTACTAAAAGCTTGCACTGCACAGAAAGAAGTAAGCGGAAAGGAAGCAGCATTTGCTTGTATTTGAGCATTAATCTGAGAATTAGGGCCCGTTCCGGCAAGCACATCAGCAGTAATCCCTAGAATCCCCGAACGGATAGCAGCAGCGGCAGCAACACGCAAGAAATCAGACTCCCATACCACATATTGAGGGCCAGTAAGGATCATACGAGCAAGGTCCTTCCAATCTTGGGGGCACATGATGAAAGTGCCTGCCATGGAATCCAAAAGACCCTTCACAAAAGGGGAACTAATGCCATAGGCATTTACAGCACTTTTCAAGTCCCTTATGGTCTTCATAGGGATAGGCCCATACTGTGGAATCAAATTCCCCTGTCCATTGGTGACCAAAGTCACTGGACATGCAATTAGATCTACATATTCCTCTGGTTCCAATGATCCCTGCGCACGAGCTTGAGCTAGTGCCGTGGCCACCGCCCCGGTGGTAGGGGGGTGATTAAGATTGGCAACAGAAGGATTAGGGCCAGGGACAGAGGAAGGGGAATATGGGGGTGTGACAGGGGACTGACAGGCAATAGCAACCGCCACTGTGTCGTAAGCAGGAGGCTTTGAGTCAAAGGTCTGTTGTTCTCCTTTTTTCGGATACAGCAAATCAATCATGGCCATAAGGGCCTGCCATGTTGTTAATAATGGTGAAGGGGCTCGTGGGGGCTCATGGAGCCATTTCCCCAAGCGCACCCATGTTGATTTTTTCAGCGACCCTTCCTCCTGATAGGCAGGGCAATGGTCTCCCAGATACTTCAGAAGGATTTTAACGTTTGATTGGGAGACGGGGTAAATGGTACTACCATTTGATTTTTGAATTTTATTAGCTTTCCTGACTAACTTCTATGCTCAACTTCTCCAATTCTTGCAAATGGGATAGGTCCTGCCCCATAACTCTTTTTGGATAGGTCCTGCCCCATAACTCACGTGAGGTTGCGCGATGTCTGTTCCAGACAGCAAGTAGATGGGGTGTCAGGTGGTGTAATACGGCACCCAAACTTTGTCCGCGGATTCAACAAATCACGGAGCGGAGCCCGGGTCTGCGAATCACGTCGGGGTCATCAGATGAGGCGTTGCTCTCCCGGAGGGCTCCCCACGAACTGCCGAATGGGTTTGAGGAAAGACACGACACACGTTTTCTCCTCAGGGTGAGCGAGCCCCGAACTAGCTCGAGACAAGCTCTTTTATTGAGGTTTGGGTGGGTTGCAAAATATCAGAAGGCAAGCATGTGATCCTGATTGACCATACTAAAACTGACACATTGGGTTGAATACACATATATGGCAACTATGTTTTGCAAACACAGTTGAGTGGGATGGATATCCATATTTGGGTGTCAGTAGATGTTTTCTATGTGTACAAAGCAGTTTCTACATCATGTCCAGTATTTTTTGGACAGGCCCTGTGGTTAGCGTTTCTGAGCAGTTTGCAACAGCAGGTGTGGTCATATTTCTACAGAGCTTTTCTGTTGCAGAATGTCATATGCAGTGGGGTAGTTCGTGGTTATGTGGTTGGAACAGGATATGGACAAACAATATAGCTATAACTTATTCAGAAGATTATATGGCTAATGCAAGGCAAAACTACCTGATCATTGCAGTAATGTTTCTCCACAGTTATCCTAATGTTACTCTTGGTGTTAATCTATGCTCATCTGTATGATTGCTGGTGAGGAGGTGTTTTGCTCTTTTTGTCCCTTTTTGGCTTATTGAATGTCTCTTTTGAATGGATGAAACCTGTATTCCATAACTATGTATAGAATGTTAAGCCCATGTCACACTGCACCAACAGATGGAAAGAGGATGTAAAATGGAGAGAAACACTTGTCATCCGTTGGTAAACGCGATGCATCCGTTCTGTACTCACTGCCTCCATTTTTCTTCCTCTCTATCCATCCAGCATCTGTCGACTGAGGTTCCATCTGTTCAAAACGTTTTGAGCTGCTCAAAACTTTTTGAGCGGAAAATGTATCCAACGCATCTGTTCTGCATCCGCTACACATGCGGGGAACATCCGTTCTGCATCCGTCGTCATCCGTTACGCGTCCGCTACATCCGCTAGGCATCCACTGCACATCCACGCAACTCAAATCCGCTCCAGCAGAAAGCGGACATGGGGATGAAGCGAAACGGACGTGGAACGGATGCGCAGCGTTAGTAGCACGGAGGGAGAAAGGATGAAAGTGGATGCAGCTCGCAAAGAAAGCATTTAAAACGGAAAAAACGTTTGCAGAGGGGACCTATCTTGGATATTAAGGATGTCTAGAGGATGCCTAAAGGATGCAAAAGGACACATAGGGGAAAACCTATATTGCCTATAAAAGGGGGGAGCAACTCACCTGGATCTCACTTTCAGTCCAGCAGCCCTGCGGTGCAGACCTCTGCAGCCTTCATCTGGATCTTGCTCTTCCACAGCATCCAGTCATGTCCACCATGGATCGTAACACAGTCCTTTTGGTAGCCACCATCATTCTGCAACAGTGCGAAACCATCTATAGGCTCTTTCAACTGTTCTACCGGAAGAAAAGGAGGCATCCAAGAAGCGTCTGGGTCCGAAGATGGATCAGAAGAAGAGCAGAGTACGGACTGTACAACAAGCTGATGGTGGAGCTGAGGAACGAAGACTCTCGTGCATTCCAGAACTTCATGAGGATGCCTCCAGCCATGCTTGACGAAGTTGTGGAACGGCTGATACCCAGGTTGACCAAGCAGAGCACCAACTTCCGGCCCAGCCTGGACCCTGGACTCAAGGTGGCACTGACTCTGTGCCACCTGGCCTCAGGGACCACCTACAGGAGCATGCAGTATGCCTGGAGGGTGCCACACAACACTATCAGCATTGTGGTCAGAGAAGTGGTGCAGGTCATCATCGAAGAATACCTGGAGGAGCTCCTCCAGTGCCCCTCCACTGAAGAAGGCTGGAAAAAAGTTGCAGAGCAGTGGTATCATAAGTGGAACTTCCCCCACACTGTTGGAGCCATAGATGGCAAGCACGTGGCCTGCAAAGCTCCAGCCAAGTCAGGGTCCACTTATTTCAACTACAAGGGCTTCTTCAGCATCATCCTCTTCGCCATGGTTGATGCTGACTACAAGTTCATGTACATCGATGCTTCAGGAAACAGGTCAGCTTCAGATGCCCAGGTATACAATGCCAGTCACCTCAAGGAAGGGCTGGAATGCAATCTCATCATGGGTTTCCCAGATCCAGACCCCCTGCCCAACGACACGCAAGATGTGCCCTACTTCATCGTGGGGGATGACGCCTTCTCCCTCAGAACCTACCTCATGAAGCCCTACACTTCCAGAGACCTCACCTGTGAAGAGAGGATCTTCAACTACAGGCTGCCCAGGGCAAGGCAGGTGGTGGAGAATGCCTTTGGCATCCTGACCAACGGGTTCCAGCTACTTCTCACCACCATGCAGCATCGCCCAGAGACCGTGAGGAGGATTGTGGAAGCTTGCTGCATCCTGCACAATCTCATGCGCACCCGCTACCCAGTCTTGCAGAACAGGCTCGTGGATCTCCAACAAGGCAATGGGGACATGGAGTCTGGGAAATGGAGGTAAGGGTGAAACATGATAGACACTAAGGATGTGCAAGGCCCCAACAGAGCCTCATGTGAAGGGAAGAAGCAGTGCAACCTCCTGAAACACTGGTGCAACTCCCCAGCTGGAGCAGTGGAGTGGCAAGACAGGATGATAGATGATTAATGGATGCTTCCTCAGCCTGTCTCATCACACTGATGAGATTGGGCCATGTATGTTGGGTGGGCCTACAATTAACAGGGCGTTTAATAAAGAGTTGTGTTTATGTTGAAATGTGTGGATTAATCATTACATTATTATTGATAATGAAGGGCCATAGGTGTGGCACCTGGGAGGGTGGACCATACAGTCCCACTATGCTTGCACTGGAGGTTTATCTATCCCACAGCTATTACCCATCCCAAAAATATCCCTGCCCATCCCACAGGTATCCCTGCCCATCCCAAAGGTATCCCTGCCTATCCCACTGCTATCCTAACCCATCCCAAAGGTATACCTGCCCATCCCACAGGTATCCCTGCCCATCTCAAAGGTATCCCTGCCCATCCCACTGCTATCCTTACTCATCCCACAAGCATGCAAAGGCTTAAACCATTTCTAAAAGTTTCCACCTAGACTTTATTGAAAAAAATAAATGAAGCAAGTGTGTGAAGCAAAGATAATCTTTATTAATAACAAACTGTAAAAGCAAAATGACCCAAGTCAAATGTCCAAATAAAGTCCACAGGTAGCCACCCAGTCTCTGGCACTCTTCACGGTCACCCGGAGGTGTGCCCAGTCTCAGGGGTGAAGGGTCCAGGTGCTGTGGAGGTGGCTGCTGCTGGAGTGCTGGTCTGAAGTGCCACTGGGGTGCCTGGCCCCAAGAGGACAACAGGGGACGGTGTGTTGAGGAAGCTCTCAGAGAGCTGGCTCAGCCCGGTGATGTTGAGAGCTCCTTCCTCCATGCCATGGGGTGTCAGCCCCAACACCGACGACAGATGTACTGAGGCCGGGCTTGGCTGTGGGGTGGAGGAAGGAGCAGTGTACTGGGGCTGTCTGGTCTGCAGCTGGGTGAGGACTGGCGTGGGTGTCATCGGTGGTGTGGGTGTCATCGGTGGCGTGGGTAGCATCAGTGGCGTGGGTGGCATCGGTGGCATCAGTGGAACCGGTGGCAACGGTGTCGTCCAATGGACATGTGCCTGGATTGGGAAGGGCTGCTGCCTGTGCTGCTGGACCTCCTGGTAGCCGTAGCCCTGGTAGGTGAGGGCCTGTGGAAAGCCTTGGAATGGGAGTGACATCAGCTGGGGTGGAGGAGCAGACCTGGACTGGATGGGAGCAGGTTCACCTGGATCTGGAGGGTTGTGAAGCAGATCGGTGATCCGGTCCTTTACCACCTGGTACTGGGGTTCCACCATGTCCATGAAGGTCTGTTTCATATAGGTGAGGAAGGGCTTGCGGTTGGAGGGTGAGGAGTTGGTGTGGACCAGCTGAGAGAGGAGATCTACGCTGCTCCTGATGGTGTCTCTTATCTCCAACAGGACAGTGTGGCTCTGCCCCTCCTGTCTGGCTCTGCCTTTCTGTGGAGGTGGAGCTGGGGGTGGATGTGGGTTGGACTGTGGTGGAAGTGCCCTCTCCTTTCTCCCACTGCATCAGGGGGTCCTCCACGCGCTCTGCCACGGTTAGTACAGCAGTCGGGGGGGTCTCCGTCATGGCACGCACCACAGATACCTGCCTGGAGACAGGAGCTGACTCTCTGCCAGAAGAGGACTGGCTCTCAGTAGGCTGCCTGAGAGAGAGGGTTGTGAGAGGGGCTGCTCCTCGGTGGCGGATCTCACCCTCCAGGAAGCTGCACTTGGCCATGACGTAGGTCTCTCTGTCCGTCAGCTTGACTGCGGCCTGGCCAGATTTCTTGAGGTGCAGCTTCCCGTACCAGGTGTGCATGTGCTTCCACCAGCCCAGGAGCACCTCCGAAGTGTAGCCCAGACTCTCCGCCTTCTCTCTCCAAGCAGTCTGCTTCTTTTGGTGTCCCTATAGAGCCTGTGTCCCTTCTGCCAGAGATACTCATTCTCTCTCAGCCACTCCAGCACCTCATCATCATGTTCCTCCTCGATGTTGTATTGCCTCCTCTCCCATTCTCGCACATGCCTATTCCTCCCTTTGACAGGACCATATGGGCCCTCATCAGAGGGGCTTCGAGGTTGTAGGGGCTGCTCGTCCACACCACCACCACCAGCAGCAGCAGCACCAGCAGGACCAGCAGCAGCACCAGCAGCACCAGCAGGAGAATCACCAGCAGCACCAGCAGCAGCACCAGCAGGACCAGCAGCGCCAGGAGCACCAGCAGCACCAGCAGGACCAGGAGCACCAGCAGGACCAGGAGCACCAGCAGGAACACCAGGATGAGGAGCAGCGCCAGCAGAGTAAGCACCAGCAGAAGCACCAGTACCAGGAGCAGCTTCAGCAGAGTAAGCACCAGCAGAAGCACCACCGCCATAAGCAGCATCATCAGCTCCTCCAGAAGCAGAAGCAGCAGAAGGCCCAGCCCCAGAAGAGCGAGCCTGTGCTGCAGAAGCCCCAGCAGAAGCAGAGTGAGGGCCAGGGGGTGGGAGGGTGGCCCTGTCCCTCTTGCCAGGGTTGGCAGCAGATGGCTGAGGCTTTCTTTTCTTCCCCATGGTTGTGGGGTTGCTAGCTGTCAGGCAGGCTGTCAGGCAGGCAGGCAGGCAGGCAGGCAGGCAGGCAATGTATCTGGAAGCAGGTCTTTCCTCAGAATGGTGACCTGCTTGGGAGCTGCTTCCCTTTATATCCGTGGGGCTGATGCAATGCATCCTCCCCACGTGCTCATTGAATGCTAGGCATCTGCTAGGCATTCGCTAGGCTTCCACCCTGCATCCGCTTCATCTGCTGTGCATCCGCTGTGCATCCGCTGTGCATCCGCTGTGCATCCGCTGTGCATCCGCTTCATCCGCTCGGCATCCGCTGTGCGTCCTCTCTTTCCGTTCCGCGTCCGCTTTGCTGCAGTCCCCTGGAAGCCTTGCGGATGTGCCATCCACTCCCATCCGCTTCCATCCGCTAGGCTTCTGTGGAGCATCCGCTTTCCATCCACCCTACATCCTCCCCCCGTCCGTTCCTTTCCATGTTATCCACTCTGGTTATGCAAATTTTTGCCCCTTTTGAGAGCAGATAACAATGGATTGAACATTTTTCTCGTCCGCTGTGTCCTTTTTACAAACATTTTGCATCCGTCGGCCAGTGTGACAGGGACTTTAAAAACTGGAAGACAAATCAATTTGTGGCAAACAATAACAGCACACCAAATACTGTACTTCAAAAGGTTTTCAATACATGCTTCAAAATCATAGCAAAAATTCTGTATTCTGAGACTGAAAATTGTCAAATTTTGACTTCTCTTTCTTTTTTAAACAGATTATGCTTATAAAAATGATGGAAGTGGAAGGCAATCAGGCACTGTTTATGGATTTTGTCCTGGTTGGATTTACAAGAGATCCATTCCTACAAAAAAATCTTTTTTGTGCTGTTCTTGGTCTCCTACATCATTACAATAACTGGGAATATGGGCCTCATGGCCCTGATCTACCTAGACTCTTGCTTGCACATACCCATGTACTTCTTTGTGGGCAGCCTTTTTGTTACATATTAATATTCTTGTAATACCCTAACCTGATTGGCTGAAACGAACTACGCTGTGATTGGCCGAGATGCACAATGGTGATTGGTTAGTAAGGAATCTCCCGTGATTGGACGAACCGATCGCGGGAGATTCAGAAAGCTGTCATTGGGTAAGAGCTGCCGGCTAGCTCTATAAGAAGAGCTGCCGTGGCTCGCTAAAGGCTACACAGATCTATACCTTGAATAAAGAGCTGAAGTTACACTGGTCTCCTGTCTCCTGATTTCCCGCACTTCTACACTGGCGACGAGGGTGGGATTCTGAGACAAAGAGACTAGTCAGGCACGTGGCAACCCAGCTGAACAACTGACGAGATGGCCGGCAGCAACTCGCCACCCGCACCATTCAACCAGGCAACTGAGGACTGGGAATATTACAATGATAGATTCCTCAAGTTCCTCGAGAGCAACAATCTCAAGGATGCAAATGACCACCGAAAGAGAGCTGTATTCCTGACCCATTGTGGACCAGCCATATTCAAGATGGCCAAAGCGTTGGCCAAGCCAGAGGACATGAAGGAGATGACTTGGCCATATCTAGATTGATTACTTCGGAACCACTATGCCCCAGCCGTGCCAAACCTGATCCGGCGACACAAATTCTCCCGTCGGGATCAAAAGGATAGAGAGAGCATCGGGGATTTCATGGCAGCATTGAGGAACATTGGAGGTGCATGTGGCTTTTCAGACATGGACGAGGCTCTGAGGGATCGCGTGGTTCTCAGTCTCAGAGACCCCATGCTCCAGAGCAGGCTAATGCCTCGGGCAGACATTACAGTTACCGAAGCCATTGCTGAAGCCACTGCAGCCGAAGCCATGAAGAAATCAGTGGCCAAGAAGCGACCACTGAATACAAGGGACCGGCCAACAACATTGGAGACCAACACATCCCCTGAAAAACGAACTGAAACTGATCACAAAGCAACAACGGTGCACCACGAGGACGTCGATCTATCACCCAACACCGACGATGAGGAAGAGGAGATCCACAGACTGCAAGTGGAGTGAGACCGGTGGAGAAGTTGTAAGTCGGGCTTCCAGTGCACCGATTGTGACCACTCCCGTTCTGAGTGCCGGTTTTTAGACACCATTTGCTGGTACTGTGAAAAATGGGTGCATATCACCAAGGTCTGCCAAAACAAACGGAACTCCAGCCCAAGACAATGCGACAACACGCCTCCCAGAAACTGAGACAGATTCACAGAGAACCGATGGAACCGTGAAGACCGAAGCAAGCGGCTCAGCGAGACCAGACAACGGGAAGAAACCCATCAAACGGTCACAATCGGCCATTCAGACAACTCAGACACAAGAAAAGTACACGTGCAGATCAGCATCGAAGGCAGGTCATGCAGAATGGAGGTGAACTCCGGATCATACCTCTCCATGGTGTCCTGGGACACAATTTAGAGGTTAGTGCCCAGCTTACAGAAACAAGAGCTGGAGAACCAGACACTCACCATTAAAGACTATCGGGGAACAGAATCCCCGTAATAGGAATTGGACACTTCCATGTAACCTTCAAAAGGCATGGAAAAGTACTTCCACTCACTATTGTCGACAGAGACCGCCCAAGCCTGCTGGGTCTGGAATGGTTCACGCCATTAGGGATCGAGGTGACAGGCATCAACCATGTCGAGGAAACACACTGGGAAGAGGAGCTGATGAAGGAATTCCAAGAAGTGTTTGATGGACAATTAGGCAAGTACCGGGGGTCTCCAATGTCATTTAGCTTGAACCCCAATATTGCCCCAATCCAGCTCAAACCAAGACGAGTTCCATTTGCCCTCAAACCAAAAATAGACGAACAATTAGATAAGCTCATCACACAAGGGGTCCTGGAACCAATAGATCATGCACGCTGGGAGACCCCAATCATCACCCCAATCAAACCAGACGGGTCCGTGAGAATTTGTGGGGACTAAAAAGTGACACTTAACAACGCACTGCAACAAAGTGCATACCCAGTCCTGGTGGTACAGCACCCCCTACACTCACTCGGGGGAGGAAAAGTCTTTGCGAAGCTCGACTTGGTGCAAGCATATCAACAACTGCCTGTCAATGCCGAGACTGTGGAAGCGCAAACTATTGTGACCCATAGGGGGGCTTCCCGGTGCAAAAGGCTCCAATTTGGAGTCAGTGTGGCACCAGGGGTGTTCCAGAGTCTAATGGAATGGTTACTACAAGGAATTAAGGGAGTCATGCCATATTTTGATGATGTGTTGGTAGCGGCCAAAGACAAAAGACAATTGAGAAGCCGACTCAGAGAAGTCCTACAAAAATTTAAAAATGCAGGACTTAAAGTTAAAAAAGAAAAGTGCCAATTATGCACTGAAAAGGTTGAGTTCCTGGGATATCTGGTGGACAAAGACGGAATCCACCCTACCCACAAAAAAATAAAAGCAATAAAGGAAGCCCCGAGACCTCAAAATAAGGCAGAATTACAAGCCTTTCTGGGACTAATCAATTTCTACAATGTCTTTTTGCCACAGAAGACAACAATAGCGGAACCTATGCATAGGATGCTCGACAAGATGTCTGTTTGGTCTTGGGGCAAGCGGGAAGAGGCCGCCTTCCAGAACATAAAAGACCTCCTCACATCACAATCAGTCCTCATCCAGTACAGCGAGACCCTACCACTAACGGTAACCTGCGACGCCTCTCCATTCGGCATGGGAGCTATACTAAGCCATACCCTGCCAGACGGGAGAGAAGCACCGATTGCTTACTTCTCGAAAACACAATCAAAGGCAGAAATAAATTATAGCCAGCTCGACAAGGAGGCACTTGCAGCGGTTACCGGCGTGAAGCGGTTTCACGAGTACTTATACGGTAGGGACTTCACCCTCATCACTGACCATAAACCACTACTGGGGATCCTGGCGGAAAACAAGGCCACCCCCAACATACTGTCTCCCTGGATGACAAGGTGGTCTGAGTTCCTTGCCGCCTATACCTATCAACTAATATATCGCCCAGGGAAATGCATCTCGCATGCCAATGCACTAAGCCATTGCCCCTTAACAGATTACAAAGATGATCTTGCACCCACCACATCCACCCTGCAAATAGAGACATTGCCCAACCTACCAACAACTGCGTCAGACATTACAAGAGAGACGAGCAAAGACAGCAAACTGGCACGAGTTTTGAACTGGGTGGTAAAAGGGTGGCCGGAAACAGAAAGCAGTGACCAGTTTAAACCCTTCCAAAATCAGCAAACTGAATTATCCTCCCAAAAGGGATGTATACTATAGGGCGATAGAGTGGTAGTTCGAGACAGCTTACAAAAAAAAATATTACACATATTGCATGTGGGACACCCGGGCATTGTGAAAATGAAATCCCTAGCCAGAAGCTACGTATGGTGGCAAAGGGTAGACAGAACCATTGAAACCTGGGTGGCTACATGTGACAAATGTCAGAAATCCAGACCAAACCCGCCCGAAGCACCAACCCTCCAGTGGGAAACACCAAGGGGACCATGGTCGAGGGTCCATATAGACTTTGCGGGACCCACAAAAGGGCACACTTTCTTGATCACAGTAGACGCTTACTCCAACTGGTTGGAGGTAAGCCTAATGCGATCTACCACGACGGAGGCAGTTACAAAACAACTAAACAGACTTTTCACCACCCACGGCCTACCTGACTTGATAGTATATGATAACGGGCCACAATTTACGGCATTGGCATTCAAGCAATTCCTCGCAGAACGGGGAATCCGACACGCATTGACAGCGCCTGTTCATCTGGCGGTGAACGGGCGGGCGGAACGAATGGCCAGATACACCAAAGACACTTTAGAAAACATGGACACTGGTAACATAAGCGACAAAATAAATAAACTATTAACAATACAACATATAACACCAAGTGCCAAAACCAATAAAAGCCCAGCAGAACTCCTGATGGGAAGAAAACTCCGATCCCATCTAGACAGACTTCACCCAACTTACAATCCAGAAAAACCACCAGACTCATCCAGCCGGTACCAGGCATTTAATCCGGGAGACATGATCTACGCTAAAAAATTTTCAGGGGACCCACTATGGGTACCCACTACAATAACCCAAGTAACAGGCCCCCCGTCGTACCGGCTGGAAACAGAGGACGGAAGAAACTAGAAACGGCATGTCGACCAAATACGATCAAGAATAATTTTAAACAGCACCGAAAACCCACAAAACTTGCAAACAGACTCTAATAAAAAAAACTACGGGGGGGGGGACCCAAACAATCATCAAAAAGAAAGAGAAAATACGACTACAAGACAATGACAAACTGAATGGGCCCAACCAATGCAAACCGAACCAGAAATACAAACACCGCTAAATAAAAGAAGAAACCAACAATACCCACCGGAAAATGAAGGCAGCCGAAGGGTACCAGAGGAAGATGACCCACTTGGAACCTCACGTGGAAGGAACAGTCAAGCCAGCTCAACCAGCCAGGAAAGACCGGCCGGGAACAAAGAAGCCGACAACTCGACTGAACCCAGTAGACCGGGTGGCAGTTGCGGCGAAAGGCCTGACTCACCCTTCCATGCGGTTCCATGGAGAAGAGCGGGAGCAACAAAGATTCCTTCCAAACTGGCTGAAGACCACGCAGCAACTGAACTGCGCAGGTCAAGTAGGCAAGTAAAAAGCCCTGCCTACCTACGTGACTATGTCACGTAGGATGGACCATACCAAGAGGGGAGGGGTGTTACATATTAACATACTTGTAATACCCTAACCTGATTGGCTGAAACGAACTACACTGTGATTGGCCAAGATGCATGATGGTGATTGGTTAGTAAGGAATTGGACGAACCAATCGCGGGAGATTCAGAAAGCTGTCATTGGGTGAGAGCCGCCAGCTAGCTCTATAAGAAGAGCTGCTGCGGCTTGCTAAAGGCTACACAGATCTATACCTTGAATGAAGAGCTGAAGTTACACTGGTCTCCTGTCTCCTGATTTCCTGTGCTTCTACACTTTCCTTCCTGGATGTCTGGTACTCCTCAGTCTACACTCCTCGTATCTTGTCTGATTGTGCATCCAAGAATAATCACATGTTGCTAGCTGGTTGTGCAGCACAATTGTTCTTCTCTGCTGGCTTTGCCTACAGTGAGTGCTTCCTACTGGCTTTCATAGCCTATGATCGCTATGTGGCTATCTGCAACCCACTCCTTTATACCACTGCCATGCCCAAGAAGCTCTGTATACAGCTGGTGGTACGAGCTTATGCAGCTGGCTTTGCCAATGCCGTTGGCAATGCCATTGCACATATTAGTAACACTTTCTGCCTACGCTTTTGTGGGAACAATGTCATCAATCACTACTTTTGTGATGTCCTGCCTCTTCTGAAAATGTCCTGTGATTATATAGGGTTCTATGAAGTCATTCTGACTGCTCTCATAGGTTGCAATTGGCTGGTAACCTCAGCTATCATCCAGAGCTCCTATATTGGTATTGTAGGAGCCATCATTCATATCCATTCATCCGCAGGGAGATGCAAAGCCTTCTTCACTTGTTTGGCCCACCTGGTGTCAGTTACTCTATTCTATGGTTCCATTCTCATCATCTATTGCAGACCCAAATCTCAAATCATTCCAGATTGGAACAAGGCAAATGCATTGTTCCCTATCGTAATCGGCTCTCTGGTTAACCCTTTCATTTATAGTTTACGCAACAAAGATGTGAAGGTAGCCTTCAAGAAAGTCTGGGAGAGACTTTCATCATCTAAATGAATGTCACTGACACTGTCTTTCTCCAGAGTAGATTTCAGATAATAAATTAAGCCCCTGCTATAGTGTTGCCTTCCTTCCTGCTTGCCTTTCTGCCTTCTTTCCCAATGGTTGAGAGACCCATCTTCGATATCTCCACTTTTAATTTTCTTGGCAGACAATTGCTTTCCTTGCACACATCTTCCCATCTGGCTAAGAATGTCTGACAATTTCAACTAAGGTCAGAGTACTTGAAAACACCACACAGAACACATGCTGTTGAAAAATACACAATTTTCCCTTTCATGCCTGGACTCATGAACTGATAACAGCTTATCACTATGAGATGGGTTAGGAAAATAACCATCTTTTACCTGCAAGGCTGATATACAAAGGATTGGTCATTATAGAAGAATTTCATCACAAATGTAAGTCATGAAGATACCTGATGTACCAATAAATGTACTTTGTCATGGATGTTTTGTGGAATTATCTATCTGCATCTGCACAGCTACAAATCCACCTCTGTGCGTGAGACAGGACATAGGCTTTCATGAAGTCTGAGCTAGTAACATAGGCTAAAACAATTTTTCCTGTGTGAAAATCATGGAAAACCCTGTAAAAGACACAATGCTTATTTTCCGTAAGTGTTATTGACCTCTTTCCTTTCTTGCCTCAGAATGGCTAGCATAGTCCACTTCTTAATTCAAACTTTTAAATTGTTTTAGGGTTTTAGTAGTTAAATTCTGCCAAATTAAACAATGACTTGCTAGGGGGAAATTAAATGTTATACAGCAGGGGTGTCAAACTTGATTTTATTGAGGGCCACATCAGGGTTGTGTGTGACCTTTGGGGGTGTGACCAGGGGGTATGGCCAACTTGATGTCACTCATGTGGGGAGTGCCTGTGGTGGCCCGAACACTCTGCCAGGGAAAACATTTTTGCTGGCAGAGGCACTGCAGGCCAGTCCTTCACTGTTTCCAGGGTGGCCAGATCTAAATACCCCATGGGCCCGATGTGGCCCGCAGGCCATGAGTTTGACACTCCTGTTATACAGGGGATGCTTCAAAATGTTTATATGTGTGAATATTCATATTTTTAATTCTACATTGTATTCAAAGGAGTTTGAAAAGCCATAAAAATAAAACTATTTTTTTAAAAAAATTAAACAAGGCTTTCTTATATTTAAGCTCCTGGTTTTTAAAAATTAAAAAAAAATGAATGCACAAATTGTAGTTTACTTCCAAAATATATTGAAGCCTAGGGTCCTAGGAGGTTGGACTCAAAGGCCTCCAAAGGTCTCTTCTGACCCTTTGATTCTATGATTCTGTTAATTATCCACTTTGCCAAACTCTATGCAAGATATCTATAAGGAAATTTCAGGACTGGCTGGGATAAGCAAACACATTTGCAGAGGAGCAATCTGACTTTAAAAAGACTGATCTACCTATAATGAGTGTCTAGTAGTCTATCATCTAGTTGAAAAATATTCCTTCCACAACACAAAGTATTTTTTATTTAGCATTTGATTCTATATCCCAAGCTAAATTGTGGGAAAATGTTGAGACCTTCATTGATCGACATATATATATATATATATATATATATATATATATATATATATATATA
>BLBF01000054.1:16907481-16918002 GCA_015471245.1 Laticauda colubrina | reverse complement strand
ATATATATATATATATATATATATATATATATATATATATATATATATATATTAATATGAATGTTTCATGAAGTGACCTCGCTCAAAGTAGGAGTAATCCCCAGGGTGACCTCCCCAAGGCAGTCAGAACTAAGAGAAATGTCAAACAAAGATTTGTGTCATCCTCACTTCTATTCAATTTCTATATCAACTCCTTGGTGGACCTTCTCCTCAACATGAATTTTCACCCCCCTAAAAAATTTGCTGGAAGACACATCTCTATTCTTCTCAGATGACACAGCATTATTTTCAAGAATACCTACTGGCCTTAAAAGAGCATTGAAATCATTAGCAGAATATTGCAGAGAACACTAACTAATTCTCAATATCAGAAAACCAAAAAACCATGGCAATTGCCAAAAGGACCAAGAGTCACTCCTGGAATGTAGATGGGTAAAATTTAGAAAACCAAGCAGCTGTCCTGTTTCAATTATCTGGGAGTTGTCCTTCACTCTGCTAATACAAGGAAAATCCATGGGGTTTACATTGCTGAAAATGCACAGAAAAGCACAGCTGCCATGGTCAAATTTCTCAAGACAAGAAGTGGCCACTACATACTTACAGCACTCAAACTATTCACAACCAAGCCAATAACATACATTCTTTACAGAACCCAGCTGGGCCCTTTTACAACTTTGCACCATTACAGTATGTTCAGTCCAAATTTCTAACACTGGCCCTTGATATTCTCAAATGTGGTTCTAATGCCTCCATGAGATTGGAGACAGGCTGTTAAGCCTGGGTTCCCCAACCAGGGTTAGGTAGACAAGCTAAACAGAATGTGCAGCGTTAGTCAGATAGGCACACAGATAAATGAGTGAGCTAAGCTTGTATGTTTATTAACATACAGTAAAAATAACAGATACGCTTGTGCTATCAAGAATATAGTTTATTCCATGATAAGTTCATGGCATAGTCAAATAACAGTTCAATAGTCATGTATCAAGTAGTCAGTCCATTCAGGGATATTCAGTTAGCAAAGTCCATGTAGAATATCCTATGTCAGTTCACTTACAAATCAGTCCTTTGTTGTCTCTCCCGTTCGAGCAATGCAGTCTTGATTCCAAGCAGTAATCAGTGATCATCAAAGCCAGAGTGAGCAAGCTGTAGACTTGCTACTTTTATATTGTTTTCATAACCACTCCCTTAATTACTTTTCCACAGTTAAAGCTACAGACACTTTAACATACATAAACTATGATTCATAGTTATTATTTCACCTAAACCAGTTAGGGTAAACAATGTTATCCCTAACACAGGCTATGAAAATGGAGGCTAGACAGGGGTGGGATTCAAATTTTTTAACAACCGGTTCTGTGGGCATAGTTTGGTTGGTGGGCGTGGCTTGGTGGTCATGTGACCAGGTGGACATGGCTTGGTGGTCATGTTATTGGCTGGGCATGGCCAACTCAATATCACTGACATCGAGGCACGCATCTCCTCGCCTGGCCTCTCATGACTGGGGATGCTGCAACAGTCGTAAATGTGAAAAATGGTCATAAGTCACTTTTTTCAGTGCCATTGTAACTTTGAATGGTCAGTTACACAAGCATAGTACCAGCAAAGGAGAGGAAAAAACTCCAGAGAAGTTCCTGAGACAGGAAGTCTAGTCTTGCCAAGAATGTAAAAAGGGTTAACGGAGAGGCAGTTTCTTAAAGCAATACCCGAATGTTTCCTTCCTGCCTTCCTTACAGGATTAGGCCAGTAATTTCCTCTAACAACGGGTTCTCCAAACTGCTTAGAATGTTAACAGCTGGCTTTGGTGAATAGGTGTGAACTGGTAGAATCTCACCCCTGAGGTTAGAGTGTGGATGACCATACTAAGTTACTGGCTCAAACTCTCATTTTTTTCTCATTTTTGACCTTGCCTCACTAAATATGAGAGATGATTTTCAATCCACATGAAAAAGGCCATTGCAAGTAAAGCCTCATCCTTGGGCTTCTCTACAAGTCTTCTGCACAGTAGAACAACTAGACACAAGAACAGTTTTTCCCCAAATGTCATCACTCTGCTAAACAAATAATTCCCTCAACACTCTCCAACTATTTACAAAGTCTGCATTACTCTTACTATTAACCTTCTCATCACTCCTTATCACCCATCCCCTCCCATTTGTGACTATATGACTGTAACTTTGTCATTTGTATCCTTTACAAGTTATATTGACTGTTTCCTAGTATGATTTGATTGCTTATTGTACCCTATGACTATCACTAAGTGTTTTACCTTATGATTCTTGACTCTTGACAAATGTATCTTTTCTTTTATGTAGACTGAGAACTTTTGTCCCAAGACAAATTCCTTCTGTGTCCAATCACACTTGGCCAATAAAGTATTCTAATTCTAATTCTTCTACTGAGCACAGGATACAATCGGGGTGGGATTCTACCAGTTCTGTCCACCTCTGTAGAACGGGTAGTTCTGAAGAACAACAGATAGAGAGCATACATAGAACTGGTTCTATGTCTGCTGCTGTTTTGGCCCATCCACCTGCCCGGGCTCTTACCTGACCTTTATTTCCTGCTTTTTCAACCACAGCTGCTTTGCGTGACACAGCTGTGGTTGAAAAAGCAGGAAAAAGGGGCTTTTCAAACCGCTGTGCACTTGCACGCAGCACTGCTCAGCTGTCTGGGCAGCTCAGCAGGCCGTAAATTGTAGTTGCATGGCTTATGCATGCGTGCAAAGCGCGCATGCACACGCAACTCAGCACAACAGAACCAGTAGTTATACTGGTCAGATCCCATCCCTGGATATAATGAAGCAAAAGCTCTCATTAAATAGCATATAGAAGACACAGAGCCCCAGTTGGATCTAACCAGGTCCCCAGCTTTTATTGATGTTGATGAATGAATGAACCTATCAGAATTAATCTGATAAGCGCTCTCTCTCTCTCTCTCTCTCTCTCTCTCTCTCTCTCTCTCTCTCTCTCTCTCTCCCTCCCTCCCTCCCTCCCTCTCCCTCTCCCTCTCCCTCTCCCTCTCCCTCTCCCTCTCCCTCTCCCTCTCCCTCTCCCTCTCCCTCTCCCTCTTCTCTCTCTCTCTCTCTCTCTCTCTCTCTCCCATGACATCTTTAACAACCTTGAAGAACCTAGCCACTGGAGGGTTTTCATGCTTACACAGTATCATGCCCTTCACTTAGCTATCTTTGAAAGTCAATACAGAGAAATTCCCTACCTGAAGAGACAGTGTCTCTTGTCTGTAACCCACCCACCCCCTTACACTGACTTATAACAATAATAAAGATTTCATTAATTGACTCATTTTAGTTTGTTCTGATTTGATGGTTTTCAGACAACTGTGGATGACTTCCTCACCTAGGATGAGGAATCTTGAAGATTACAGTTTCTAATGAGAGCAGCAGAACCAAGTCATCCATCTTCTTCCTTTTGACAGACCATTCTCTTAAGCATCCTGGATTTCAACTATACTTTTTAAAGTTTCTGTTTTGCTTTAACTCTCTAAAAGTTGTCCGGTTGGTTGAATGCTGATTTATTTTAATCCCCTGCTGGATTTTATCCATTTCTTTCTTGTTCTTTTCCTTTCATGTTTTTAACTTTTTTGAATAATCTTTGTCTTCTGAAAGGAAAACATAGCGGAAATGGAAGTGTTTGGACTTGATTTACATCTTTATTGGACTTTCACTACTCTTTGGAGATTTTTTTTAAAAAAATATTTTTATCCTCAACTAAAAATATTCTCCCTGAGAGTGTGGCCATTAATATTGTAGAGAGATGACAGGTTAATAATTTATAAACAGAATTATAATTTTGAAAATTTGGGGAGCCTGTTTTGTGAAGGTTGGGAAACCAATATTGTTATAATATAACCAGTGTTAAACTGGGTGTGTGGGGGGGTTAATATGTTATGTGTGTTGGAGGGGGTTTCAATTTTTAACATTTAGTTTCTTTTTGTTTGTTTGTTTGTTCCTGTACATTTTCTCCTGTTTTGAAGTTTTGTATTTTAACTCTTTTTGAATAAAAATAAAAATCATTATGAAAAAAAGTTAGCTCCTTTTTATTTTTCTCTTCAGTTTATAGTTTCTTTCATTATTTCTCTTTCTTTGAATTTTTCTGTAAAATTTGTTTAAATAAATAATTATAACAATTTTAAAGGGATGCTGTTATGAATTCCACATTCCACTGATGTTTTTTCTAGAAAAGGCCTTGAAACAAGTGATAATTGTAACCAAACTTGTAAAAGCCCTCAACATGGAAGACAAATGCTTACCTGGAGATCTCAGGTAACATCATGGAATGTTGTTTCCCCCCTCCCTTTTTTTTTTTTTAGATGAAACTCCCTTTGGAGGAATTAAGAAAAAGCTTTTGGCATGACACCAAAGTTTCACCTTCAGATCATCAAGAGGAAAGACTCCGTTTAAATACTTCCACAGGGAATCGAGAGAACATAATTTAAAGAAGTATTGTTCTCACCTTACTCTGGGAAATACAAGGCTCCCATATAGGCTGCTTTGTTGGTTTGTCCAAAGAACATAGCAGGAAAATATACTCAGCTTCATTCAGGTATGTTGGGCATATCTGGGAATAATTTAGATAGATGTCCAACAAGATTCTATGATTATTGCAGATAGGACTTAAACAATGCGGTGATAACCTTTTTATCCTTAACCAAAAGGTGATATCCTTTTTATCACCTCTGATCATCAAGGGTGTCACAGCTATGCAATGACCCATCCATTTCTGTCCTCCTGTGAATAGTGGAAGGTGTTCAAAAATAATTCACTTCACTTTTCCAATTTCTGCTTCCCTCTAGAAGCAGCAAGATTTTCTTGAAAAGAAGACTGGAGTCAATACAGTCTCTGACAAGAGGCTTAGACTGGGAGTTGAAAGACAAATTCCAGGCAGAGCTCTGAGAAGGGAAAAGCTGTTTATAGCCCTTCTTCAAAATGTTTAATTAATTTGAGAATTTAATTTAATTCCCAAAAGTGGAAAGGGAGCTGTCCACACCTCTGAGGAAAAGGAACGATAATATGGACCCAAACTGACCCCCTGATGAGATGAGTCTCAGTTAAAACCTTGGCTGAAAAACATGCAGTTGCAGACAGGGACTGAAGGCAAATGTTTTCTGCTGCTTCTCTGATTGGAAGTGAGGTCACTCAGTGGACATTCTCTTTAGGTCACAAGAAAAGTCAATTAATCAACCAGTTTACACAATACTGGACACTGTTTATTGACTACATATACATGATGCTTTTTCAAGGGCAGCTTGAATGGCTATCAGAGTGTAGCATTCAACTTCAGGCAGCCAATTTGCAGTTCTCATTAAAAGAGAGAAAATCTACTGGGTTTTTTTCTTTTTTTCCCATGCTTGGGAGAATCCTGTTTGGATTTTTTTAGCTGGGATGTGCCTGATTATTCTGGTTCAATTTGGAGAGAGAAGCTCGAGTACAATTATACGTTTGGGTACAATCAAAGAGAACAACTTAGTCAAGGTTGGTAAAAATATAGATTTCTGGAATGCTTTGCAAAACCTAGGGATTGTATTGCTGAGAAAAGCTTCGGAGAAAATAGAAGAAATATTTGAATGGTCTTCATATGAATATTAAGAATTATGTTGGCTCTGGAGATATGAGAAACTTTTCAAGAAAGGAGGGCATGTCCATGTCATGTAATTTGGAGATCAGGATATGTTAGAGAACAGAAGGAAGAGAGAGATTTAGGCATGGAATAAAGGACACTAAGGAATTGAGATTTGGTGGGGTAGAGGGAATGGAGAGTTTTAGTAACTGATGCTAACTAAGGAATTGAACTCACAATGCATTTAAGCTGCAAATGCTGAACCTTGAAAAATATCCCAGTAAGTGATGAAAAAGAAAGAAGTTAAAGATAGCAAGAAACAAAACACAAAAGTAAACGATTTAGGAGTTGCTTTAGAAAATATTGACAGCATTGGGAATATATATGGAGATGTTTGATTCCAGAATGTTGATGGTAACATTCCATCCAGTAGTAGTTGAAACTACTGCCAAAATAAAGGGAAGGAGAATTATGAGCAAAACAAAAGGTTGAAAATGAGAAATGGAAACATGCTCAAATATTAATTTAATGCCACATTTGCGCTTGCAAACTCTTCAGACATATTGATTGTGAATAAATAACAGAGAATCTTTGAATGGTGACTTTGGGTATGTGGACCTTAATCCTTAAATTTTTATTCATTTTCCAAAATAGAATTCATTATTTACCTGTCTTGTGTCAGGTACTGATATACAGGTAGCTATAGTTCAGATCAAATTAGTAGATACCATTTCTGTTTTTTGCAGATTCGGAATACACCCTTGTTGTAAAATGGGGCTGTTGGATCTAACCAGGTATTTATCTGTGTCCCTTTCTTCAGTTGTATTTTATTAGTGAAAGGCCATGCCAGATCCAGGGTTCTCCAAATTCATGAGAGTGGCCTCATCTTGTCAGGATCCCAAACTCTTTCATACCTCCCCTCCCAACCATGAAGCCACACCCTTGCCTATACTTTGTTGCAAAAAAAAAAAAAAATCTCGTAGGATGGTTTTGTTCATCTTAATTTGCAATACAATATATTGCTTTGTTATAAACTCTCATTCTTTTATTTCTTTTTTCCTGTATGGCCCCTACAAAATTAAGCTTTTAAAAGTATTGGGTTGGTTTGCTGTATTGATTTAAAAGTGGTTTTATAACACAAAAGATAGAATACTTTGATATATGAGGGTACAGAACATGGACAATGTGTTCCCTTCAGGTCCCTCCTCTCATTTTCATTGATTGATTCTCTCCTTTCTCCAACTTGAGCCATTCCTTGATCAGGATTATTCATCTGTTTCAGCCATCTGAGTTCTTTACACAGACATATTTAGAATTGCTAAAGTCCTTCCCCAGAAAAGTTGTAGATCCAGGCACTGAGGCAGAGATTTTAAAACAGTTCTTAATCCAGTCCTTTTTTTGCACTTCTCCAGTTCTTTTCTTGTTTATACACTGAGCAATTTAACTCTTTACAAACATGCTGGTCACATCATCAGCCAGTTGTTTAGATTGGCAAATTTGTCCATTTACTGAGTCCTTCCCAAAGACAGGTGTTGTTCTTTAATAATATTATTAAAGGTATAATCACAGGTTGTAAGGATGTTGCAAATAAAGCTGTCTTTTGCAGTTGACTGATAATGATTTTTTCAGTGTCAGTTCACTAGATATTTTGGAATTGGACCCAAGACACTTATTATTATTGGTACTATCTTTGCTTTCCTTTGGCACAATCACTCTACTTCTATTGGCAGGTCTTTATATTTATATTTTGTAATTTTCTCCTATTCTTTTTATTTTCTATTCTGTTCTATTCTGCTGGCTCCAGGTATTGCAATGCTCACTATGTAGATTTTACTGTCTTTCTTATTAATAATGTTAAGTGCAGGACATTGTGTGGCAGATACTTGGCCATTTGAATCCTAAAGTCCCAGAGCACTTCAGTGACTTTTCTATTATTTTGTCTATTTTGTAATCAATTCTTGCTTGTAGGAGCCAGGTTGTACAGTCATTAGAATGCAGTATCACATTTAACCTCTGCCCACTGTCCAAAGAGTTTGATCCTGACTGGCTCAAGGTTGACTCTGCTTTCCATTCTCCCAAGCTTGATAAAATGAGGGTCCAGATTGTTGGGGACAATATGCTGAAATTTTATCCCAGTCAGAGAGTGCTGTAAAGCAGTGGTCACCAACCACTCACTTTTCACTTCCTGCCCCATTTTTAAAATTACAACATGGAAAGAATCCTCCTTGTCATCAGTTCTCAAACTAGTTTTACTTACACTGATAGCTGGTTATCTGCAATACACTGACCAGAGATCTATATTAAAATAAAGGTAAAATATGCAAATATTTAAGCCTATGTCACACTGGCCAACGGATGCAAAACGGACACAACGGACGAGCAAAATGTTCCATCCGTTGTTATCCGCTCTCAAAAGGGGCAAAAATTTGCATAACCGGAGCGGATAACACGGACGCGGGGAGGACGCAGGGCGGATGCAAAGCGGATGCGGAATGGAAGCCCAGTGGATGGAAGACTATCTTCAAAATAGTCTTTTCCAAGTCTAATTGGTATTGTTTGAAAGAGAAATAAAATTCTAGGTAAAATATTCATCTTAATTGTTGAAATTCTCCCTATTAATGACAATTGTAAATTTTCCCATTTCTTCAAATCTGTAAATTATCTGTTGTTTAAGTTTAATATAATTATTCTCTTTTAATGTGCTACATCTTGCTGTCAAATATATCCCCAGATACTTAACCTTGTTTGTAATTTGAATTTTCAAAAGATCTGTCAGTTCTTCTCTTTGTCTCAATAACATGTTTTTTGTCAAAATCTTTGTTTTATCTTTATTTATTTTCAAGCCAGCCATCTCACCATATGTCTCTACCTTTTCCAATAACTTTGGAGCGGTTTCTAACGGGTCTTCCAGAATAAAAGCTAAATCGTCAGCAAAAGCTTGTAGTTTAAATTCTTCCTTTTTAACTTTCATTCCTTTTATATTTTTATCATCTCTAATATTTCTATTCAACACTTCCAAAGTTAATATGAATAACAAAGGAGATAGGGGACATCCTTGTCTTGTACCTCTTCTTATATTAATAAGATCTGTAAATTCTCCCTCCATCATTACCTTTGCTGTCTGTTTATTATATATGGCTTCTATTGCTTGAATAAATTTTCTGGCAAAGCCCATCTGTTCCAATAGTAATAACATAAATCTCCAGTTCACGTTGTCAAATGCTTTTTGAGCATCTAGGAATATCAAAGCCATTTGTTTTTCAGGATGAGCCTCATAATATTCCAAGGTATCCAAAATTACTCTCATGTTGTCTCTAATTTGTCTCTTTGGTAGAAATCCATTTTGATCTGGATGGATAAAATTATTTAAATATTTTTTCAGTCTTTCTGCTAAGATTGAAGCAAAGATTTTATAATCTTCATTCAATAAGGAAATAGGTCTATAGTTCTTAATTTGCAACGGGTCAGCCTCTTCCTTTAAAATAAGTGTAATATAAGCCTCTGACCATGTTTTGGGTGTCATCTTTTTTAACATAACTTCATTCATAATTTCTAACAATGGAATGTTCAATGATTCTTGAAATTTTTTATAGAATTCTGCCGGAAGCCCATCTGGACCTGGTGCTTTCCCATTATTTTGTCTTTTAAATGCTTCATTTAGTTCCATCATTGTTATATTGCTTTCTAACATTTCTTCAGTCTCTTTAGGTATCTTCGGTAAGTTAACATTCTGTAAATACTGTTTAATTTTTTTCTCATCAATATTCTCTTGTTTATATAGTTGTCCATAATAATCTCGAATAATTTCCTTTTTCTCCTTATTACCACAACAAACTTGACCTTGATCATTTATTAGTTTCAATATTTTTCTTGATTCCTTCTCCTTTCTCAGTTTATATGCTAACCATCTACCTGGTTTATTTGCATCTTCAAAATAATTCTGTTTAGAATTTCTAATTTTCTGTGCCAGTTCTTCTTTCTCTATTAATTCCATTTTATGCTTAATTACATCCAGTTTCAATTTAATATCTTTTTTCTGTGGTATTTTCTGTAATTCTTTTTCAAGTCTTATATATTCATCTTCCAAGGCCTTAGAGGTTTGTCTTTTCCTAATATTCTTTTTTCTTGTATAGTCTATTATCAAACCTCTTACATATGCCTTCATTGTATCCCAAACATTCTGTATTGAGGTATCTTCTTTTTTATTTTCTTTAAAAAAAAAGACCAATTCCTTCTCCATCCATTGTATAAAATCTTTCTCCTTTAAAATGGTATTGTTTAATGTCCATCTCAATCTTTTTTTTTGTCCCTTCCATTTAATTGTCATTGGACTATGATCTGCCCAAGTACTTATTTCAATATTTGTTTCTTGAATAGTAGATATTAATTCTGTTGAGATCCAAATCATATCTAACCTGGACCATGATAAATGTCTATTAGAATAAAAAGTATATTGTTTAGTTTTAACATTTCTTTCTCTCCAAATATCTTTTAAGGTTAATTCATCTGTCATTTTAAAAAAAGATTTAGGGAGAATCTTTCTATTTTGTTTTGTTGTTGTTGTTATATAGTCCAATTTATTGTCCACAATTCCATTAAAGTCTCCCATCATGATTATGTTAACATAGTCCAGTCTAATTATTTCCATATGTAGTTTTTTATAAAACTCTTCTTGTTTATCATTCGGAGCATAAATTGCAATCAAGAGTATTTTTTTATTATTATCCATTATTTCCACCATTAATACTCTTCCATCTTTATCCGTGTAGATCAGTTTTGCTGGAATATCTTCTTTAATGTAGAGAACCACTCCTCTTTTCTTACATTGAATCAAAGAAGTAAATATTTTCCCTAATTTTGGCTGTACTAACAAATGCTCATGTTGCTTTTTAATATGAACTTCTTGTAAGCAAATTATATCAAATTTTAATTTCTCTAATTTGTGAAA
>BLBF01000054.1:16894662-16907081 GCA_015471245.1 Laticauda colubrina | reverse complement strand
TTAAGTCCATTTATATTCATTGTAATCAGTTTTTTTTCTTCCATGATTATGCTTTATATTTAGGTCTAACAGCTCTCGTAGCTCTCACTTCACGTTGTTCTTTACTGTCTACCTGTCCACCTACAACTCCTTTCTCTTTTTCAATCTCCAGTTGTTCCTCCAGAAGCTCAATTAATGAGACCTCTTTCTCTGCCTCCTCTTTTTTTCTTCCAAAAAATTCTGCATAAAAAAGTTCTGCTTTTTCAATCGAGTCAATTCTATGTCTCTGTTCTTGCCACGTAAAAATTAGTCCTTCTGGTATCAGCCATCTGTAGTTCACTTCATTTTCCAGTAGCATTTTGGTCAAAAATCGATATTCTCTTCTCATCTCTCTCACTCTTCTAGGTATTTGTTTTAAAACTACAATCTCTTTGCTTTTATATTTCAATGCTTTTTCTCTTGCCACTTGTAATATTTGTGTTCTGATGGATTTTTTAGTAAATCTAATATGTACTTCCTTTGGTAGTTTATTTCTCATCGCATATCTTGTATAAACTCGGTATATCTCATCTACTCCGTCCATCATTTTTTCCTCAGTAATTTCCAGAAGATCTGCCAATATTTCTATCATTATCACAGCCAAGTTTTCTCCTTTTTCCTCTTCTATATTTTGAAATCTAAGATAAAATTCTGATCTTTCCATCTCCCACCTCAACATCCCATTTTTTTCTTGTTCTATCACTGTTAATCTAGTGTCAATATTTCCAATCTTCTCCTCTCTTTGTTTTCCTTCTTCCTCAATTTTTTGGAATCTCTCCTCATATTTTCCCATCATTTGTTTAAAATTTTCATCAGATTTCTCTATTTTTTTGTCCATGGTATCTATTTTTATCTTAATATCTTGAATTCCTTGCATAATCATCTGTAAATTTACTTTTTCTTGTTCCTTATCTTGCTTCAACATTGTCTGAATTGAAAGTTGTCCTTCAAGTGGTGGGGAAGCAGAGGTAGAAGCAAAAACGCCAAATGGTTTTGGCTTCCTGCTCATTTTAATATTTCCAAGTCTTCAAGCTCTCTTTGACTTTAAATCCAGCTGGTATAGTAACCAAATATAGTCCAAAAAAATCAAAAAGAAAAAAAAAATCCAATAGTAAAAAGCCCAAAACCAAAAAAGAAAAAAGGAAAAAGGAAAAAGAAAGGTCTTCAGGTTCTTCTAGACCCTAATCCAATTAAAATAAATGGAAGAAGCAAAGAAGCAAGAGAAAAAAAAAGAAAGAGAAGAAAAAAGAAAGAACTCTGAGGCTTTCCCTTTAAAATAAAAAGCAAGAATACTAGAGTTAAAATTAACCAAAAAGGCTGGCGAGTAGGAGTTTCAAAGGTATATATATATATATATATATATATATATATATATGCACTGTACACTGCACTTTATTTCTTTATCCAAGGCTCTTATTATGACTGTCTTCTCCAGCAGTTCCTTGCCTGTCCTGCCAGCCTGCCTTCCAGCCAGCCTTGGTGCCTGCCTGCCTACCTGCCTTCCTGCCAGGCTTTCTGCCAGGCTTTCTGCCAGCCTCCCTGCCAGCCAGCAACCCCACAACCATGGGGAGGAAGCGAAAGCCTCAGCAGCCTGCTGCCATCCCTGGCAAGAGGGACACGGCCAACCTCCCACCCCCTGCCCCTGACTCTGCTTCTGCTGGGGCTTCTGCTGAAGCTGCTCCTGGCGGTGGTGCTTCTGCTGGTGCTGGGGCTTCTACTGGTGCTTACTCTGTTGAAGCTGCTCCTGGTCCTGCTGGTCCTGCTCGACCTGCTCGTGCTCCTGGACTTGCTCGTCCTGCTCATGCTCCTGGTCTTGCTCGTCCTGCTCGTCCTGCTCGTGCTCCTGGTCCGACTCGTGCTCCTGGTCCTGCTCGTGCTCCTGGACTTGCGGGCCCTGCTGGTGCTTACTCTACTGCTGTTGATCCTGGTCCTGGTGTTCCTGCTGCTGCTGCTGCTGATGATGATGATGATGATGATGATCCTGCTGGTGAGGATGATGATGCTGATTATGATCCTGCTGGTGAGGATGATGATGATGATGATGATGATGATGATGATGATGATGATGATCCTGCTGGTGCTGCTGCTGCTGGTGGTGTGGAGGAGCAGCCCCTACTACCTGGGAGCCCCTCTGATGAGGGCCCATCTGGTCCTGCAAAAGGGAGGAAGAGGCGTATGCGACAATGGGAGAGGAGGCAATACTCCATTGCGGAGACGCATGAGGATGAGGTGCTGGAGTGGCTGAGAGGGAACGACTATCTGTGGCAGAAGGGACACCGGCTGTACAGGGACACCAAGCGGAAGCAAGCTGCTTGGAGAGAGAGGGCAGAGAGTATGGGTTACACTTCGAAGGTGCTCCTCGGCTGGTGGAAACATATGCACACCTGGTACAGGAAGCTGCACCTGAAGAAATCTGGCCAGGCCACTGTGAAGCTGACAGACAGAGAGACCTACGTCATGGCCAGGTGCAGCTTCCTGGAGGGTGAGATCCGCCACTGAGGAGCACCAGCAGCCCCTCTCACTACCCTCTCTCTCAGGCAGCCTGCTGCCACCTAGTCCTCTTCCGGCCGAGAGTCAGTCCCTGTCTCCAGGCAGGTTTCTGTGGAGCGTGCCACGGCGGAGAACCCGCGGACAGGTGTGGTAAGCGTGGTGGAGTGCGTAGAGGACTCCCTGGTGCGGTGGAAGAAAGGAGACATCGAGTCCACCACACTCCTAGCCGCATCCACACACACCCCAGCTCCACCTCCGCAGAAAGGCAGAGAGCCGGACAGCTAGAGGGGCAGAGCCACAATGTCCTGCTGGAGATCAGGGACACCATCCGCACCAGCATAGATCTCCTCTCTCAGCTGGTCCACACCGACTCCGACTCCTCCAATCGCAGGCCCTTCCTCACCTATGTCAACCAGACCCTCAAGGAAATGGCGGATCCACAGTACCAGCAGGTGAAGGACTGGATCATCAAGCTGCTTCACAACCCTCCAGACCCAGAGGAACTTGCTCCCACCCAGTCCAGGCCTGCTCCTCCAACCCAGGTGATGTCCCTCCCATTCCAAGGCTTCCCACAGCCCCTCACCTACCAGGGCTACGGCTACCAGGAGGTTCAGCAGCACAGGCAGCAGCCCTTCCCAGTCCAGGCACAGAGTCATCGGGCGATACCATTGCCACCTGTTTCACTGATGCCACCGATGCCACCCACGCCAATGATGCCACCGACGACAGCGATGCCACCCACGCCAATGATGCCACCGATGACAGTGATGCCACCCATGCCAGTCCTCACCCAGCTGGAGAGCAGACAGCCCCACTACACTACTCCTTCCTCCACCCCACAGCCAAGCCCGGCCTCAGTACATCTGTCATCAGTACTGGGGTTGACACCCTATGGCATGGAGGAAGGACCTCTCAGCATCACGGGGCTGAGCCAGCTGTCCGAGACCTTTCTAAACACACACACCCCTGTTGTCCTCTTGAGGCCAGGCACTCCAGCACTACCCACCACCACAGCACCTGGACCCTTCACCCCTGAGACTGGGCACACCTCCGAGTGACCAAGAAGAGTGCCAGAGACCGGCTAGCTGGCTACCTGTGGACTTTATTTGGACACTTGACTTGGGTCATTTTTTTTTACAGCTTGTTGTTCAATAAAGTTTATCTTTGATTCACACACTTGCTTCACTTCTTTTTTTTAATAAAGTCTTGGTGGAAACTTTTAGAATTGGCTTAAGCCTTTGCATGCTTGTGGGATGGGTTAAGATAGCAGTGGGGTGGGCAGGGATACCTGTGGAATGAGCAGGGATACCTTTGGGATGGGTAATAGCTGTGGGATAGATAAACCTCCAGTGCAAGCATAGTGGGACTGTATGGTCCACCCTCCCAGGGGCCACACCTATGGCCCTTTATTTTCAATAATAATGTAATCAATCATCTACACATGTCAACATAAACACAACTCTTTGTTAAATGCCCTGTTTATTGTAGGCCCACCCAACATACATGGCCCAATCTCATCCGTGTGATGAGACAGGCTGAAGGAAGCATCCATTAAGCATCTACCATCCTGTCTTGCCACTCCACCGCTCCAGCTGGGGAGTTGCACCAGTGTTTCAGGAGGTTGCGCTGCTTCTTCCCTTCCCGTGAGGCTCTGTTGTGGCCTTGCACATCCTGAGTGTCGATCAGGTTTCGCCCTTGCCTCCATTCACCAGGCTCCATGTCCCCATTGCCTTGTTGACGGTCCACAAGCCTGTTCTGCAAAACTGGGTAGCGGGTGCACATGAGATTGTGCAGGATGCAGCAAGCTTCCACAATCCTCCTCACGGTCTGTGGACGATGCTGCATGGTGGTGAGAAGTACCTGGAACCTGTTGGCCAGGATACCAAAGGCGTTCTCCACCACCCGCCTTGCCCTGGACAGCCTGTAGTTGAAGATCCTCTCTTCACGGGTGAGGAGTCTGGAAGTGTATGGCTTCATGAGGTAGGTTCTGAGGGAGAAGGCGTCATCCCCCACGATGAAGTAGGGCACATCTTGCGTGTCGTTGGGCAGGGGTTCTGGATCTGGGAAGCCCACGATGAGGTTACCTTCCAGCCCCTCCTTGAGGTGACTGGCATTGTATACCTGGGCATCTGAAGATGAGCTGTAGCCTGAAGCATCGATGTACATGAACTTGTAGTCAGCATCTGTAGACCATGGCGAAGAGGATGATGGTGAAGAAGCCCTTGTAGTTGAAATAAGTGGACCCTGACTTGGCTGGAGCTTTGCAGGCCACGTGCTTTCCATCGATGGCTCCAACGGTGTGGGGGAAGTTCCACCTCTGATACCACTGCTCTGCAACTTTCTTCCATCCATCTTCAGTGGAGGGGCACTGGAGGAGCTCCTCCTTGTATTCTTCGATGATGGCCTGCACCACTTCTCTGACCACAATGCTGATGGTGTTGGGTGGCACCCTCCAGCCGTACTGCATGCTCCTGTAGGTGGTCCCTGAGGCCAGGTGGTGCAGAGTGAGTGCCACCTTGAGCCCAGGTTCCAGGCTGGGCCGGAAGTTGGTGTTTGCCTTGGTCAACCTGGGTGTCAGGCGCTGCCCAACTTCGTCAAACATGGCTGGAGGCATCCTCATGAAGTTCTGGAACGCCCGAGTGTCTTCGTTCCTGAGCTCCACCATCAGCTTGTTGTACAGTCCGTACTCTGCTCTTCTCCCGATCCATTTTCGGACCCAGACGCTTCTTGGCCGCCTCTTTTTCTTCCCATAGTAGAGTTCACAGAGCCTGTAGATGGCTTCATACTGTTGCAGAAGGATGCTGGCTGCCAAAAGGACTGTGGTACAATCCACGGTGGACATGACTGGATGCTGTGGAAGAGGAAGAGTCAGATGAAGGCTGCAGAGGTCTGCACAGGTGGGCTGCTGTTCTGAAAGTGAGATGCAGACGAGTTGCTCCCCCTTTTTATAGGCAGTATAGGGTTTCCGCTAGGCATCCTCTAGGCATCCTCTAGGCATCTTCTAGGCATCCACTAGGCATCCTCTAGACATCCTTAATATCCAAGATAGATCCCCTCTGCGAACGTTTTTTCTGCTTTAAACGCTTTGTTTCCATGCTGCATCCGTTCTGCATCCGTTCTGCATCTGTTCCGCGTCCGTTCCACTTCCCCCCTGCGTCCGGGCGGATGCGAGTTGCGTGGATGCGCAGCGGACGCCAAGCGGATATAGCGGATGTGTAACGGATGCGTAATGGATGCGTAGCGGATGCAGAATGGACGAACTGGATACATTTTCCGCGCAAAAGTTTTAGGCAGCCCAAAACTTTTGGAGCGGATGAAACGTCCATAAACGGATGCTGGACAGATAGAGAGGAAGCAAAACGGAGGCAGTGAGTACAGAACGGATACATCGCATTAACCAACGGATGGCAAGCTTTTTTGTCCATTTTACATCCTCTTTGCATCCGTTGGTTCAGTGTGACATGGGCTTTACAGGTGAAAATTGGTTTTGAATTTTGAACGTTGTACATGTTGATTTGAACATATGACTTGTACACTTGGCACAATTGTACACATGGCTTAGAGATAAAGTTTCATGACTATTGTAAGCTATTATAGTAATGATGTGATAGGTACTGAATTGAAAATTAAATGCATTGCAGGCAAGTGTTAACATCTTTGGTTAGAAAAAATGGAAAATATGCTTATTTCTATGAGTGATTGTATGTGATAAATTGTTTTTTTGTGCCTTCTGGAATACTAGTTACTGCTTTTTACTTTTGTTTATTTGGGTCCATTTCATCTTTGTTTTTTGCTGACAGTTCATTTCAATTTTTCCCATTTAGGTATAATTTAAGTCTGTTTATCATTCATTCATTCATTTATAGGTAAGGTTGAATTCCATTAATACCTAACTTCCAAGGCTCCCCCTCCTCCCCCCCTTTTTTTGAACCCATGCAAATTTCATTCATTTAAGTACCTAATTTGTGTCATTCACCTATTCTATGGAAATAAATGGTACTTTATCAAGATAGTGTATAATTAAGTCCACAAAGACTTGGTTAATGTTGAAAAAAAATACATAAAACAGATGTGACTCTTAAATTGTAGCTAATGACCATAAGGGGAAATTAATATTTATTTAGATATGTCTTCTCAAATGTCCAGATACAATCTAAAAATAAATGTTCCAACCTAACTACTTAGCATTCAATATTGAGCTGTTTACCCTTACAGATAGAATAATCTGTTTCAAGATCAGATTGTTTCTATTAAGGGTGTGGTGGCCTGTTGTAGTGTTGAAATGCTTTCAGTGACATTACAACTTTGGAATGAGATATTTGGGGGGAGGTCAACATTATTTCATTCAAAAAGTACATTCTAGAATGTATTTGTTACTGTATCGGGGTGTGCATGTGTTTGTGTGTGTGTTGGTTGGTTGGTTCTTTGTGTGGGCTTTAGTGATTTAAAACTACTAGCTACATTTTGGTATGTTTTCAGTATTTGCAACTCATTAGAAGATATTGTTCCAAACTCAGTGTGATTTAGCCTTGACATTTAAAAAGAGTGTCATCTATGCTAAATTAGAACCATCTATTTAAACATTACTTTGTGCATTTAGATTGGTTTAATTTCCTTCTCTTTGATGCTATTAATGTATCAAAATAGTTGTCATTTGCATTTAAATATCTTTTATTAAGATGGTATTTTGATTTGAAATTTGTCATTTTTTCATCAATAACTGATGGTCTTAACAGAAACTATTGTTTCAGCTGAAAAACGTTCTCTTTGTGAAAAGTAGGTAGACATATAAAGCCCAAATGTTTACTCTGGTAATTCCAGATAAATGTTATTGAAGACCATTGAAGTATTTGAAATTGTTTAATCTTCTAATTACTTGTTTCTGTGGTGTCTTTCTCCAGAATAAGCCATTAACTTGATCAGCTCTTCTCTTAAACTATTTTTCCTCCTCAGATGTTCATATCATCTATATCTGACTTTTTGTTTTAGAATATTTTACTTCCTCCCTATTTTCACAACATTTGAGTTTTAGAAGCATTTGAAGAAGTTCTGGAAGATGTTACTTCAGCTAAAAGTTTATTATCCATGGAAGAAGATATTGTGCATAATGTAATAGGTATTCCTTGAAAGGAAATTATTGAAAGATTCAGAAATCACTGTTTTACCTGTAAATGGTTTAAGGGTTGATTCATTAGCCCTTGTGTATGCAATTTAATTCTGTGTAAATGAAATAAAATGCCTTCCACTGAAGCAGTTGCCTGGTAATATCTCCCCAAGGACCCACATCATTCTGCATGGTGGAAACCTCTAGGCGCAATCAGGGATTTTCCATTCGGTCGCAGTCTTTTCCCTTCCCTTCTATCCATCCACCCCGTGGTGATGGAGAAAGGTGAAAAGCCTACCTTGGGATTCTCAAGCAGAGACAGCCTGAAAATAGGAAAGGAGGAAAGCAGTGCCACTCCCCATCTCTCTTCTCTCTCAAATACTTCCTACCCATATTCCCAACATGAAGTAAAGAAAGACTCCATAGGGACAAGAGGGCAAGGATTGCCCAATCTTCTCTGTCTTCATTGGACTCCAATCAGACACCTCCCTTCAAGACCAATTCGACATATGAGGTGTTTGAGACCTTAAATACGGTCTTGAATGATTATACTTTAGAATTCACCAGCCTGTTATTTCCCAAGAATATTTCTACCCTTTTGGTCAGACAGTGCAACCAACAATTATTTTGGTTCTGAAACTTAAAAATAAATTTCTGAGTACTAATAAAGGAGGATGTTTGTAGCTTAAGGTTGACATGAGGGTCCTTGGTACTCTCTGATCTTGTTTGTTTTCTTGCAGATATTTCATTACCCTAGCTAGGTAACCTCATCTTGCCTCTGGAATAAGATGCCCACTTGAGATTGCCCTGCACTACTGTAGAAAAACCTAGGATTCCATTTTCTAGTGACTGTTGTAATGTCTTGTTTCAGCATTGTTAATAACTCTTCATTTAATTTAGAAGCTACCTAATAATCATATTCCTCTATGTTTCTTCAGTACTCTTTTTATTTCCTGAATTATGAATAATCAGTTCCTGCTTTTCTTACTCTTAAGCCAGATATTCCCTATTTATCCTTATCTAGTAAAGTGGCTAAAATATCATCATACTGTTAGGTTTGTTTTTGTTCCCAAAGTAGCCTTAATATGGATTATTGTGCTGTAGAGTGTACATACAGTTTTGCTGTCTCCATTTTTTGGGGATGTTTTGAATAAAAAGCTTGCTTCTAAGAAGCTGCTACACATGATTGATAAATGTTCCATGACCTACATAGGAAACATTTCTAATAGTAGAAATGTCAGGTTTTGTGCACCACTCAACAGCAAGGATATAAGAAAATAGAAATTAGAGTAATTCTTCTCTGAATAAAATATTCAGTCACTTGGAAAACAGCATTATATATTACTAGTAGTCCTTGATGTATAATCACAATTGAGCCCAAAATTTCTGTTGATAAAGCAAGGCAGTTACTAAGTGAGTTTTGCCTCATTTTACAATCTTGCCACAGCTGTTAAATGAATGAATCAGTGCAGTTGTTGAGTTAGTAGCATGGTTGTAAAGTGAATCTGGCTTCCTATTAACTTTGCTTATTAGAAGGTTGCAAAAGATGATGGCATGCAGTTACCAAACTTCTGAGTTTTGATCACGGGAAACTGCAATGGTTGTAAATGTGAAAAACTATCATAAGGCATTTTTTTCAGTGCTGTTGTAATGGCTAGTGAACCAATGGTTGTAAGTCTTGTACTTGTACTACTTGTACTTGCCTTTTTCATGATCCCTTTTTAAGCAATACGTATGCTGTATTACATTTGTGTAATCTTAATCTTTAACCCAAAAAGAAAGTCACAAGTTGTCGGGAGTTTTTTTTCCCTTGCTTTTGGAATTTTTCTTCCACTCTTCCTTGCAGAATCCTTGCTTGAAAATGTTTTACCTTATTTTACATATATAATAAATTTAAGAACTTCATGTAGGGATACCAAAGTTTAAATTGTAAAGGCTACTTTAAAAACTGTGTTTTCTATAAGTGTTCTTCAACACTTTGAAAGTGTATTTTAAACGGTTACCTTTCAAAATAACCATCATGTTCTTCATATGCTTTATCATTTTTCCACAAATGTATATTGCGTGGTTATGGCTGAACAGTTCAATATTTATTTCAGAATATTTGTGTGCATGCATTAGATTAGGCAGTGATGTTGAGATCAGAAGAAAGAGTAATTTCTACCAGCTTTCCATTGCAGATGATCGTTACAAAAGCAGTACTGTACATGGACCTGTGAACAATTACTGCAGTATTAGCTTAACTTTTCAGAAGGTCTTTTGCAATGATCTCTGGGTTTTGTTTTGCAGATCTGACCAGCTTTTTGGCAGTTCTAGTGTGTATTTTTTTCTGGAGTTTCCATAACTTACTTTACTTCAATAATTTTGTTCATTTAACAATATTCCTTAACAATATTCCTCATAACTGAAAATGCTATATAGATATTTCTCAACTTATAGCTAGCCATTTAATGTCAGTGACAGTCATGATTGCTTTGGAGTGGGTGGATGTAAAACACTTCCAGCCATTATAAAATGTTGCACTGTCCCATCATATGACTGTTTTTCAGGCGCTTGGTAATCTGTTTGTATTTATGACTGGTTGCTCTGTGATCATGCAATCCCCATTTGAAAATCTTCTTTGCTAGCTTCCCCAGAAAGTCAGCAGGGAAAACAGACAGGGAAATTTGCAAGCAGAGAAGACATTGGATTGAAGGTTCATTCCCCCAGTGCGCTGCATACAGTGCATACGGTAGTATGACAACTATTAAACCTCTGCTTTATCCATTCAGAGGAGTGTAAGAAAGGCTTTAAATGGGTTGTTCATATTTTAATTAAAAAAAATCTTAGGTTTTCCTTTAGAACTTTTTTTTAAAGCAATTTTAAAAATAATGGAACATTTACTAAAGATTCTTTGTAATTGTCTTTAATAAACTATGCAGAACAGGGATACCTGTATTCATGCACAATTTGGATTGCCTACAAAGGATCCTTTTGTTCCAATTTATCCTTTATTGTAGATATAAAAAACTACTTCTCACATTATTCTCCCTTTTTTCCCCCCTTTCTCCAGTATTTTCTGCAGGGCTTGCCCCTGATAGTAAACTCTTATGTAATCCTATGGTATTTTGCTTTTTCTTAAAATTGGGATTATGTTTTTATTTCTATTTTTGAGAGATGTTCCGGTTGTGTCTTGGTGGAATTTAAAACTTTCTTTGAGACTAGTACTTTAAAAAATAGGGGGGGGGGTTTGTTTTGATTTTTTTACCAAGAAAGACTCCTCTCTGAACAATGATCTGAAAGTGTGATATTGTTGGTCTGGGTCAAGTAGTATTGAATGATATTCATCCATTTATTTGTTCCAAATTTTAGGGTGGAATGATGTAAAAATGTAAAAATGCAGATTGTTGTACCAGTTATTAAAAAGAATAAGTGAGCCCCTAGCCACTGTAAGAAAAAGGATGATACACCTTTATTGTAATCCATTATTTTTATAATGGCTAAAATATAGGGGTAACTAATAAGCAGTGCTTCAAATTTGAAGACAAAATATTTCTTTGATTGTAATCCTGAGAAAAGACATGCTTTGAAATTTGCAAAAAAAGATATGATATTTAGAGTGCAATTGATTCCTAAGCATCTTTTAAACTTTAGGTCCAAAACACTGCACAGTTTTAATAACTGCTTGTCTTGCCTTTAGGATAAAGAATAATCTACATCCATGAAAGCACAATATCTTGAATATTACTTTACAAATAAACATTTTCATATCTTAGTTCTGGTATTGGTTATGAATACAAAATTAAATGTAATGTTGAATTAAATTCAGTATTATATTGAAGTATCTTTTGCATAAATCTCTTTCTTTTTTCTTTTCATTTTTAAACAGAAAGATGCCAGTCAACCTGCTGAATGAAAAAAACAATAAGGAAATACCACTTCAGAGTGATATTTGAACAGCATGTAACAATATTTGGCTACCTGGCCTGCAGTTCAGGAAATTCCATTACTGCAGTACAATCTAAAGGACCTGTCACATTGGCCGACGGATGCAAAATGTTTGTAAAAATGACACAGCGGACGAGAAAATGTTCCATCCGTTGTTATCCGCTCTCAAAAGTGCCCCAAATTTGCATAAACAGAGCGGACAACAACGAAAAGGAACAGGGAGAGGACGTGGCGAGGATGTTAAGTGGATGCTACACGGGAGCCTAGCGGATGGAAGCGGATGGCACATCCGCAGGGCTTCCGGGGGATCACAGCGAAGTGGACGCGCAGCGGAAGGAGCGGATGCAGAGCGGATGCAGAGCGGATGACGCGGATGCAGAGCGGATGCCTAGCAGATGCCTAGCAGATGCCTAGCAGATGCCTAGCGGATGCAAAGCATTCACTGCGCATGCGGGGAGGATGCATTGTGTCAGCCCCATGGATATAAAAGGATGCAGCTGGCAAGCAGGTCACCATTCAGAGGAAAGACCTGCTGCCAGACACAGCTCCAGCCAGCCAGCCAGCCAGCCAGCCAACAACCATGGGGAAGAAGAGAAAGCCTCTGCCATTTGTTGCCAGCCCTGGCAAGAGGGACAGGGCCACCATCCCACCCCCTGGCCCTGACTCTGCTTCTGCTGGGGCTTCTGCTGCTTGGGCTGACTCTTCTGGTGCTGGAGCTTCTGCTGGCGCTGCTCCTGGTGCTGGGGCTTCTGCTGGTGCTAACTCTGCTGGAGCTGCTCCTGGTGCTGGTGCTTCTGCTGGTGCTTACTCTGCTGGCGCTGCTCTTGGTCCTGCTGGTGCTGCTGGTGCTGCTGGTGCTGCTGGTGCTGCTAGTGCTTAC
>BLBF01000054.1:16842964-16884754 GCA_015471245.1 Laticauda colubrina | reverse complement strand
GAAACGAAACGAAACGAAACGAAACGAAACGAAACGAAACGAAACGAAACGAAATGAAATGAAATGAAATGAAATGAAATAAAATAATAAAATAAATAAAATAAAACAGCAATGACAGGTAACAACACATACCAGTACAACAGACATGTAAACAATAACACAGCAGCACATTAAAATAGTGGTACTTTCAATAAAATCAGTTAAAAATGTCCCAGTGCCTCCCATGTGGCCTAGCAATGGCCAGCATAAAGATCCAAGCTTCAATTGGAGCATTCAGTTAAAAGCTACAAATAGGTCCCAAAGATTGTGGGCCAGACTAGTTCTCACCGACCTTGTTACCTCATAAACACATCTTCTGCAAGCCAAGTGAGAGGTCTATGAAGTCTACCTCACATGGCAGCTAGGATACAGTCCCCAGGCTGAGATATAACCAGCTCTCCCCTTTCCAAAGGAGTTTGTTCTGTATAACTTGGAAGGTTCCAAGTAGTCTATTCTGATGAAGGCCAGGAAGGCCAGTAGTGGATTGGTTCATTAGGAACCAATCCAAGGAGCCGCTCAAAGGTGGCAAAGTTAAAGCAATGTCATTGGCTACAAGCCAGCAAGCAAGCCTCTATAAAAAGGGCTGCCGTGGCTTGAGCCAATATTCCGTTACTGTTGCTGTTAACTAATAGAGAGTTATTTGTTGGAACCCGGTCTACCGCGCTTCTTTTCCAGATGGAAAACTGGCGACGAGGATGGGATTGTCCTAAAGCAGAGACTGAGCACGCGGCGAGAGAACAACCACACTAGATGAGATGGCTGGTAGTAACGCGCTGCCCGTACCCTTTAACCCCAATGAGGAAGATTGGGAGTCTTGTATCGATCGCTTCCTGATGTTTCTGGAGAGCAACGAAATTGAAGAAATTTCGGATCAGTGAAAGAGTGCTGTCTTCCTAACTCATTGTGGGCCAGCCGTATTCAAAATGGCAAAGGCGTTGGCGAAGCCCAGAGACGTGAAATAGATGACCTGGTCTGAGCTTAACTGAATGCTAAAGGCTCACTACGTGCTGGTTGTCTCAAATTTCATCAAGAGACACGAGTTCTATAAAAGAGACCAGAGGGAAGACGAGACCATTGCTGATTTCGTGGTAGCTCTCTGCCATCTGGGAGGAGCCTGCAAATTCCAGAATATGGATGAGGCCATGCGAGATCATGTCATGTTAGGTCTAAAGGACTCTACTCTACAAAGTAAACTCTTAAACAGACCTAACATAACTGTGGCAGAAACGATCGTGGAAGCCACCACTGCAGAAGCCACAAAGGAATCAGTGGCCACAATGAAGCTGATGAATGCCAGTACTGACATGACAACCTTACCAAGAGGGAAGAAGCAAGCTTCACAACCACACACCACGAAGACCTAGACGAGTCATCAGACACGGAAGAAGATGACGATGAGGTCCATCACCTGTACGCAAACCAAAAAAGGCGCAAAAGGAGAAGAAATTGGCAGGAATGCGCTGGCTGTGGAGGAAACCACCCCCGAGCCGAGTGCAAGTTCCTTGATGCCATCTGTCAGGCTTGCAAGAAGAGGAGACACATTGAAAGAGTCTGCCAAAATTGTAAGAACAGCAGCCCTAGCAGACACAGTAATTCCCCACCAAGAACTGAACCGAGGCAAGCTGACAGAAAATGGGAGCGCAGCAAAGGAACCAGCAACCGAGAAATAACTCATCAGACTGTCACAATCGGAAGTGCACAGACGGAAAGCGGGAGAAAAGTCAAAATTGTAGTGACCATTGAAGGAAGCCCTTGTGAAATGGAGGTCGACTCAGGATCTTTCCTATTAATGGTGTCTTGGAACACAATCAGGCGGTTGGTTCCAAACATAAGACAAAAAGAACTCAAGAAACAAAAATTAATTCTCAAAGACTAGCAGGGAAATAGGAACCCCGTGGTAGGTCTGGGGCACTTCAAAGTCACTTACAAGCTACACGCCGAAGTCCTGCCACTGACTATAGTCGACTGAGACCATCCCAGCCTTCTGGGCATCGAATGGTTCTCATCATTGGGCATCGGGATGACCGGATTAAGCCGAATAGCCGCAAGAGATTGGGAAAAGAACCTGCTACACGAATTCCAGGACGTCTTCGACGGCACTCTAGGCAGGTACCGGGGGACCCCAATTTCCTTTAGCATAGATCCCCAGATAGCACCGAGAAGGTTAAAAGCCAGACGAGTCCCCTTTGCATTAAAGCCCAAAATAGATGAGCAATTAAACAAATTGATTGCACAAGGGGTCATAGAACCAATTGACCACACTAGGTGGGAGACACCAATAGTAACACCTGTAAAACCTAACGTGTCTCTGCGCATCTGCGGAGACTACAAGGCTACCTTGAACCATGCGCTGCAGCAAAGCGCATACCCGGTACCAGTCATGCAGCACTTACTGCACTCACTTGGGGGAGGAAAATTTTTTGCGAAACTTGATTTGGCTCAGGCATATCAGCAGCTTCCAGTAGACCCAATAACAGCCGAGGCACAAACAACAGTAACTCATAGAGGGGCATTCAAATGTAACAGACTTCAATTCGGAGTAAGCGTTGCCCCAGGCATTTTCCAAAGCCTCATGGAACGCCTATTAAACGGAATAAAAAGGGTCGTTCCATACTTTGATGACGTCCTAATTTCAGCGAAAAACACGACCCAATTAGAAGCAAGACTAAGAGAAGTGCTAACCAAATTTAGAGAATCTGGCCTAAAAGTAAAAAAGGAAAAATGCTGCCTGGCTACCGACCGCGTTGAATTTTTAGGGTATTTAATTGACGAACAAGGTATTCATTCAACAGAAAAAAAAGTCAAAGCAATTAAAGACGCACCCAGGCCTAGAAATAAAACGGACTTACAGGCATTCTTGGATCTGATCAATTTTTATAACGTATTCCTCCCCACAAAGCAACGATAGCAGAACCATTGCACCGTTTGCTGGATAAAAAATCTGCCTGGACTTGGGGTCATAAAGAACAAAAAGCATTCCAAAGGATAAAAGACTTGTTAACCTCAGACACCGTTCTTATTCAGTTTAGTAATACACTTCCCTCGATGGTCACCTGTGATGCCTCACCTTTCAGAGTCAGTGCCATCCTGAGCCACCAATTACCTGACAGGAGAGAGGCACCCATCACTTTTTACTCAAAAACGCTCTCCAAAGCGGAACGCAACTATAGCCAGCTAGACAGAGAGGCCCTGGCAATTGTCGCTGGAATTAAACGTTTTCACGAATACCTCTATGGGAGGACATTTTCCATTGTGACTGACCATAAACCATTGCTAGAGATTTTGGCTGGGAACAAACCCACACCAAACATTCTATCCCCATGGATGACTAGGTGGTCAGAATTCCTGGCTGCCTATTCATATACCTTGCTGCATCGACATGGGAAACAAGTCACCCATGCAGATGCTTTAAGCTGAGCACCTTTACCAACAATAGAGGACGACCGGGCTCCAACCACTGCCGCGCTACAAGTAGAGACCTGGCCTGAACTCTCATTGTCTGCCAATGACATCGCCAGAGCCACGGCGAAAGACCCATTGACTGCCCACGTTTTGACTTGGGTTGGTAAAGGCTGCCCGGAAAGCCAAAAAACTGAAGGTTTTAAACCTTTTCGGACTAGACAGATTGAACTGTCAATACAAAAGGGGTGTTTATTGGGGGGAGATCGAGTGGTAATTCCATCCAAACTGCAAGAAGAGGTGTTGGGCATGCTACATGAAGGCCACCCAGGCATAGTAAAAATGAAAAGCCTGGCCAGAAGCTATGTCTGGTGGCCTGGTTTAGACAAGGATATTGAACGCTGGGTTGCAACATGCCACAAGTGTCAGAGAGCTAGACCCACACCACCACAAGCGCCCATATGGGACTGGGAGAACCCACGAGGCCCTTGGTCTCAAATCCATATTGATTTTGCGGGACCAACTAGGGGCAATATGTTTTTAATAGTCGTAGAGGCATATTCAAATTGGTTAGAGGTTATAGTAATGTCATCCACAACAACCGATGCTGTTATAAAACAGCTAAACAAATTGTTTGCAACTCATGGTTTACCTGATGTATTAGTATTCGACAATGGCCCACAACTAACGGCTATACATGTCAGTCTTCAAGATCTTCTGCTATTGCTTTGCATCTTTTCGACTGCCATAAGTAAAGGGGGGGGGTGGAAAAGGGAGGTAGGAATAGCTGGGGAAGTGAGCTGGAGGAGTTACATTCGTCTGATGTATAAATGGAAGGGGGGAGCATAAAATAGAGTTAGGTTTCTATTTCTTGCTTAGCTTTCTTCTTTCTCTGCGCAACTGCAACCCGTTATCAAACTATGCCAAGGTCAACGGACAGAGGCCTCATCATCACCTGAAGATGCCACATGATCATATCCACAACTTCTAATTGGAAGTGTCAGTTGAACTATTGGGGGTGGGAACATTTCCATCATTTTCTATATGTGAATTGCGCACCTAAATTCTCAGATTCAGAATTCTTTGGTTGCTACCACTTCACTTTCAGTAAAAGATATCTTTTCTCTAAACTAAAGAGTCTAAGTATTTCTTTCCTGGATTTTGAATGGAGCCCCGACTGACAATACAATTAGAACAGTACTTAGCATCTTTAGGTATACGCCATGCACTAACCGCGTCGGCCCACCCGGCGGCGAATGGTAGGGTCGAGTGAATGGTCAGGTTTACAAAAGAAGGCCTAGAAAAAATGGACCAGGGGGATGTCCAAGACAAGCTGAACCACTTACTTACACTACAACACATCACTCCCAGTAGTACAACGAACAAGAGCCCGGCAGAACTATTAATGGGGAGAAAACTCAGATCCCATTTAGATAGATTACACCCAAATTACACTTGTGAGAAACCCCCCGACTTGTCCAGCCAATACCGCACTTTTGAAATCGGCGACCTAATCTATGCAAAGAATTTTACCGGGGACCCTCTTTGGCTTCCAGCCACAATCACACAAGTAACAGGCCCCCGGTCCTACCGACTAACCGTGGACGATGGAAGAGAGTGGAAGCGGCACATAGACCAGCTTTGTTCCCGCAACATCGAGCACAAAACAACCGTGCAACCTCAAATAATAAAAATCAACAAAAACAAAACCAAGGAGGGGGGGGGGAAACACAAACAAATAAAAAAGGGTATGAAAATGAACCTTTAAAAGTAAATCCAGAACATCTAACCAACCAAAAAGAGCACATACGGTTATATGAAACCATCAGAAGTAGTCCGAGAGAAAGGAAAGCTGTCCTGGAAGGGGCCAGCCAGGCCAGCTCAACCAGCTCAGTTGAACCAGGAGGGAGCAGCAAAACCACCGGCCTGAGCAACTCAAGCGGTAGCGACAATGCTGACTCACCCTTCCAGGCAGTTCCATGGAGACGAGCTGGAGAGACAGCGATCCCGACTAAACCGCTTGAAGTCCTAGGCGAGAATGAGCCACGCAGGTCAACTTGGACCAGAAGAAGCCCCACCTACCTGCGCGACTACGTCACTCATGTAGGACTGAACTAAAGGGGGAGGGGTGTTCTGTATAACTTGGAAGGTTCCAAGTAGTCTATTCTGATTGGCCAAGAAGGCCAGTAGTGGATTGGTTCATTAGGAACCAATCCAAGGAGCCGCTCAAAGGGGGCAAAGTTCAAACAATGTCATTGGCTACAAGCCGGCAAGCAAGCCTTTATAAAAATGGCTGCCGCGGCTTGAGCCACTGTTCCATTACTGTTGCTGTTAACTAATAAAGAGTTATTTGTTGGAACCCTGTCTACCGTGCTTCTTTTCCGGACGGAACAGAGTTCCTCCTTTTTCCTCAATCTTTTTGCTCCCTTCCAGTCTGAAGAAAGTTAGCACCTACCCCACTCCTAGAAGAATGACATATTTTAGGAAATATTAAAAAGGCAGAATATATATTTTATATATTTTCCTGGATGAGAAAAGGAGAAATATGTCCTTGTAAAGCAGCCCCCACCTTTGTTAATAGCCCCAGAAAGACTGGGCCATCTTATCTACAAGACAAAAGGCCTACAGCTCCAGGGTGATAGGATTAGCCTTCACTCAAGATCCAAACCAGAACAATGCCAAAGGAATTGCTCAACACCCTTTCAGAACACAAGCCTCTTCATTACATCATCATCCAGCAAGATTCAACCAAACCTGGGACACGGACAGCCTACAAGGTTAACTGGACCTCCTTGGGAGTCTGGCAACCAATAGCTCAAAGGCAAGGCCCAAGAGACAGTGTATGTGTATGTATATATTTCCCTGTAGTCAGCTACCCAGAATCACATGTGCTTGGTGGTTTTGCTTCATCATTAAACCATCCTTCCAAGTACCCTCCATGTTTCCAGTGTCTTTCTCCCCACTTGGAACCAAACCCAGAAGGACGATTCTTCCAACAAGTCCTTTTTTTCTCTGAGCTCCTGGAATATTTCTTCCTACTCCCCAACATTTGATTTAACTCTCTCTGTTTTGGACTATATTTTCCAGAAATCTACAGGGCTCCTTTCTGTCCCAATTCCCAAGGCAAGTCCACCACTAGCCAGTTAACCAGATAATGCTACTAATGGAACAGGCTACGCACATTTAGGCTCTCTTTATTAACAGGTATATATACCTATTTCAAATTCTCATAATAGCATGCCTAACAAGATTAACTTTATAATACTCATTAATATTGTCTTTATCATACCATAAAAAACTATGCCACCCAAATCTTAAGTCATGTCTTTCTAACTGCAACATTTTTGTATTTCTCAGGTATATCCATTCTCTCATCAATTCATTTAAATAAGAACCTGCAAGATATAATCTCAAATCAGGTAAATCCAATCCTCCTCTTTCTTTTGATTTTGTAATATCTTAGATTTCATTTTTAATGATACACCTAAATTTGTGTGGTATGAATATGAGTCCTGGACTCTGTACCAATGACACAATATACATCTGGAGAAATTTCACATGTGCACCCTCTGTGCCATCTTCAGCACCTGTTGGCAATACTGTGTCTCCAATCTGAGGGTCTAGGATCATGCAAAGTCCAGCAGCATTGAATCCTTCATTATCAGAATACCCATGTGGTAGTGGGAGACATATTTTAAGAATGGATGACCACTTTATGGTTGCTCTGTGGTGTACTAAAGTCTGGGAAGAAACCTCAAGATCATCCACACAAAACTACAAAGCCACTATTAATGGAACCCTATGCCTCTTGACATCCAGTCAAGAGAACTAAAAGCTGTTGCTGCTGGCAGAACCTGTTGGCAAGCCCTGGACAATGAAGCTTCCACCGGCTTTAAAAGATAACGGATAATCAGAGTTGAAAAGGACCTTATATGTCATCTAGTCCAACCCCCCACCCAAGTGGGAGACCCTACCCCATTTCTGACAAGTGGCAGTCTCTTCTTGAAGGTCTCAAGTGATGGTGCTCCCACAACTTCCGAGGGCAACTTCTGCTCCATTGGTTGATTGTTCTCACTGTCAGAAAGTTTCTCCTTATTTCCAGGTTGAATTTCTCCTTGTTCAGTTTCCATCCATTATTCCTTGTCTGGCCTACAGGTGCTTTAGAAAATAGCTTGACCGTCAAAAACTGATGGAAGACAGTGAGCTGCACCACAGAATAATACCAGGTTACTACAACAATGGACTTCCAATGCCCTCCATTGTGCTAGAGACTGCGCTTCCAAATCGGGACTGCAGAACCAGCTCAACATCGACAGATGAACTGCACAAAAGAGTATTCTTTGAACCCAAAGTATTACGTGTTGTCTATGATCAAATATGGCCAAGGAGTGGAGTCAGCTAACAGATTCCATTCATTGGCTCAGCCACTGGCAGGAGAAATAACGTCCCGTCAGTGGCTGAAGCTTTGGACAGCACCGGCTTTAAAAGCCGGCACCAGCCGCACCATGCGGCTTTTTGAACTGAACCTTAATAAAGACTACTTAGAGTTCCTGCTTTGTCCTGCCTCTCATTTTCGCACGGACCCATCTAATATTATGCTATAAATGTTTGGTGTATAACAATGCAACTACAAATAGTAGTTTTTCTTGTTGAGGACTCTTGTGACAAAAGCCTACCAAATTAACACCCTCTCCTTGGCTTATAAAACAAAGCCTTTATGATGACATCAATATGACGTTCTTTTTCTCCTTGTAAATAGCACCATTCTTAACTTGTTAAATCTGCCCCTTCTGTTCTTCATAATGGTGTCCTCTCACTGTAAATCATTACCTCAAAACACATCAATATTGCTCCAAGAAAACATAAGTGATGATGGTTCAGGAACTCATGATCATTTAAATCACTGTATCTGTCTCCTAATAGAAAACAGAATTTGATTCACAACTGAAATCACCTGCGGTTAATACTGAGACATACCTAGTCATATATAACATCATCCTCACCCCCATCCACCTTGCTGGCTGTCATGTGACAGACTTCAGTCCATGCTTATTTCTGACATATCGAGACATGGATAAGGAGCATCATTCTTTGCTCTTGGGTTGAAGGGGATGTGTGTGAGCATTTGCATTACCAATTAAATTAGATCAACTTAAGTTGTGGCTAACTTGTGGGGAAAAAATATTTGATCAACAACTTGCTTCAAAATGTTTATGTATGCGAAAATTCATATTTTTCAGTTCAACTTTGCAAAGCTCTCTCCCCCGCCCCATGTGTGTGTGCATGTGTGTGTTTTCTAGGTTCAAATTACCCAAACTATGCGTCTTTATCTTTAGAATAGTTCAAAAAGGTTTTGTTTTTTTTCTGAATTCAAGGAAGTGGTTTTAAAAATTCAACAAAAATATGTTTCTTCTTGTTTAATTTCTAGTAAATATCCATATAATCTTTTAATCACCTTTTCATCAGTACCTGTCAAAATCTTATCCAAATCAGTCAATTTATCATAAAAACCTTCTGTTTTAAAATCTTTATCATACCTTGAATGTATTTGCACATATGAAAACCAATTCATCTTTATACCTTGTTCCTCTAGTTTTTGCATAGATTTTAAGGTCACCCTTTTCATTCAAAATTTCCCCATATCTAACTGTTTGTTCCTTCTTGTATGTTATAGGATAAGAAAATGCTTCAATAGTCGATAACCAGACTGGAATTTTCAAATAGCATTGTCTTTTAATCTTCTCCCAATTTAACCACAGAGACTCCCGTATATGATGTCTTCTAAAATAACCCTGTGTTTTAGTTCCCTTAAACCATAAAAAGGCATGCCACCCGAACAACAGATCATGTCCTTCTAATGTCAACAATCTCTTGTTATCCATTCCTTAGTCAAGTTTGTAGCTTGGTAGTACAACTCCCAATTAGGCAGACCAAATCCTCCTCTAATTCTAGCATCTTGTAAAAGTTTTAACTTTATTCTCGCTTTCTTACCTTGTCATATATATTTCAACACAATTTTATTTAAATCTTCAAAATAGTCCTTTCCAAGCCTAATTGGTATTGTTTGAAACAAATATAAAATTCTGGGTAGAATATTCATTTTGATTGTTGATATTCTCCCTATTAATGACAGTTGTAGGTTCTCCCATTTCGTCAAGTCTAATGCTATCTGTTGTTTAAGTTTAATGTAATTGTTCTCTTTTAGTGTATTACATCTTGCTGCGAAATGTGAAATCCCAAATACTTAACCTTGTTCATGACTTGAATTTTCAATACATCTGCCAATTCTTCTTTTTGTCTTAGTAGCATATTCTTTGTCAAAATCTTTGTCTTATCTTTGTTTATTTTCAAGCCACCTTGCCATATGCCTCTATTTTTTCCAATAGTTTTGGTGCTGTTTCTAAAGGGTCTTCTAAAATAAAGACCAAGTCATCCGCAAAAGCTTGCAGTTTAAATTCTTCCTTTTTAATTTTCATTCCTTTTATACTCTTTTCGTCTCTAATGTTTCTATTTAACACTTCCAAAGTTAGTATAAATAGCAAAGGTGATAATGGGCAACCTTGTCTTGTACCTTTTCTTATCCTGATAGAGTTTGTTAATTCTCCCTCTATCATTACCTTTGCTGTTTGCTTATAATATATGGCTTGTATTGCTTGAATAAATTTTCTGGCGAAGCCCATCTGTTCCAATAATAATAACATGAATCTTCAGTTCACATTATCAAATGCCTTTTGTGCATCTAAAAATATCAAAGCCATTTGTTTTTCGGGGTGAGCCTCATAATATTCCAAAGTGTCCAAAATTACTCTCATGTTATCTTGAATTTGTCTCTTTGACAGAAATCCATTTTGGTCAGGATGAACAAAATTATTTAAATATTTTTGAGTCTTTCTGCCAATATTGAAGTGAAGACTTTGTAATCTGCATTTAGTAAAGAAATGGGTCTATAATTCTTATTTTGCAATGGATCAGTCTCTTCTTTTGGAATAAGTGTAATATAGGTTTCTGACCATGTTTTAGGTATCTTCTTCTTTGACATAACTTCATTCATGACTTCTAGCAATGGAAGGTTCAGCAATTCTTGTAACGGTTTATAAAATTCTGCCGGAAGCCCATCTGGGCCTGGTGCCTTCCCATTATTTTATTTCTTAAGTGCTTCAGTTAACTCCATCATGGTTATATTGCTTTCTAACATTTTTTCAGTCTCTTTAGGTATCTTAGGTAGATTAGCATTCTGTAAATACTGTTTGACTCTTTTCTCATCAATATTCTCCTGCTCATATAATTTCCCATAAAAGTCTTGAATGATTTCCTTCTTCTCTTTATTGCCGTGGCAAACTTGACCTTGATCATCTATTAACTGCGGTATTTTCCTTGATTCTTTCTCCTTTCTCAATTTATATGCTAACCACCTACCTGGTTTGTTTGCATCCTCAAAATAATTCTGTTTAGCACTTCTAATTTTCTGTGCTAATTCTTCTTTCTCTATTAAACCCATTTTGTGTTTAATTGTGTCCAATTTTAGCTTAATGTCTTTTTTCTGTAGTGTTTTTCAAGTCTTTTGTACTCATCTTCTAAAGCTTCCGTGGCTTGCCTTTTCCTGATGTTCCTTTTCCTTGTGTAGTCTATTATCAAGCCTCTAGCATATATTTCATTGTGTCCCATACATTCTGGATTGAAGTGTCTTCTTTTTTATTTTCTCTAAAGAAAAAAAACCAATTCTTTCTCCATTCGCTGTATAAAGTCTTTCTCCTTTAGAGTAGTATTATTTAACGTCCATCTCGATATTCTTTTTGTTCTTTCCATTTAATTGTCACTGGATTGTGGTCTGCCCAAGTACTTGTTTCGATATTTGTTTCTTGAATATTAGATATTAGCTCTGTTGAAATCCAAATCATATCTATTCTGGACCATGTTAAATGTCTATTTGAGTAAAGAATTTATTGTTTGGTTTTAGCATTTCTTTCTCTATATATATCTTTTAAGTTTATTTCATCTAGCATTTTAAAAAAGGATTTGGGGAGAGTCTTTCTATTTTGCTTTATTGCGGTTACTGTATAGTCCAATTTATTGTCTACAATTCCATTGAAATACCCCATCATAACTATATTGACATAGTCCAGTTCAATTATTTACATGTGTAATTTTTTATAAAATTCTTCTTGTTTATCATTCGGAGTATAAATTGCAATCAAGAGTGTTTTTGTATTATTGTCCATTATTTCCACCATTAATACTCTTCCGTCTTCTTCAGTATAAATCAATTTTCCTAAGATGGTCTCTTTAATATATAAACCACTCCTCTTTTCTTATATTGAGTCAAAGAAGTAAATATTTTCCCTAATTTTGGCTGTACCAACAATTGTTCATATTGTTTTTTAATATGTACTTCTTGCAGACAAATTATATCAAATTTTAGTTGTAATCAGTTTTTTCTCTTCCATGATTATGCTTTGTAATTAGGTTTGGCAGCTCTCGTAGATCTTGGTTCACGGTGTTCTTTAATGTCCACCAGTCCATCTACTGTGCCTCCTTCTTTTTCAGTCTCCATTTGGTCATCTTGGAATTCAATTAGTGAAATAACTTTTTCTGCCTCCTCCTCTCTCCTTCCAAAAAATTCTGCATAAAATAATTCTGCTTTCTCAATTGGGTCAATTCTATGTTTCTGTTCTTGCCATGTAAACATTAACCCTTCTGGAATTAGCCATCTATAATTCACCTCTTTTTTCAATAGCATTTTAGTCAGAAATTGGTATTGTCTTCTCATCTCTCTCACTCTTCTGGGTATTTGTTTAAAGACCACAATCTCCTTGCCTTTGTATTTCAATGTTTTCTCTCTTACCACTTGTAATATTTGTGTTTTTATGGCTTTTTTTGTAAATCTGATATGAACTTCTCTTGGTAGGTTGTTTCTCATCGCATATCTTGTAAAAACTCGGTATACCTCATCTACTCCATCCATCATCTTCTCTTCTGTTATTTCCAAAGCTTCAGCCAATATTACTATCATTATCTCAGCTAGATTTTGTCCTTTTTCTTTCTCTATGTTTTGAAATCTGAGATAGAATTATGATCTGTCCATCTCCCATTTCAGCATCCCACTTTTATCTTGTTCAACCCCTGTTAATCTGCTATCAATATCTCCAATCTTGTCTCTTTGTTTATCTTCTTCTTCAATTTTTTGGAATCTCTCATCATACTTCACCATCATTTGTTGAATATTCTCCACCTTTTCATCAGTTTTCCCTATTCTTTGTTCAATATTCTCTGTTTTTTGCTCAATGTTCTCTATTCTCTTTTCAATGGTGTCTGGTTTTATTTTAAGGTCTTGGATTACTTGCATAATCATCTGTAGAGTCACTCTTTCTTGATCTTTGTCTTGCTTTAACATTGTCTGAATTGAATGTTGTTCTCCAGATGGTGGGGAGGCAGAAGTAGAAGTTGAGGAGCCAGAAGCTATAAACTTCCTACTCATTTTAAACAATTCAGGATCTTCAGGTTCTTCTAAAACCTAATCCAATTATGGAATAGCCAATTATAATCCAAGGTGAAAAATAAAAATGGTAGAGAGAAAAACCCAATAATAATAAAAAGAAAAGGAGAAAAAATTTCTTCAGGTTCTTCTTAACCTTAATCCAATCAATATTTAGGTAAAAAGGAAGGAGAAAAATAAAAAGGTTTAAAAAGAGGGAAAAAAAGAGGAAAAAAAAAAGAATTCTTCAGGTTCTTCAACACCTTAATCCAACTGAGAGTTCTCAAATTAAAAAAGGCATAAAAGTGAACCAAAAGAATAGATTGAAAAACAAAAAATCCCAAAGAAGAAAGGAAAAAAATTTTTTTTTGAGGCTTTCCTTTTAAAATACAAAGCATAAATGGAAATATTCCAAAAATAAAGGTTTTTTTTAAAAAAGTGAACAGTACAGCTGCTTCAAAGCCAAGTTTCAATTGTTGATAGAAATCCAGAAGAACACCTGCAATAACACTCTCCCGTGCTCTTCCCTCTATCTTATCATGTAGCAATGTCCTTGAAGAGGAATTTCAGATCTTTCTTTCTCAGCTTTCTCAGCTTCATCTAAAACATTTTCAAACCTCTAGTTGGCAGTGTTACAAAGTTTCTTTACTCTCACTCTCCCCCTCCTTTCCCGGACAAAACGTAATAGAAGTTAAAAAAAAAAAAGTATATAAAAATAACTAAAGTGAGCCTCTAACCTAAAATATTACAAAGTCAAAAAAGAAAAGAAAAAATAGATATAAATTGGAAAAAAAAAACCAGACCAGTTAGCAAATGTAAAATCATGATAGAAGTCCAGCAATAAAAAAACAAAAAACAAAGCCTTACTTTGATACTTCTGTTTAAAACCGCCGCTTATTCAGTTCTGCCAAAACTTTTACAGATTCTTTTTTTCCCTTAGGGTGTCCTTTAAAGTCCTTTTAAGTCTTAGAATAATAAAAGAAAAGTTCTCACCAAACCGACACACTTTCTCTTTCAGTCTCTTCCATTTGGAGCTGTCCCAACTTCAGCAGCTTTTATGGCTGCCTCTCTGCCGCTGGCAATAAGGGCTTCTCCTGGATCAACCAGGGACTTTGCAGTATCCCTGGGATCTACAGGACATACCCTTCACTATCACCATCTCTTCGGGAGGGTTTAGGTCTGTTTGGACCGTCCAGGGGCAAAGCTATCGGCGTGATGCTGTATCGGCGTGATGCCAGCTCCGCCCTCCTCAACAAAAAATTTTTTTAAATAAAGGGTGGCTTTCAAAAGTGTTCTCTCTCTCTCTTTTTCTTTTTGCATTTGAGGCACAATTTTTTTAAAAAAATCCATGCAAATTAAAACATTTTTAGGCTTTTCTCCATTTTACAGGATACAAATTAATTTCCAAAATATGAAGCCATTGTATTCACTAAAATTACTATTGATTTGAATCCGTATAGGCTTAGAACCAGGGTCCTTCGCAGGTTAATCATTCACTCTAGGACTGACCAGAAGGTTTCTTAGTAAGTAATCCTTTTTATTTTCATTTTTTTCCTCTTTATTTTGTTATTGATTCTTTCATTGTGTAGAAAGGCTGAAAATGCCTTACTCTGAGGGTTTGAATTTTCCTGCTGGGAGAGCTCTGGTGCAAGAATACAGACAACTGTTTGAAAGCTGGATCTTTTTATTTTCAGGAAGGCTAGAAACAGTGTTCCTGTGTTCCTAGGGCTAGCTAGCTAATTTTGAATGATAAGTTCCCAGTTTTTTATACCTTTTTTCTCCCTTTGTGTATAAATGTTCATTTAGTGTTTAATGTTTAAGGTTTAGACATTAAAATCCTGTCAGGGTTTATTTTTTTCACCAGAAGGCAAACTTAACCATGTTTTGCAGCCATAGTTATGCTTCAAGAGAAGGAAGTCTATCCTCATGAAGTTCCCTTTCTATAATCCTTCATTTTTAATTTTTTTCTAGGGGGTGATTTCTGATTGAATGTCTTGGTATACTTGGTATTCTTGATCAATCTGGATCATCATCATAGCTGCCTGTCCCCTTTTTTAATTTTCTCCTTTTAGAGGGAATACAGGCCTTTAGGCAGCTGAGGCAGGGTGGTATGTACCTACAGAGGCAACACATGAGGGCCCCAAAGACACAAATGGTGACTGTGTTTGTTATGAGAATTTTTAGCCAATGGAAATCTGGCATCCATGCGAAGGGCCATGAAAGGTTCAGGAATGATTGCTCCTGACCAATATTTTGAGCTAGCTCTTTCAGGTGGTGGATGTTCCTCCCTATGAGTTCTGAGGTTTCGTTCAGATTGAAGCAACACATCCCTTTGGATGTTTTGCAGCCATAGTTATGCTTCAAGAGAAGGAAGTCTATTGCTGCCCTATTCTCCAGAGTGGCTTCTCTGACCTCCCTCAGTTCTCTGTTAAGGGCATCCAGGGCATGGGAGGTCGAATTCAAACTTTTTGCCAGGGTACATGCTAGTCTGTTCAAATTTTTAGAATTTCACACTGCCAATCCAGGTACCCCTACCAAAGATATTGCCAATGAGACATATTCTGTTTTGGTGGAAAGGGAGACTTTGGAGTCACAGGATGAGTCTAGGGTTTGGAAGGCTCTCCTGTGTTGTCTCTGTAAAGATGGCATAAGCATGGTTAACCTTCCTAAGATGCAGGGGCCATTTGTGGCATTTGCAGGAAGGTATTAGTAGGCTTTTAAGCCGCACAGGAAAAACCATCCTGGTGGGAGCTTCAGATAACTATATGAAAATATTATGGTCTCTGCATTTTAGGTCTTTGTTGCTAAGACTGGTGCATTTTGTGACCCTAGGTGAGCTGCACCCAGTGACATTAAAGCATTTCTCAGAGATGGTTACTGCAGCAATGTGTAGGGCGTACATGGTGTGGTCCTTGGCTTTTTTTGTAGAGTGGCCCCAGCTAAAAATGCTTTCGTAGGAGTCAGGAAGGTTTCTAAATGTGGTGTAGTAAAAGATGTTATGTGGCCTAGTTGCTACTCCCATTAGGCATGTGGTTAAGATATCCTTGACTGATTTCCCCCCTGCTAGGCAAAAGTTAGTAGTGTTGAGTATTTCTTTTGCTAAATATTCCCATATGTTTCCTTTCTCTGGGAGAAGCTTTGGTTCCAGGAATGCAGTTTCTTGTGTTACAAGTATTACAATTGTTACAGAAAATAATAATACACAGTATATATTACATTTCATGTTTCCCATTGCTGGATTCTTTTCTTCCCTCCCCCCTCTTTTTTAATTCGTACAATGTGAAAAAGGTAAAAGGTGTAGGTCAAGTATCAAAAATTATAAAAGTCTCTTCTTTGTTGAAAAAAATACAAAAAAAAAGGAAGAAAGAAAAAAAAATGCAGAAGAAAAAATAAAAAATATATATACAAAAAATAATAATAATACAGTGTTATAATTCAGCACCTGGGAGTCCCATGTTGTGTAATTCAATGATTGTCCTTGGTTCCTCATAGTTCAGTGGTGTTGAAGAATGCTGCAAGTGTCCATTGATCTGTGTCTGGATTTTTCTTGAGTTTGATGGGTGGGATTGATTGTGGTAGAGTTTGGCTGTGGTCTATAACTGCTGGCTTTGCATGTGTCCAATGTATCCAAGAGTCTCGTTCTGCGATCTTAATGGCAGTGTGAATAGTCAGTAAAACTTGGTAGGGTCCTTCCCACCTGGGTTGTAGAAGTGAGGTTCTGGTGAAGAACTTGATCCACACCCAATCTCCCGGCTCATATGGATGCAGGGCTTCTTCCAAGGGTAAGGTCTGCGTCAGTGCACTCTGAGTCCAGAGGGTCTGTAGTCGCTTTTGCAGGGCTGCAAGATAAGAAGAGAGAACCCTATCCCCCCTATCTAGGCAGAGGGAATGAGGATCGAGACCTTGTAAGGTATCAGGAGGCTGACCAAAAAGGATTTCAAAGGGGAAAATAACTATGTCCTGTCTTGGTCTAGTTCTGAGATAAAAGAGGGCAATTGGGAGCACTTGTGGCCAGGAGAGGTGTGTCTCCTGACAAAGTTTACCCAGTAGGGTTTTTATCTCCCTGTTGTAGGCATGCTTGGATTAATTTCTTTACAAGGAGAATTGCTTCTGCAGGGATTTTGTATTGGGGCACGCATGGAGGTGGCCCCTGTTTTACTTGGATCGTAACTGGTGTTGCTCCTTTAAGTAGTCCCCCTCTGATGCATCCCAGCCCCATAAGGAGGGTAGTAGGTTTTTTAAATCCTTTTTAAACATGAAGCCCCGTGTTGTTGGTTATCAGCATGATTGTTTTGTGCGTTCCTTTTCCTGAAATTTCTAATTGCAGCCTCTGTTTTCCACATGTTATGGTAGCTCCCATTTTACAGAGGAGATCCCTTCCTAATAGGGATAGTGGCGACTGGGGGCAAATAGTGAATGCATGGTCTATTGTGAAAGGTCATAGTTCTACTGGTATGTTGTGGGTAAATTCTACAGGGATTATTTTCCCTCCCACTCCCATTATATTATCTTGAGCCCCTTCAGCCACTGCAGCTTTATGTGGTGCTTCAGTAATTAATGAGGAGGTGGCTCCAGTATCAACCAAGCAATTGTATTTCTTTCCTCCGATAAGAACAGTAACAATGGGTTCCCCTTCTGGGCCATTTCTTAAGGGGATAGCTAGTCCATTAAAGGTAGCCAGGAATTCAGTACTTTCATTGTCGTGTTCTAGTCAAGAAGGGGGTAACTCATGGTCTCTCCTTTGCTCCCATTGATGTGTATTGTTAGTGTTTATTGGAGGAAAGGGAGGGCTGGGTGGTGTCTGGTGACTGAAACTTTGTTGCTCAGTGTAATGAATTGGAAAATTGTGTGGTCTCGTTTTTCTAGGTGGTGGGTGATACCGGTTGCGGGAGGGGTGTTGCCTACATTGCCTACTAAAATGCCCTTCCTGTCTGCACCTATAGCAATGCTGGCATCTGCCTTGCGACCACCCTGCTTTATCGCAATGCCAGCATTTCTTTGAATTACAAGAAGTTCTACCAGGCGTTTGTCTGGCATTACGTTGCACTACAGCAAACATTTTCAGGTGTTCCTGTCTTTCTATTAGTCTTTTTCTCTCTTTCTCTTCCTCTTTCAACTTGTCTCTTTGATCATAGACAAAGTTAACGATCCTGCGCAACTCTGCTTTGTCTAAAGTTGCCCAATTAGAAATGAAGCGATGGAAATGTTGTTTAATATCTAAGGTGGATTGATCCACGAGAGGCTAAAATCCTCTGGTCCTTGAGGCAGCTAAGGTCTAGATGGGCATATGCAACAGCTGCCACTGATAGGCGGACCCAAAAAGCATCAGGGTTTTCTTTTTCCCTTTGCATGGTTCTTTGGAATTCAGACTAATTTAGAGGCTTTTTTCCAATTTCTTCTAAGGCTTCCAATAAGTTATTTTTTGCTCTTGTGTATTCACCCCAATGATTGGTATCATTGTAGTCCCAGTTAGGACGATGTACTGGCCATGCGATGCGGGCTGGGGCTGCCTGTCTAGGGATGGTTGGTAGTTTAGCTATTTGTTCAGTTTTCTCAAATAGTTTTAATAGCTCATCTTTCATTAGAAAGATTTGTAGCAGCTGGGTCATGTCACCCCAAGATGGATTGTAGCTGTCTATGATTGACTTCAGGGTTTGAATTACTGTTTGGGGATCAGCCCTGAAGGCTGGGGTATCTTTTTTCCAGATGACTAGGTCAGAGGAAGAGAAGGGACTGTGGGTATAAACATATTTTAATTGTCCCCTATTTTGCACTGGTCTATTTAAAAGGAGAGCCAGTTTGTGCATCCAGGGAATGGGTTTCAGGTTTTTCCTGATCTTTTCCCTCAATCAGGTTTTTTGTCCTAGCCATTTCAGCCCAGCAGTACCAGTAGGGTATTTGACTGGGTTAAATGCGTGTTCAAAGTGCTTTTAGGGTTTTATGATCTAAAGTACCGCTATCAGGCCAAATTTGTCTTCCTGTGTCATCTCGCAATAAAGCCCACTTTTTGCAAATTCTTTTTGCATCTCTTTTATTCATTCCAGGCAGGACAGGCACTTGCCCTTCATCCCAAGCCTCAAGTAATTTATCCAAGGGGGTCTCTTCCATTGCCCTTGAGCTACAACTTCCCATATTCCCTTCCTGATGTGGGGATTATTTTGGTTTAGCCAGGCTACCACCATCAGTTTTCAGACAAAAATGGTCTAGAAAGAACTCCGGTTTCCCTACACACGGAGTACGGGTCCCTTTCTCTTAGGGAAACTCCACTGTCAGTTTGAAGACCCCCCTAAAAAATGGGATCTTGGAGGACCATCTGCCCCTAGCAGCACCGGTACCGGCCCCTCCCCACACTCTGCCGTCAGTTTTCAGATCTTCCTTAAAGGTGGGGATCTGGAAGGACCTGCTCTGCTTTTGAAGGCAAACTATTTCCAATTGTGTTTGCCAGCAGCCGGTACGGGCCCCTTCTAACTGCACAGGGCTTTGCTTGCGGGGTGCACCAGGACTATTTTCCTGCTTTCTATTTATTTCCCAACACCAGTTCCTTTCTCAGCCCGCTCGGTTTTTCATGCATCCTTCAGAAGGACTCACACTCCGTGATCACCCCTTGCGTTCGCAAATCCAGCCGGTCACAGCTTTTTGGAGTTAGCAGCTGGTTGGGGTGCAGCTGGCAATCACGGAGGAGGTGAGGTTCTTCTGTTTCTGCAGAGAAAACCCACAATAACACACCTGAACCACTCACGCTTTCACTCTCCTACCTAATAAGGTTAGAAATTTAAAGCGGTACTCACCTGCTTTCAAGCAGCTGTTGAGCAGAAAGGCCCATGAACTCCCTTTACTACCCTTATGCCCACCGGGCTGGGTCCGTGGATGTTGTCCCTGGACAAAGAAGGTCTGTGCCTGCTGGGAATGGATCTGCGGGCCCTGTCCGGTGGCAGGGTTGGCTGGAAAATCTTCGTGGGTCGCCAATTGTAGAAAGGCTGAAAATGCCTTTCTCTGGGGGTTTGAATTTTCCCACTGGGAGAGCTCTGGCGCAAGGATACAGACAACTGCTTGAAAGCTGGATCTTTTTATTTTCAGGAAGGCTAGAAACAGCGTTCCTGCGTTCCTGGGGCTAGCTAGCTAACTTTGAATGATAAGTTCCCAGTTTTTTATACCTTTTTTCTCCCTTTGTGTATAAATGTTCATTTATGTTTAATGTTTAAGGTTTAGACATTAAAATCCTGTCAGGGTTTATTTTTTTCGTCAGAAGGCAAACTTAACGAAGTGCGAAAATAAACTGCGGGGCAGCTTGTTTGTATTATTGTTTTTTTCTCTCATCTCTTTTAGTTTTAATGGCTTTTTTGTTGTAATCTTCTATTTGTAATTCCTGTTTGTTTGGCTGATTTGGTATGTTCTTAATTGCTTGGCTTTTGTCTCGGGGGCTCCTTTCAATTTCTTTTATTAGATTTCTTTTCCTGTGCAAGTTTGTTTTCTGGCTGGCCTGATGTTCCCTTTGGGCTTTTTCCTTTCTGGGTGACACCACTGTCCTCATGAAGTTCCCTTTCTACAATTGCTTTCTTTGTTTTTATCTCTCTCTCTCTTTGTATTTTTCTGTAAAATTTGTTTAAATAAATAATTACAATAAATGTTGTAACCATTAAGAAATGTATATTCCACATATTTTTCCCTAGAAAATGACACAAGACAAGTGATGATTATAGCTGAATTTCTAAGGGCCCTCAACATAGAAGATGATAACTTACCTGGAGATCTCAGGTAGCCTCAGGGAATGTGATTTCTTTCCTTTCTTTTTTTGTAAAATAAACTCCCCTTGGAGAAATTAAGAAAAAACTTTTGGCATAATCCTAATGTTCCATCTTCAGATCATTATCATCAAGAGGAAAGACTCAATCTAAGTACTTCCATAGGGAATTGAGGCTACTTAATTTTAAGTAATATTGTGCTCATCTTACTTCAGATGACACAAGGCTCCCATATAGGCTGATCTGTTAACTTGTCCAAATGGAACTGTCAGGAAAATGTATTCAGCTTAATTCAGGTAAGCTTTGCATTTCCAGGTACAATTTAATGAGATTTCTCCCAAGATTCTAATTTCCCCAGCAAGGATTTGACTAATTAACTCCACAGTATTTGAAGGTGGGTCATTTTTCTGATTTCTGATTTGCATCAGAAGCAGGTCCGTGCATTATGCATGGCAACCCTTCAATTTCTTCCCCATTTATCTAAAAGAAGGCTGGAGTCAGTCCTGCCTCTGACAAAAATCTTAGAAGGAGATTTGAAAGACAAAGCCCAGGAAGAGCTTTAAGAAAGGACAACAAAAGCTTTTCACGGCACTTCTTTAAAACATTTAATTACCTAAACTGCTGACTTCACCATCTCTGGGAAAAGGATAGTGAAGCAGTCTGGAAAATTAAACAGAAAATATGTATTTATTTCGCAGAAGTCCCCTGACTCTGGGCTTTGCTTAAAAACAACAATATTGTGTAAAACCATAAAGTTACTGGAATAAGGAACCAGCTATGTTCATGGAATCAAGGGTGGATATGGAAAATAACAGTTGACGATAACTGAGAAATCAATGTACTTCTCCTTTGCTCTATATGTATGTTATAAATCCTTTTTTTTGGGGGGGGGGGGTAAAACTTAATAAAAGGAACTCCCCAGCCTAGCCTGAGGTCATGATAGGTATAAAAATGATGCCTAAGGAAGAGCCAGGGGTTCAGAATTTGTCATGTGAATGCTCTGAACCTTTTGCGCAAAATAAACCTGTATTCTCCAACCTTTCATGGTCTTGTGTCCTGATTTGGAAACAGGATCTGCTGCAACATTTATGGTGACTCCGCCGGGACACAAGGGGCCCTGAGGCCCACTGGAGGGTCCACCCCGGGTGCCAGCGACTGGGTAAGTTGAAGGGAACATCCCAGGTGCCATCAGTCCTTTGAATCCGAGGGACTTCCCGAGACTGCCCTGTTCTGGCGACGGCGGTTGACACCCCCAAGAACCACTGGTGAAAGGTGAGGAGACCAGGACATCTTGTAGCCGGCTAATGGAGAAGGAAGATGCCTGCAGGCAAGTATTGAATTTGGGTAATAACCCTTCACTGTAAGCAGGGATGGAGGAGAGGACTGATCACCCTCTCTTAGGTAAAGGTAAAGGTAAAAGGTAAAGGTGGGAGGAATTGTCAGGAAGGGTTGAAGTGAGTGACTACTGCGGTTCCCATTGGTGACTGTGAGTGTCCAGCACCGTGAGCCAGTAGAAAGTGAGTGGCATCCGCAGTTCCCATTGGAGACTGTGTGTATCCGGCTCCCTGAGTCGGGTGTGAGTGTGTGGAAATCCCTGGTGTCACCTGGAGAAGAAGGACCCTATACCTTCCTCCAACCCCATTCCCAATTGTCTTGTCTGGTGACCCAGGTGGATCATGGGTGAAGGGAAAAGTAAGCCCCCGACTCTGTTAAGGGCCATGTTAAAACACTTTAAGGATGTATATAAATCTCAGGATTACGTTGTGGAGTAGGCATATACTACAGGTGTTTTGTGAGGAAGCAGATAGTAAAATGCTTTTGACTAAAGAAGAAATGTGAAACTCCTTAAGGACTGAGAAATAGGTACGGTTAATTTTATATTTGGAAATAGGCATAGGAGTGTCTATCTGGAACCGGAAAGAATAGGGCCGTGTTCTCCATGGTACCCATGGGGACACATTAAAACAATAAAAGTTGTCTTTAAAAAGAGCAGTGGAATTCAATCCTGCTCAGGGGAACCCTGGCCTGGTGCAAACGAGGTGTGAAAAAAAAGAGAGGTCTTTATAGATCTTGATCTTTAAAAAATAAGCCAGCATCTGCTGGGAGATCCAAACTAGAAAGATAAGGGACAGAAAGCCCAGGGCAGAGACAGGTAGTAAAAATCCAGTGCTTAAACAATGAGAGAGCTCATGGAAGGAGCACAAAACGTGTTTGTACAAAGGGAAGAACGGAAGAAGGATCAGAAGATGCAAAGAAAGGCTGCATTAATGGTGGCAGCCATGATGTGGACCCCTAGGGAGAGGGGAAGTAGCCAGGCAAAGGGAAATGGATCATGATTGGGGTGCATCTAGTGCGCTATTTGTAAAAAGGAGGGGCACTGGAAGGGTGAATGCCCCGAAAGAGGTAAGGAAGAGAGGCCAGAGGGAAGAAGAGGGCACTTTCAAAGGGACCCTCAAAGAACCCTGGTCTTTGAGGAAGCCGGGGAGGACAAGGATGCAGGAGAACCCCCCAATAGGTCTGGCAGAGGTGGAAGAATGGGACTGAAGCCGACCGGGTTCAGAGTGCCTCCCAGAACCTATAGTCCGGCTAAATGTAGGAGGCAGACCAATCTCTTTTTAGTGGATATTGGAACCACACGTTCAGTTTTAACCCAACCCCGAACATAGCCCTCCTCTCATACCATGAATATTCAGGGGGGCAACTGGAAGTATTTTACAACGTCCTTGTTTTGAAGCCCCTTGCATGTACGGCTAAAGGAAAGAGTATAATGCACCAATTTGTGTATATGCCTGACTGCCCTGTCCCACTCCTGGGAGAGATTTGCTGTGCAACCTTCAAGCACATCTCTTGTTTGAAGAGGATGGGACTATGGCAATGGGTTATGGCAGGGTTAAAGTAACGGTACCCAAGGAAGAGGAACATACACTGTTTGCCGTGTATGCCGAACATACACCCTTTGCCATTCAGGTGGCTGAAATAAAACCTTGGATTCATTGGTCTCAAGGTAAATTGGAAACCTATCCATTGGAATCCCACCCGATTCACCCATTAAAAGTGAGAAGTTAAAAGAAAGCCCAATTAGTGAAATCCCAAGATAAATACTTAAGGGCCTGTCACATAGGCCGACGGATGCAAAAAGTATGTAAAAAGGACACAGCGGACGAGAAAATTTTCCATCCGTTGTTATCCGCTCTCAAAAGTGCCCCAAATTTGCATAAACAGAGCGGACAACAATGGAAAGGAACGGACGGGGAGAGGATGTAGCCAGGATGTAAAGCGGATGCTCCACGGAAGCCTAGTGGATGGAAGCGGATGGAAGCGGATGGCACATCCACAGGGCTTCCGGGGGAGCACAGCGAAGCGGACGCACAGAGGAAGGAACGGATGCCGAGCAGATGCCAAGCGGATACAGCGGATGCAGAGCGGACGCCTAGTGGATGCCTAGCGGATGCAAAGTGGATGCAAAGCGTTCACTGCGCATGCGGGGAGGATGCATTGCGTCAGCCCCACGGATATAAAGGGAAGCAGCTCACAAGCAGATCACCATTCAGAGGAAAGACCTGCTGCCAGACACATCTCCAGCCAACAACCATGGGGAAGAAGAGGAAGCCTGTGCCATCTGCTGCCAGCCCTGGCAAGAAGGACAGGGCCACCATCCCACCCCCTGGCCCTGACTCTGCTTCTGCTGGGGCTTCTGCTGCTCGGGCTGACTCTGCTGGTGCTGGGGCTTCTGCTGGTGCTGCTCCTGGTGCTGGGGCTTCTGCTGGTGCTTACTCTGCTGGAACTGCTCCTGGTGCCTTTGCTTCTGCTGGTGCTTACTCTGCTGGTGCTGCTCCTGGTCCTGCTGGTGCTCCTGGTCCTGCTGGTCCTGCTGGTGCTTACTCTGCTGCTGCTGATCCTGGTCCTGCTGGTGCTGTTGGTAGGATCCTGGTCCTGCTGGTTCTCCTGGTGCTGCTGGTCCTGCTGGTCCTGCTTTTGCTGCTATTGTTGTTGTTGCTGCTGCTGCTGGTGGTGGTGGTGTGATAGAGCAGCCCCTAGAACCTCGAAGCCCCTCTGATGAGGGCCCAGAAGGCCCTGCCAGAGGGAGGAAGAGGCATACGCGAGATAGGGAGAGGAGGCAATACTCCATTGAAGAGGAACATGACGATGAGGTGCTCGAATGGCTGAGGGAGAACGAGTACCTCTGGCGAAAGGGACACAGGCTCTATCGAGACACCAAGAGGAAGCAGGCGGCTTGGAGAGAGAAGGTGGAGAGCCTGGGCTACACTTCGGAGGTCCTCCTCGGGTGGTGGAAGCACATGCACACCTGGTACAGGAAGCTGCACCTCAAGAAGTCTGGCCAGGCCGTGGAAAAGCTCACCGACCGGGAGACCTACGTGATGGCCAAGTGCAGCTTCTTGGAGGGTGAGGTCCACCACCGAGGAGCAGCCCCTCTGTCTACCCTCTCTCTCAGGCAGCCAACAGAGAGCCAGTCCTCTTCTGGCCAAAAGTGTCCAGGCAGGTATCTGTTGAGCGTCCCACGATGGAGACCCCACCGACAGCTGCACTCCCGTGGCAGAGTGTGTGGAGGACCCCCTGACGCAGTGGGAGCAAGGAGAGGGCACTTCCACCAGAGACCAACCCATCCCCACCCCCAGCTCCACCTCCACAGAAAGCAGGCAGAGAGCCAGACCAGAGGGACAGAGCCACACTGTCCTGCTGGAGATCAGGGACACCATCAAAAGCAGCTTAGATCTCCTCTCTCAGCTTGTACACACCGACATACGATCCTCAAACCAAAAGCCCTTCCTCACCTATGTCAACCAGACCCTCATGGACATGTCCGAATCACAGTACCAGGTGATAAAGGAGAGGATCATCGGTCTTCTGCACAACCCTCCAGACCCAGCTGAACCTGCTCTGACCCAGTCCAGGTCTGCTCCTCCACCCCGGGTGATGTCACAGCCCTTCCAAGGCTTTCCACAGGCCCTCACCTACCAAGGCTACGGCTACTAGGAGTTCCAGCAGCACAGGCAGCCCTTCCCAGTCCAGCCACAGGTTCATCGAACGCCACCAATGCCATCGATGTCACCCACGCCACCGATGCCACCCACACCACAGATGCCACCCATGCCACAGATGCCTCCCACGCCACAGATGCCACCCACGCCTCACCTCGCTCAGCTGCAGAGCAGACAGCCCCACTACACTCCTCCTTCCTCCACCCCACAGCCAGGCCTGGCCTCAGAACATCTGTCATCGGTCTTGGGACTGACACCCCATGTCATGGAGGAAGGGGCTCTCAACATCACAGGACTGAGCCAGCTCTCTGATAGCTTCCTCCACACACCATCCCCTGTTGTCCTCTCGGGGCCAGGCACCCCAATGGTGCCTCAGACCAGCACTCCAGCAGCAGCCACCTCCACAGCACCTGGACCCTTCACCCCTGAGACTATGGGCATGCCTCAGAGTGACTGAGAAGAGTGCCAGAGACTGGGTTGCTACCTGTTGACTTTATCTTTGCTTGGGACACTTTACTTGGGTCATTTTGCTTTTACAGTTTCTTATTAATAAAGTTTATCTTTGCTTCACACACTTGCTTCATTTATTTTAGTCAATGAAGTCTTGGTGGAAACTTTTAGAAATGGTTTAAGCCTTTGCATGCTTGTGGGATGGGTAAGGATAGCAGTGGGATGGGCAGGGATACTGGTGGGATGGGTAATTGCTGTGGGATGGGCAGGGATATCTGTGGGATGGGTAATAGCTGTGGGATAGATAAACCTCCAGTGCAAGCATAGTGGGACTGTATGGTCCACCCTCCCAGGTGCCACACCTATGGCCCTTCATTATCAATAACAATGTAATCATTCATCAACACATTTCAACATAAACACAACTCTTTATTAAATGCCCTGTTCATTGTAGGGCCACTCAACATACATGGCACAATCTCATCAGTGTGATGAGACAGGCTGAAGGAAGCATCCATTAACCATCTACCATCCTGTCTTGCCACTCCACTGCTCCAGCTGGGGAGTTGCACCAGTGTTTCAGGAGGTTGCGCTGCTTCTTCCCTTCACATGAAGCTCTGTTGGGGCCTGGCACATCCACAGTATCTATCAGGTTTCGCCCTTGCCTCCATTCACCAGGCTCCATGTCCCCATTGCCTTGTTGGCGGTCCACGAGCCTGTTCTGCAACACTGGGTAGCGGGTGTGCATGAGATTGTGCAGGTTGCAGCAAGCTTCCACGATGTTCCTCACAGTCTCTGGGCAATGCTTCATGGTGGTGAGAAGTACCTGGAGCCTGTTGGCCAGGATGCCAAAGGTGTTCTCCACCACCCGCCTTGCCCTGGACAGCCTGTAGTTGAAGATCCCCTCTTCACGGGTGAGGCATTTGGAAGTGTAGGGCTTCATGAGGTAGGTTCTGAGGAAGAAGCTGTCATCCCCCACGATAGTAGGGGAGTAGGGCACATCTTGTGTGTCATTGGGCAGGGGGTCTGGATCTGGGAAGCCCATGATGAGATTGCGTTCCAGCCCCTCCTTGAGGTGACTGGCGTTGTATACCTGGGCATCTGAAACTGACCCGTTGCCTGAAGCATCGATGTACATGAACTTGTAGTCAGCATCGACCATGGCGAAGAGGAGGATGCTGAAGAAGCCCTTGTAGTTGTGATAAGTGGACCCTGATTTGGCTGGAGCTTTGCAGGCCATGTGCTTGCCATGTATGGCCCCAACGGTGTGGGGGAAGTTCCACTTCTGATACCACTGCTCTGCAACTTTCTTCCAGCCTTCTTCAGTGGAGGAGCACTGGAGAAGTTCCTCTAGGTATTATTCGATGATGGCTTGAACTACTTCTCTGACCACAATGCTGATGGTGATGTGTGGCACCCTCCAGGCGTACTGCATGCTCCTGTACGTGGTCCCGGAGGCCAGGTGGCGCAGAATCAGTGCCACCTTCAGCCCAGGGTCCAGGCTGGGCCGGAAGTTGGTGTTTGCCTTGGTCAACCTGGGTCTTAGCCGCTCCACAACTTCATCAAACATGGCTGGCGGCATCCTCATGAAGTTCTGGAATGCACAAGTGTCTTCGTTCCTCAGCTCCACCATCAACTTGTTATACAGTCCGTACTCGGCTCTTCTTGCGATCCATCTTCGGACCCAGACACTTCTTGGATGCCTCCTTTTCTTCACGTAGAACAGGTGAAAGAGCCTGAAGAGGGCTTCGCACTGTTGTAGAATGATGGCGGCTACCAAAAGGAGTGTGCGACGATCCATGGTGGAGATGACTGGATGCTGTGGAAGAGCAAGAGCCAGATGAAAGCTGAAGAGGTCTGCACCGCAAGGCTGCTGGACTTAAAGTGAGATCCAGGTGATTTCTCCCCCTTTTTATAGGAAATATAGGTTTTCTGCTAGGTGTCCTTTTGCATCCTCTAGGCATCCTGCAGACATCCTAAATATCCGAGATATGTCCCCTATACGAACGTTTTTTCCATTTTAATACTTTGTATGCGAGCTGCATCCGCTTTCATCCTTTCTACGTCCATGCTGCTAACGCTGCGTGTCCGTTCCGTATCTGTTTCGCTTCTTCCCTGTGTCCGTTTTCCTCTGGAGCGGATGCGAGTTGCGCGGATGCGCAGCGGATATAGCGGATGCGTAACGGATGACAACGGACGTATAATGGGTGTTCCCTGTATGCGTAGCGGATGTATAACGGATGCGTTGGATACTTTTTCCACTCAAAATGTTTTGTGCAGCTCAAAACTTTTTGAGCGGATGAAATGTCAGTAGACAGATGCTGGACGGATAGAGAGGATGAAAAACGGACGCAGTGAGTACAGAACGGAAGCATCATGTTAAGCAATGGATGGCAAGTGTTTCTCTCCGTTTTACATCGTCTTTCCATCCGTTAGTGCTGTGTGACAGGGGCTTTAGGTTACTATAAGTTAAGGCCGCAGAACTATAGGACATGAGAAAAAGGAAGTTGTGTGCTGAATTGCAGAACCAACTGACAGGAGTTTTTTTAAGCAGCAGGGTATTGTAAAAAATTTTGCCCTGCTATCCAAATCACTCTATGAGTCCACAAAGGGGGGGGGACATGTTTGTTTGGACATGTGAAGAAGAACAGGTTTTTGAGACTTTTAAAAAAAAATAGCATCTCAAGCTCCTGTTATGGGACTTCCCAATCTTGAGAAATCTTTCAATTTGTATGTGGACTCAAAGAATAATAAAGCTCTTGGAGTCCTGACTCAAGAAAAAGGGAAGTGGCAACAACCCATTGCTTACGAAAGAAAAAGTGGAGATTGAAAGGGACAAAAAAACCCGAGGTCTGGAAATGTGTATGTGAATGTGTCTGTGTATAATCATTTCCAAACCTGGAGGATGAGACCCTAACAACAGGGAAAAAAAAAAAAAAAAGAGAGAGAGAGAGAGAGAGAGAGAGAGAAATGGAGCTCATTGGCTTGTGAGAAAAAGCTCTCAGAAAAGAATTGTAAGTAATGATTGATTTGCTTGGAGAAAGAATGAAAGAATGCAATGAAATTTTTGTGTGAGAAATTGGTTATGCAAGCAGTCTGATTACAGTATAAATGTGTGAGTACGTTGATGATGAAGAAAAAAAAACATTGGTGTAAATGTCTGTGTGTTGACCCCCATCCCAGATTAAAAGGAGAGTATTTTCATGTAAAGAAATTGCATGTACCAGGAAATGAGAAAGCTCTCATGGAGAAATGTGTGCGATTTACTAAAGTTAGAGAGAGGAAGGAACAGAGAAAATTAGAGAATATGTCAGAGAAAATAAAATATGTCAGGAGACATTGCATCTGAGATTCCACCAAGAACACTGGATAAAATGGCAAGTGGGACCAATAAATTGCGAAATTGAATTTTTAGTGGATACTGGGACATCCTGGACATCTTGAATAATAATCCCTCTGGGATGCCGCATTAGCCAGAATTCCAATTTCAAAATCAAGAAAAAAAATCAACCCATGCCATATCAAATTTAAAATAGTATGTAGAGAGAGAGAGATCAAATATCTTGGACACTTGATTAGTGAAGGGAGTAGAAAAATAATTCCTGCTAGAACTGAGGAACTAAGAGAGATTTGAGAAAAGGACAGAAAGGGGTCCTTTCACAAACACTACCTTGGACTTTGTTATACACAAATTTAAGGCAGGACAGTGGGTTTTGATAAAATTCTGGGAGGGGAGAAACTGTACATTCCTTTTCTATTTAGGACTGAGTGGTTGCCGATGTTATTTCCCCAACATAAAATAACAACCACAGAACAAATCCCACTGCTAAATTTACCTGATCTTATCATTGTCTTGAGACTGATGTAAATACTAAATGTTTGGATGGTGGGAGTTGGGAAATTACATTGAGTGAGGACTTTCAATAGAAAGGAAGCAGAGAAACTTTGTATCAAACTTTTAATGGGACCAAAGTGGCCTAAGAACACGTGAACAATTTAGGAACCTTGAAAAAGCAACATGACCAAAACCAAGACCAACTGTGTAATTGCCACTAGCCCCTAATAAATGGGAAATGCTAACTCCAGCATCAATAGCCAGACTTAGGAGATGAATATTAATTTGTCAAGCAAAAGATAAGAATTTAGGAATAATGCTGAGCTTAAAATATAATGAGTAGAAATATAAGCTCTCTATGCAACTTTTACAGGCAAAAGCATTTTTTGCAGAGAGATAGATATATCTTACTGCAAGTCAGCTAGGTGTTGAAAGAACCTTAACACCGTGCAACAGGAAGAAGGGAAGAATAAATTGTCTAAAATAGCTTCAACAAGACATTTGTGTGTTTTGCATATGTATGTGTTGAATCAAATATGGGAGATTAATGGAACCCAACGAATTTGGATCGTGGGTGGCTATTGTGTTTTGCTCAATAGGACTGGACTGAGTGAAGTTCTCATAATAAAAAAAATGTGACTAGTGTGTTAAGCAAATAATAGCAACTGGACTACCCCAGAAGTTATGTATAGGGAATGTGAAAAATATGCCTATACTAGCCTCCCCACTGAGTGGTTTGGACCCTGTGTGACGAGATTAATAAAGCAACATAGGGGAATCCCTATCAAAGGAATGAATTCAAGCTTGGAAAGCAAAGAGCCCTCGAATCCCTAGATACCAGTGATGCCCCCGGATGCTTGAAACTCTAAAGGGCCTCCACGTAGGTGGACGATGGCACTCTGGGAGCTAATAGACTTACAATTAAATTTGACTACAAACTTAAAGGAGATGACTGCAGTCCTGGGACCCTTAGCAAAAAGAAAGTGTGGAAAATAACATTGTGCAAAACCAGCTAGCCCTAATAATACAAACTTTGGAATGTAGCAAATTGGGTTGGTGAAGGGTTCATCATAATCTGCTGTATTAGGATTCTGGGTTCTAATGTTTCTCTCCTGTTTGATTCTCTTCATAAGACTTGTGGTACTATCAAAGTTTAAAGAATCAAAAGTAATAAAAGGAATTAGGTTATCTCCTTTTGAAATGATGTTTGGAAGACCCCCTGTCATAAGTACTAGTTTGAGAAATAATATAGGGGACTTAAGTCAATTAAGGGACTCATGGGTGAGTCTAATGAGTGGTACACTTGAAGAAGCGCCCCCTATAACTGCCCTACCGGCAATGGGCAGGCCACATACGGGGCAGAAGAGGCCTTATTGGTGTCACTCCGGAAGCTGACCTTCTACGTACGGCTGAAAATAAGAGCAAATAAAATAGATGTTAATATGGTAGGGATAGTGTGTGTGATGGACAGATTTTTTTAAAAAATTCTTTTAAAAGGATTTTATGTATCAAACAGGGGGTTGGACTGGATGACCTAGAGGGGTCTCAAATTTTCAAAGCTGATATGTTTACAATGCTTATCTGAATTGAAGAAATCACAACATGTTTCTTGCTCAGTTGCCTAGCGAAGAGTTTCCTGTTCAGTGTGGTCAAACTTCCCTGTCTCAAAAGAATACCTAAACCGCAAATATGCTTCAAAAGGGAAACAAACTATAAATTATATTGTTTAAGGAAAGTTCGTTTTTCCAACAGACTCATCTGAGAAGGATTTGTAATTGCCTACTTTTGCAGAAGCATTAATCTTGTCATGCCTAACATTATATGCGCAAGGGCTCGAACAACGTGCTAAACGCAAAGGGAATCTCGCACATTTCCTGTCCAGAAATGAAATGGGTTTGACCTTGGTGACATTTTTGGGACTTGGTTTACGAAGTTGCCTGGTCTTCCGGCCATTGTTGCACTAGTTGGTATGATTGCTGGCGCATGTGTAGTTCTACCATGTATTCTACCTATCTTTGTCAAAACTATCTCCAATAGTCTTTCTTCTATGTTGGTAGAAAAGAAGGCTACTGCTAAGACTATGGCATTATGGATATATGAGATATTAAATGCAATGGAGGAACCTTTCCCCATGTGTGAAACTCCACAGTAATCTGTAGATTTAGGTGTAGTTTCAAAGGGGGGAATGAAGTAATCTGGAAAATTAAACAGAAAATATATATTCATTCAGCAGAAGTCCCCTGACTCTGAATTTTGCTTAAAAACAACAATATTGTGTAAAACCATAAAGTTACTGGAATAAGGAACCGGCTATGTTCCCGGAATCAAGGGTGGATATGGAAAATAACAGTTGAAGATAATTGAGAAATCAATGTACTTCTCCTTTGCTCTGTATGTATGTTATAAATCCTTTTTTTTGGGGGGGGGGGACTTAATAAAAGGAATGCCCCAGTCTAGCTTGAGGTCATGATAGGTATAAAAGTGACACCTAAGGAAGAGCCAGGGGTTCAGAATTTGTCATGTGAATGCTCTGAACCTTTTGCGCAAAATAAACCTGTATTCTTCAACCTTTCGTGGTCTTGTGTCCTGATTTGGAAACAGGATCTGCTGCAACAATAGGAACATGGATCTTAAGCCCATGTCCCACTGCACCAACGGATGCAAAGAGGATGTAAAATGGACAAAAAAGCTTGCCATCCGTTGGAAAACGCGATGCATCCGTTGTGTACTCATTGCATACGTGATTCATACGCTCTATCCATCGAGCATCCATCCACTGAGATTTCATCTGTGCAAGAAGTTTTGAGCTGCACAAAACTTTCTGAGCGGATGAACTTTCCGCCGCATATGATGTACATCCGTGACATATACAGGCAACAAAGGTTCTATGTCCGTTATCATCCATTAAACGTCCCCTGTATCCTCTCGGCATCCTCTGGGCATCCTCGCAACTCACATCCGCTCCATCTGAAAACGGAAAGAGGGAGGAAACGAATGGGATGTATCTCGGATATTTAGGATGTCTGCAGTATGCCTAGAGTATGTGGAAGGACACCTAGTGGACAACTGACATTTCCTACAAAAAGGGGGAGGAAATCACCATGATCTCAGTATGAGTCCAGCAGCCATGGTGTACAGACCTCTTCACCCTTGGTCTTGCTCTTCCACATCATCCATTGTTCTCCACCATGGAGTCCTTATGGTAGCTGCAATCATTCATCACCAGAACCAAGCCCTGTTCAGACTGTTTCACCTTTTCTACACAAGGAGAAGAAGGAGATGTTCAAGAGCTGTATGGGTCTGAGGATGGATTGGGAGAAGAATGGAGTTTGGACTGTATGACAAGCTGATGGTGGAGCTGAGGAATGAAGACACTCGTGCATTCCAGCACTTCATGAGGATGCCACCAGCCATGTTTGATGAAATTGTAGAGCGTCTGAGACCCAGGTTGACCAAGCCTAGCACCAACTTCTGTCACAACCTGGACCCTGGACTGAAGGTGGCACTGACTCTGCAGCACCTGGCCTCTGGAACCACATACAGAAACATGCAGTATGCATGGAGGGTGCCACACAACCGCATCAGCAAAGTGGTCAGAGAAGTGGTGCAGGGCATCATCGAAGAATACATGGAGGAGCTCCTCCATTGTCCCACCACTGAAGAAGGCTGGAGGAGTGGAATGGCAAGACAGGATGATAGATGGTTAATGGATGCTTCCTTCAGCCTGTCTCATAACACTGATGAGATAGTACCATGTATGTTGAGTGGCCCTACAATGAATAGGGCATTAATAAAGAGCTTTGTTTATTTTGATATGTGTTGATCAATGAATAAATTGTTATTGATTAAAAAAGGGCCACATGTGTGGCAGCTGGGAGGTTGGACCATACAGTCCCACTATGCTTGCACTGGAGGTTTATCTATCCCACAGCTATCCTTACCCATCCCACAAGCATGCAAAGGATTAACCATTTGTTCAAGGTTTTCACCAACACTTTATTAAGTAAAAAAAATGAACCAAGTGTCTCAAGCAAAGATAACCTTTATTTAACTGTCTTAAGTAAACTTTATGACTTTATTAAAAAAGCAAAATGAACCAAGTGAAGTGTCTTAAGCAAAGATTAAAGTGAACAGGTAACAACTCAGTCTCTGGCACTATTCTGCTGGTCTGAGGTGCCATTGGGGTGCTTGGCCCCAAGAGTACAACGGGGATGGTGTGTTCAGGAAGCTCTCAGAGAGCTGACTCAGTCCCGTGAGGTTGAGAGGCCCTTCATCAAGTACCTGGGATGTCAGGCACAAGGCTGATGACAGATTGTCTGTTGACGGGCTTGGCTGTGGGGTGGAGGAAGGAGGAGTGTAGTGGGGCTGTCTGATCTGCAGCTGGGTGAGGTGTGGCATCTGTGGCATGCAATGAACCTGGGCCTGGACTGGGAAGGGCTGTTTCTGCTGTGGGAAGTCCTGGTAGTCATAGCCTTGGTCGGTGAGGGGCTGTTGAAAGCTGTGGAAAGGCGGTGATATCACCTGGGGTGGAGGAGCAGACCTGGAGTGGGTCGGAGCAGGTTCAGCTGGGCCTTGAGGGTTGTGCAGAAGTGCTATGATCTTTTGCTTCATCACCTGGTATTGGGCAGGTCCATGAGGGTCTGGCTCACGTAGGTGATGAAGGGCTTCCGGTCCGCTGTGGTATGTCGCTGTGGACCAGCTGAGAGAGAAGTTCTGTGCTGGTCTTGATTGTGTCCCTGATCTCCAACAGGACAGTGTGGCTCTGGCCCTCCAGTCTTCCTCTCTGCTTGCATCCTCTGGAGCTGGGTGTGGGTGTGGGGGTGGGTTGGTCTCTGGTGGCTGCCGCTTCTTGCTCCATTTGTGACAGGGGATCCTCCAAGTCCTCTGGCATGGGGAGTGCAGCTGTCAGGGGGGTCTCTGCCATGGGGCCCTCCAAAGCCACCTGCCTGGACAGGGCAGCTGTGTCCTGGCTGGAAGAGGACTGGCTGTCTGTGGGCTGTCTGAGGGAGAGGTGTGTCAGAGGGGCTGCTCCTCAGTGGCGGACCTCACCCTCTAGGAAGCTGCATTTGGCCATGACATACATCTCCCGGTCAGTGAGCTTGAAAGCAGCCTGCCCAGATTTCTTCAGGTGTAGCTTGCCATACCAGGTGTGCATGTGCTACCACCATCCCAGGAGTACATCTGCAGTGTAGCCCAGGCTCTCGGCCTTGTCTCTCCAAGCTGCCTGCTTCTTCTTGGTGTCACGATAGAGTCTGTGGCCCTTTCTCCAGAGGTACTCGTTCTCCGTCAGCCATTCCAGCACCTCCTCCTCATGCTCCTCGGAAACGGTGTACTGTTTCCTCTCTCCCTCCTCCTTCCCCTGCCTCTTTCTCCCTCTGGCAGGGGCTTCAGCAGCAGGGCCTTCAGGGGCTTGAGCAGCAGGGCTTTGAGGGCCTTGGGGTTGGTCCACCACAGCAGCAGCAGCAGTAGCAGTAGCAGCAGCACCAGCACCAGCAGCAGCAGGAGAAGCACCAGCAGCAGCACCAGCAGCACCAGCAGCAGCACCAGCAGCTTCAGAGTCAGTGCCAGGGGGTGGAATGGTGGTTCTGTCCTTCTTGCCAGGGCTGGCAGGAGTAGGCACAGGCTTTCTCTTCTTCCCTGACTGATGAACCATGGTGTTATTTGAAGATGTCTGTGGCAGCACGTCTTTCCTCTGAATGCTGACTGCATGCGAGCTGCATCCTTTTATATCCACGGAGCTGATGCAATTCATACTCCCCGCATGCTCAGTGAACGCTTTGCATCCGATATACATCCGCTATACGTCCGCTTTGCTTCCTATAGGTGTCCGTGATGCATCCGCGTCATCCGCTATGCATCCGCCCCTTCTGCTATGCATCTGCTTCGCTATTCTCCCCTAGAACCCCTGCGGATGTGTCATCCGCTTCCATCCGCTTCCATCCGCTAGGCTTCCTATGAACATCCGTTTAACATCCCTGCTACGTACTACCCCCCGTCCGTTCCTTTCCGTTCTTTTCCGTTCTGTTTATGCAAATTTGGGGCACTTTTTGGAGCAGATAACAACGGATGGAGCCACCCCCGAAATTTTGCTCGTCCACTGTGTCCTTTTTGCATACGTTTTGCATCCGTTGGCCAGTGGGACCTAGCCTTAAGCAGAAGATTGTAAGTCCCTTAGGCAATAAGTCTCAAGAAAAAAACTTGGTTCAAAAAATATTGTTGCACAGGGGGTGTCAGTGTTGATCTTTTCCACTACTACATTGGCTGGAAATAAAGGTCACCTAATGACACCAGGAAGAAGAGGACCTTGTCTTTCGGGCATCAGAAAGGTCTTTCAATGAAGCACACAGCTTACACAACAACACTGAGTGCCCTCCTTTGTTGCTTCTGTCTACCAGATGCATTTTCAAAGGCAGCTTGAATGGAAATCAGAGTAGAGCCATCAACTTCACCCTGCCAATCTGGGACTCTCATTAAAACAGAGAAAATATGTATGCTTTTTTCTTGTACTTTGCTTGTACTTAAGTGATGCTCTTTCAAGGACAGCTTGAACTGCAGTCAGAATGGAGCAACCAACTTCAGACAGTCAATTTGGGAGAGTCATCCTTTCTTTTTTCCAGACTTGAGAAGTATCTTGTTTGGATTTTCTGCCTGGGTGTGCCTGGTTATTCTGATGAAATCTTGACAGGAAAGCTGTACCTCAATTATATCATATCAACAAGACAACAACATGCCCGCGCAACGCAGAGCAACAGAACCGGTAGTTATACCGGTCAGATCCCATCTCTGACTACAGTTCAAGTATTAATCATGACCTCCAATGTTATTCTGCTTTCTTGAAATCCATTAACTCTTTCTTTCCCTTTTGGGTTTCTGTTATACGTATTACATTTGAAGTTCCAATCTAATCTTTCCCTCTCTGCAATTTTGAAATAATTCTGCTTTGGATGAATTGCTCTCCATTCAATTGTGTTGAATGCAAAATAATTCATATGTGACCTAGCATCTTTGGTACCAAGCATTCTCTTATAGACATCAACATGTTTGGAAGTAGTTCATGCTAGATTCATTTCAGGCCCCATGCCTAAGGAATTGCATAATGTTGCACTTTAAACTGTTCCATGTACCCTATCCTTCATTTAAGGAAATCCTTGAAAACCTGAAAGATCAGTGCTGTTGTCAGCAAAATTAGGATAAATGTCAACAAGAAAAATGAAAGTGCAAATCTCAGGTTTATTGAACAAGTATCATCCCCAGCATTTAATAGCTATAGATTTAATGCACCATTATGCAAGTGATATGAAATAAACAGGTTGATAGTAAAAGGAGACAAAGGACAAAACAAAATTATCCAGAAGATGGTTTGGATCATACCTGGATACATTTTAGCCTTCACCACCGCAAATGAAGCCATTGGTGAGGTATGCTTTCTCTAGCCAGCTGCCTTCCCAGATGTGTTGCACTTTCAGGGACTTTGGTCATGCAGTGACCATTCTGGATGAGCATTATGACAACTGCTTCCAGTATATTGGGGAAGGGAGAACCAAGTTAAGAATGCTTCGGTGAAGTATTTGAAGTCTGATGGCAGAATACTAAGGGTGAAACTACGGAATCCACTACTAATGCTGCCAAAGAACATTAAGGTGAGGAGAGTAATGAGCCAAAAAGAAAGACTGAGAATGGGGACTGGGAGCATTTTCACAAACTAATTTGATGTCAGTTGCCAGTTTTGTGAATGCAGGGCTCCCAGATGAACTAATTATGGATATACTGTGTGGCAGAGACCCTCTTCTTGATGTAGAACATGAGTGGGACAATATTCATCCTATCAATCTGAGGTTTCCCTTTGTCCATAACTGGCATGTAATAGATTGGCTGGGTGGTATGTCATTCCTATTACCAGTACCCATTATCCAGATGGTGCTCAAATATGCAGTTCACTGGCTTTTATTACATTGCTTGCTCTTGGTCTGTTGCATCTGACAAGATTATAGGAAAAAGAATATAAGGAGGGATCAAGTATGCCTTGAGATGATGGGTGTGTGTGTGCAATACCAGATAAATTAAGGAATGAAACATTTCCAGATTGGTACTGGTTCATTTAGGAAGATGCGTACTTTTAAAAAAGATATTGCTATCTGTTTAAAAATTTGCACAACATTTGCATCAATTTCCCCGACAATTTATGTGAAATTTTCACTGGTGGTCAGTTGCCAGAGGCCATAGTATTCACTTATTTTTACAAGTTTTAAAATATTTGGATTCAATTCCAGAATAAAATCCCCTCTAAACCTGTTTTGTGAGATGCTGATATCAAATATACCTCAGTTTTCCCTTTGATTTTTACAGACTGAAACTCCATGCATTATTGTAAGATCAACAGGTGCAAAACTGGGCCTTCGGATTCTCAGGTATTTATACATGACCTTTTTTGTTCACTTGCATTTCATGTTAGCAGAAGATGGCCCTGTTAAATGTACACTTCCACCATTACAATATAGTGGCCTCATCTTGTCTAGAACCCAGGCTTTAAATGGTGTTGCAGCTTCTCCATTTTAATCTGATAAAAGGTACAATAATTTTATTCATTTAATTTGGGATGCTAGACATAGGATCTCTTTAATCTCTCATTCTTTTCTTTCTTTTCTTTCTTTTCTTTCTATGTGACCCCATAACAAAAAGAGTGTCCATGTAATTATCTGGGGCAATACATAGGAGTAGTTAAACATAACTTGTCCTAGGTGATGTCTCCAACTTCCCAGATTAGTCTTCCTCATTGTCTGCCACCAAATTTTTTCTCATTCCCCAACTGTCTTACAGGTTTGACAGCCAATAATATCAGTCAAATACTTCCATATGCTGAGAGCTATATTTAGAAATAGCTGCCAAAATCAGTTTGGGATATCACTGACAACACAAAATATAACTTATTTTAAATAGCTTCCTATAAATGTACATAGAAAAGTAGAAGCAAAATTAGTTTGGAGTATCATTGACAAAATTGTACCAAAGATCTTGGGAATTCAACAAATCTTTCAAAAAATTGGAATGAACTCTATGAAATGCAGAATTCTAACTTCACTTTCCTTTTTAAACAGGTTGTGCTTATAAAAATGACAGACGTGGAAAGCAATCGGACATTGGTTACTGATTTTGTCTTGGTTGGGTTTACAACAGACCCATTTCTACAAAGAATCTTCTTCGTGCTGTTCTTGATCGCCTACACACTAACACTGATTGGGAATCTGGGTCTCATGGCCCTGATCTACATGGACTCCCGCTTGCACACACCCATGTACTTCTTTGTGGGCAGTCTTTCCTTTCTGGATATTTGGTACTCCTCAGTCTACACTCCTCGGATCTTGTCTGATTGTGTGTCCAAGAACAATCACATGTCCCTTGCTGGTTGCATAGCCCAGTTCTTCTTCTCTGCTGGATTAAGCTTCAGTGAATGTTTCTTACTGGCCTTCATGGCCTATGACCGCTTTGTGGCCATCTGCAATCCACTTCTTTATGCCATTGCCATGCCCAAGAAGCTCTGTGTCCAACTGGTGATAGCTTCCTTTGTAGCTGGTTTTGCGAATGCCATTGCACATGCTGGTAACACCTTTCGACTACGCTTCTGTGGAGAAAATGTCATCAACCACTACTTTTGTGATGTGGTGCCACTTGTGAAGATGGCCTGTGATGACACACAAGTATATGAATTCATTCTGGCTGTTCTTATTGGTAGTAATATGTTAACAACCACAGTTGTGATTCTGAGCTCCTATATTGGTATTGGGTCAGCCATAATACGCATCCACTCGGCTGCAGGGAGACGCAAAGCGTTCTTCACTTGCTGTGCTCACCTGGTTTCAGTCACCCTCTTCTATGGTTCCATTCTTATTATGTACTGTAGACCCCACTCTCAACACACTCCGAATTCAGACAAGGCAAATGCACTGTTCTATACAGTAATCAACCCTCTGGTCAACCCTTTAATTTATAGCTTACGCAACAAAGATGTGAAAGCAGCCTTCAAGAAAGCCTGGGGGAGATTCGTTGCACTCAAATGAATGTTATTGATATTGTATTTCTCCAGACTGGATTACAGATAATTTGAGCCCCCATCTATACTGTCAGCTTTCCTTCCTTCCTTCCTTCATAAAAGATGGTGAAGCAAGGCACAGACCCAAGAGATTACTGCAAAAATTAACCATCTTCAGTCCTCAAAAATTTCCACACTTACTCCTCATTGTGAGCAACTGTTTCCAAATATACACATCTTCCCATTCCTCATCCTACTTTACAACTCAGCATGATCAGAATAAAATCATTGGACAATGAGAAGCTGGAGAATAGACTGGATTTTTGTAAATTCTCTCTTGACAAGGAAAAGACTTCAGATCACCCACAAATGCTCTACTGAATAAAGTTTTTCTTCACAAGGATCCAGCACTCTGAAAGGTTTAGAGCTCTGAGAGATAACACTATAGTATCTTGCTCAAACCATGCTTGGCACCTTTAAAAGAACACCAGGTTCACCTGTGCTCTTCTCCAATCACTTTAAGAAATTGCTTGTTCATTGTGATTAAAGTTAAAATATAGATGTTATTCCTGTGTTAAATTTGTGAAGGAATTTATGAGAGGAGACAAAGAGAAAATGAAACAAATCAACTGGTGGGATGTTGTTTGAAAATTTTAACTTTCAATTAAATTACTATTTTTAAAAAGAGAGAAAGTATGAGTTCTGAGGAGGATGTACACTTTTTAAAGGTGTGCATAATTGTCTCCCAAAGTCTAATCACAATTTGGAAATTACCTCCAGGGCCCTCTTCACTGTCACATTCATATAAATGTTCCTCCACTCATGATTATTTTAAAAATATACAGCCTTAAAAAAACAACAATTGGTATATTTTTTCAGCTTCACTTTCTCCCCTACCAACAAGGATCACCCATTAAGAAGAGAGATGAAAATCAGCAACTTTATTCTTTATTGAAGGGTGTAATGGGGCTACCTAAGTGAAGGCAGGTAGCTGGGATCAAGGATTGGCCACCTTTCAATTTAGCAGAGTGACAGAATAGAGTAATTGTCATTGTCTATTGCCGAACAGGGTGTTGCACTCTTTGCCGTGACTGAAAATAACTATTTCTCCCTTTTCGATGCACTTCACTCCTTTCTTGAGACCTTCAACAATCAAACACCAGGAAGAATCTTGAAAGGGAAAGAAAACTACAGGCAGCACCTCTATCTCCCAGAGACCAAGTGAGAGACACACACACGTATCATAAGCATACACACTTCCATGAGGAGCTTCGTGAGGAGAGGCCTATTCCTGTTTCTATAACTAGTGATTTCCCGCTCTTTCAAAAGAGCAAGAACTGGGTTTGCAAGGAATCCACTTAACATACAATAATGAACATGACAAGCACCTGGCAGGCATGACAAGGAGATCTGAGATGCTTCTGTGGAAATCATGCACCTGTTTTTCCTGCCAGATAAAATGGCCAAGGAAGATGGGAAGGGCAACCTGAAGGAGGTAAATCACCACCCACAAGACATCAATATTGATCCATAACAAGCTTTCCAGGAGACATGCAGTGATGATAGTTCAGAAACTCATGATCATTTCAATCACCATATGTCCCCCAAGAGAAAACAGAGATTGATTCACAACTGGAAATCACATGCTGTTGATGCCCAGCCATGCCTGAACATATCATCCCTACCCTTACTGACTGTCATGTGACAGACTTATTGGCTGTCATGTGACAGACATCAGCCGATGCCATGAATCATGATCCGGACATGTCCAGACATGTGTGTTAGGGATAACATTGTTTACCCTAACTGGTTTAGGTGAAATAATA
>BLBF01000054.1:16811291-16837964 GCA_015471245.1 Laticauda colubrina | reverse complement strand
AAGCGTATCTGTTATTTTTACTGTATGTTAATAAACATACAAGCTTAGCTCACTCATTTATCTGTGTGCCTATCTGACTAACGCTGCACATTCTGTTTAGCTTGTCTACCTAACCCTGGTTGGGGAACCCAGGCTTAACAATGTGGATAAGGAATAGTATTCTTTGCTCTTGGGTTGGAGGGGAGGTGTGTGAGTATTTGTGTTACTGGTTAAATTATGTTGAATTAAACCATAGCTTGCTTGTGGGGAAATACAATCTGATTCAGAAACTGCTTCAAAATGTTTATGTGGGTGAATATTATTTTCTAAATTCAACTTTGCAAAGCTGTGTGTTTGTGTGTGTGTGTGTGTGTGTATGTATGTGTTTCCAACAAAGATTTTGCCAAAGTTTAACTTTTAGAAACATAAGTTGAAAAAAAGGGGGAGGGCTGATTTCAAAAGCTCCCAAAAATAGAATATTTTTAAGAGGTGTAAGGCACCATTTAAAAAAAAACAAAATCCATAATATTTAATAGGTCTTTAGGATTTTCTTTGTTTTATAATGCAGAAATTGGAATTTATGTCCAAAAAATGATGAAGCCATAATTATTCACTTTAGTTAGTTTGGATTTGAATCTGTGTAGGTGAGAACCAGCATTCAGATCAGATTAATCTTTCACTCTAGCTAGCAGCTTTCTTATTAATCTGTGTTTTTTTCCTCTTCCTCTTTCCTCTTTCCTAAGTTTATTATTGTTGTCTTTGTTGTTTTCTTTTCTTTGCTTTTCCTTTTTATGTTTTTCTCTTAATCTGTTTATATAAATACATTTTTATTATAATAATAAAAAGGCTGACCATTATCAAGTGTAAACACAACTGTTTTTTCCAAAAAGGGCCATGAGACAAATGATATAAGGTGGGAAAAATACATACATAAAATGACTGAACTTCTAATGTGGAAGATGATTGTTTACTTGAAGATCTCAAGGAGGGATGAAATTCCCTTTGGAAAAGTTAAGAAAAAACATTTGGCTTGATACTAATCTTACACCTTCAGATCATCAGAGAAAAGACTCAATTTAAGTACTTCCACAGGGAACTGAGGCTACTTAATTTGAAGGAATATTGTGCTCACTCTATTTAAGCCCCTGTCACACAGCACCAACGGATGGAAAGAGGATGTAAAATGGAGAGAAACACTTGCCATCCGTTGGTTAACGTGATGCATCCGTTCTGCACTCACTGTGTCCATTCTTCATACTCTGTATCCGTCCAGCATCCGTCTACTGACATTTCATCTGCTCAAAAAGTTTTGAGCTGCACAAAACTTTTTGAGCGGAAAATGTATCCAACGCGTCCATTCTACATCCGCTACGCATACGGGGAAGATCCGTTAGACGTCCGTCGTCATCCGTTACGTGTCCGCTATATCCGCTGGGCATCCGCTGCGCATCTGCACAACTCGCATCCGCACCAGCGGAAAAAGGCCACAGGGAGGAAGCAAAAAGGACACGCAGCATTAGTAGCACGGATGTAGAAAGGATGAAAGCGGATGCAGCTCGCATACAAAGCATTAAAATGGAAAAAACGTTCGTATAGGGGACGTATCTCTGATATTTAGGATGTCTGGAGGATGCCTAGAGGATACAAAAGGACACCTAGCGGAAAACCTATATTTCCGAAAAAAAGGGCGAGGAAATCACCTGGATCTCACTTTCAGTTCAGCATCCCTGCTGTGCAGACCTCTTCAGCTTTCATCTTGCTCTTGCTCTTCCATAGCATCCAGTCATCTCCACCATGGATCATCACACACTCCTTTTGGTAGCCGCCATCATCCTACAACAGTGCGAAGCCATCTACAGGCTCTTTCACCTGTTCTACGGGAAGAAAAGGAGGCGGCCAAGAAGTATCTGGGTCTGAAGATGGATCGCGAGAAGAGCCAAGTACAGACTGTACAACAAGCTGATGGTGGAGCTGAAGAACGAAGACTCTCGTGCATCCCAGAACTTCATGAGGATGCCGCCAGCCATGTTTGACGAAGTTGTGGAGCAGCTGAGACCCAGGTTGACCAAGGCAAACACCAACATCTGGCTCAGCCTGGACACTGGGCTGAAGGTGGCACTGATTCTACGCCACCTGGCCTCTGGGATCACGTACAGGAGCATGCAGTATGCCTGGAGGGTGCCACACAATGCCATCAGCATTGTGGTCAGAGAAGTAGTGCAGGCCATCATCGAAGAATACCTGGAGGAACTCCTTCAGTGCTCCTCCACTGAAGAAGGCTGGAAGAAAGTTGCAGAGCAGTGGTATCAGAAGTGGAACTTCCCCCACACCATTGGGGCTATACATGGCAAGCACATGGCCTGCAAAGCTCCAGCCAAATCAGGGTCCACTTATCACAACTACAAGGGCTTCTTCAGCATCCTCCTCTTCGCCATAGTCGATGCTGACTACAAGTTCATGTACATCGATGCTTCAGGCAACGGGTCAGCTTCAGATGCCCAGGTATACAACACCAGTCACCTCAAGGAGGGGCTGGAACGCAACCTCATCATGGGCTTCCCAGATCCAGACCCCTCCCCAACAACAAACAATATGTGCCCTACTTCATCATGGAGGATGACGCCTTCTCCCTCAGAACCTACCTCATGAAGCGCTACACTTCCAGATGCCTCACCTGTGAAGAGAGGATTTTCAACTACAGGCTGTCCAGGGCAAGGTGGGTGGTGGAGAACGCCTTTGGCATCCTGGCCAACAGGTTCCAGGTACTTCTCACCACCATGCAGCATCGCCCACACACCATGAGGAACATCGTGGAAGCTTGCTGCATCCTGCACAATCTCATGCGCACCCGCTACCCAGTGTTGTAGAACAGGCTCATGGACCTCCAACAAGGCAATGGGGACATGGAGCCTGGTGAATGGAGGCAAGGGCGAAACCTGATAGACAATTTTGATGTGCCAGGCCCCAACAGAGCTTCACGTGAAGGGAAGAAGCAGCGCAACCTCCTGAAACAATGGTGCAACTCCCCAACTGGAGCGGTGGAGTGGCAAGACAGGGTGGTAGATGCTTAATGGATGCTTCCTTCAGCCTGTCTCATCACACTGATGAGATTGTGCCATGTATGTTGAGTGACCCTACAATGAACAGGGCATTTAATAAAGAGTTGTGTTTATGTTGACATGTGTTGATGAATGATTAAATTGTTATTGATAATAAAGGGCCATAGGTGTGGCAGCTGGGAGGGTGGACCATACAGTCCCACTATGCTTGCACTGGAGGTTTATCTATCTCACAGCTATTACCCATCCCACAGGTATCCCTGCCCATCCCATAGCTCTTACCCATCCAACAGGTATCCCTGCCCATCCCACTGCTATCTTAACCCATCCCACAGCTATTACCCATCGAACAGCTGTCCCTGCCCATCCCACTGTTATCTTAACCCATCCCACAGCTATTACCCATCCCACCAGTATCCCTGCCCATCCCACTGCTATCCTTACCCATCCCACAAGCATGCAAAGGCTTAAACCATTTCTAAAAGTTTCCACCAAGACTTCATTGACTAAAATAAATGAAGCAAGTGTGTGAAGCAAAGGTAAACTTTATTAATAACAAACTGTAAAAGCAAAATGACCCAAGTAAAGTGTCCCAAGCAAAGATAAAGTCAACAGGTAGCAACCCAGTCTCTGGCACTCTTCTCAGTCACTCTGAGGCATGCCCAAAGTCTCAGGGGTGAAGGGTCCAGGTGCTGTGGAGGTGGCTGCTGCTGGACTGCTGGTCTGAGGTGCCATTGGGGTGCCTGGCCCTGAGAGGACAACAGGGGATGGTGTGTGGAGGAAGGTCTCAGAGAGCTGGCTCAGTCCTGTGATGTTGAGAGCCCCTTCCTCCATGACATGGGGTATCAGTCCCAAGACCGATGACAGATGATCCAGGTTTGGCTGTGGGGTGGAGGAAGGAGGAGTGTAGTGGGGCTGTCTGCTCTGCAGCTGGGCGAGGTGAGGCATGGGTGGCATCTTTGGCGTGGGTGGCATCTGTGGTGTGGGTGGCATCTGTGGCATGGGTGGCATCTGTGGCATGGGTGGCATCGATGGCATCGGTGGCATCAGTGACGTTCGATGAACCTGTGGCTGGACTGGGAAGGGCTGCCTGTGCTGGAACTCCTGGTAGCTGTAGCCTTGGTAAGTGAGGGCCTGTGGAAAGCCTTGGAAGGGCTGTGACATCACCTGGGGTGGAGGAGCAGACATGGACTGGGTCGGAGCAGGTTCAGCTGGGCCTGGAGGGTTGTGCAGAAGACCGGTGATCCTCTCCTTTATCACCTGGTACTGTGATTCGGACATGTCCATGAGGGTCTGGTTGACGTAGGTGAGGAAGGGCTTTTGGTTTGAGGATCGTATGTCGGTGTGTACCAGCTGAGAGAGGAGATCTAAGCTGCTTTTGATGGTGTCCCTGATCTCCAGCAGGACAGTGTAGCTCTGTCCCTCCGGTCTGGCTCTCTGCCTGCTTTCTGTGGAGGTGGAGCTGGGTGTGGATGTGGGTTGGTCTCTGGTGGAAGTGCCCTCTCCTTGCTCCCACTGCGTCAGGGGGTCCTCCACACACTCTGCCATGGGAGTGCAGCTGTCGGGAGGGTCTCCATTGTGGGACGCTCCACAAATACCTGCCTGGACACAGGAGCTGACTCTTGGCCAGAAGAGGACTGGCTCTCTGTGGGCTGCCTGTGAGAGAGGGTTGTCAGAGGGGCTGCTCCTCGGTGGCGGATCTCACACTCCAAGAAGCTGTACTTGGCCATCACGTAGGTCTCCCGGTCGGTGAGTTTGACCGTGGCCTGGCCAGACTTCTTGAGGTGCAGCTTCCCATACCAGGTGTGCATGTGCTTCCACCAACCGAGGAGGACCTCCGAAGTGTAGCCCAGGCTCTCCGCCTTCTCTCTCCAAGCCGCCTGCTTCCTCTTGGTGTCTCGATAGAGCTTGTATCCCTTCCGCCACAGATACTCGTTCTCCCTCAGCCATTTGAGCACCTCATCCTCATGTTCCTCTTTGATGGAGTATTGCCTCCTCTCCCTATCTCACATATGCCTCTTCCTCCCTCTGGCAGGGCCATCTGGGTCCTCATCAGCGGGGCTTCGAGGTTCTAGGGGCTGCTCCACCACACCACCAGCAGGAGCAGCAACAACAACAACAGTAGCAGGACCAGCAGCACCAGCAGCACCAGCAGCACCAGCAGGACCAGGATCAGCAGCAGCAGAGTAAGCACCAGCAGGACCAGCGGGACCAGGAACACCAGCAGGACCACCAGCAGCAGGACCAAGAGCAGCACCAGCAGAGTAAGCACCAGCAGAAGCACCAGCACCAGGAGCACCGCCAGCAGAGTAAGCACTAGCAGAAGCACCAGCACCAGGAGCAGTGCCAGCAGAAGCCCCAGCACCAGAAGAGTCATCCTGAGTAGCAGAAGCCCCAGCAGAAGCAGAGTCAGGGCCAGGGGGTGGGATGGTGGCCCTGTCCTTCTTGCCAGGGCTGGCAGCAGATGGCACAGGGTTCCTCTTCTTCCCCATGGTTGTTGGCTGGAGCTGTGTCTGGCAGCAGGTCTTTCCTCTGAATGGTGACCTGCTTGCGAGCTGCTTCCCTTTATATCCGTGGGGCTGACGCAATGCATCCTCCCCACATGCGCAATGAACGCTTTGCATCCGCTAGGCATCCGCTTGGCGTCCGCTCTGCATCCGCTGTATCCGCTTGGCATCCGCTCGGCATCCGTTCCTTCCGCTGCGCGTCCGCTTCGCTGTGCTCACCCGGAAGCCCTGCAGATGTGCCATCTGAGGGCAGATAACAATGGATGGAAAATTTTCTTGTCTGTTGTGTCCTTTTTACATACTTTTTGCATCCGTCGGCGTATGTGACAGGCCCTTTAGGAAAACACAAGTCTCCCATTTATGGTGATCTCCAGTCCGACTTAGTAGGAAGACATACTCCACTTCATTCAGGTAAATTTGGCATCTCCAGGTTTAATTTAGGGAGATTCTCATCAAGAATTAATTTCTCCAGCTGGAACTTAACTAATTCCAAGATGTTTGAAGGCAGATTACTTTTCTGACTTCCAATTCACCCCAGAAGCAAGTCCATGCATCTTCCATGCATCATGCATGGTTCGATTTCTTCACACTTTCTCTAACAGCAGGTAGGAGTCAAACCTGCCTCTGACACATGCCTTAAAACAGGATTTGAAAAACAAAGTCCAGGTAGAGTTCTGAGAAAGGACAGAGAACGTTTTTCATAGCACATCTTTAGAATGTTTAATTACCTAAACTGCTGATTTCTATTATGTGGGAAGAGAACTGCTCACACTTTTGAGGAAAGAGAACACTAATCTGGATTTAAGCAGAAGATGGCATGCCCTGTCAAGATGAGTCTCAGGAAGAATCTTGGCTGAAAAACATGAGGAAAGAGGCAGATATTTTCTGCTGTTCTACTGGCTGGAAATGAGGTCACTCGGTGACACCAGGAAGAGGAGTGCATATACTCTTTCGGATACAGAAAAGGTCTTCAAAGATGCACACAGGTTACACAACACTGACACCACCACCCCTTTGTTTGTTGCTTGTACTTAAGTGATGCCTTTTTAAAGACAGCTTTTAAGGAGAGCTCTACCTGGACTTCATCAGAGTGGAGTGATTAACTTCAGGCAGTGAAGTTGGGATTCTCATTACAAAGGGAAGAAATATTTATGCTTTTTTCTTTTTCCCAAATCTGAAAAGAATTTTGTTTGGATTTCTCCTTGATGGGCACCTGGTTATTCTGGTGAAATCAGGTCAGTGAAGATGTAGATCCGAGAAGACAATTGAATCTAAGTTGGTAGAAACTTAGTTTTATGAAATTTTGTAGTCAAAGAACAGTGCAGAATAGTGAAACCAAGTTATCAGTGCTCTGGAAAGCTAAGTGGTTGGATGGCTGAGAAAAAGGTGTGTGTGTGTGTGTGTCTGTCTGTCTGTCTATCAAACCTCTTACCCATCCATCTTCCTTACAGAGGGGCTTTAGAGAAGATACAAAAAATGTTTGGTCTAATTTTCTGAAAGGCGATTTCAAAGGTCTAAAAATTGGAGAGTATTTCAATAAAGAGTTGCATCATATGAGATAATTTAGAAATCAGAATATTTTCAGGAAGGCATGGGGTGACTCAGGCTAACTAGGGAATGTGAATTCATTAAGCAAGGAAGCTGGAAAAGACTGAAATGTGTAGGTGTCACAGAATAAAACAGTGTACAGGTAGTCCTCAATTTACAACAGTTCACTTAGTGATCGTTCGAAGTTACAATGGCAATGTACAATGTACAGTGAAAAAAGGGACTTATGGCAGTTTTTCACACTTATGACCATTGTAGCATTCCCATGGTCATGTGATTTTCATTGGGATGCTTGGCAACTGACTCACATTTATGACAGTTGTCAGGTCCTGGGGTTACACGAACACCTTTTATGACAAGCAAAGTCAATGGAGAAACCAGATGCATTTAATAACCATGTTACTAACTTGACAACTGTGGTGATTCACTTAAGAAATGTGGCAAGAAAAGTTGTAAAATGGGGCAAAACTCACTTAACACATTTCTCACTTAACAACATAAATTTTGGGCTCAATTGTGGTCTTAAGTTGAGGACTTCCTGTATTTCAATAGCACAATAATAAACAGTAATTACTACACATATTAATCATCACCCTCACTCTGCTTTCTTGAAATCCACTAACTCTTTCTTTCCCTGTTTGGTTTCTGCTATGTGTTTTAGATTTACAGCTCCAGCCAGCCCAAGCTGTCTCTCTCTTCAATTTTGAAATAATTCTGTTTTGGAGGAATTGCTCTCCGGCCAATTGTGTTGAATGTAAAACAATTCAAAAGTGACCTAGTATCTTTCATATGGGGAAGGAACTTCATATGGGGAAGGAACCAAAGTACGGGGAAGCTCCAATTCTTTCCAGATTGAAAAGACATTAACAACAGGTAAATAAAAGAAAGTTAGAATTCAGAATTAGCACAATGATCCATGAGAGTTAGTTTAGCAAGATGCAGATTTTCTAAAAAGATACCTGTTTAAAAATTTACACCATGGATGCAACATTTCTTTGACAATTGAGAAGAAATGTTTCCTCTGATGTTCAGTTGATTGGGTGCATAGTATTCACTTATTTTTGCAACATTTAAAATATTTAGATTAGATTTGAATTATTCTAGTCGCCTCTAAACCTGCTTTGTGAAGTGTTGATATCAAAAATTATACCTACAGGTTTAAAATTTCATGTGCAAAGCTTCCATTTATTTATGTATGACCTTTCTTCACTTGCAATTCATGTTAACAGCATGTAGCTCTACAACGTGTACTCTTCCCCCAGTACAGTTTGGAGCCCAGATTTTAAATAGTGTTACACCTGCTCTCCTAACTATGAAGCCCATCTCTCACCTGATTTATATTGCAGTAAGAGTATTTTTAGGCTTTGTTGTTTTTTCTACCAAGTGATCAAAAGATCTATCTCAGCCCAATAAAAGTTATCAGAATGCTTTGGTTTATTTTAATTTGGGATGGTTGATTTTGGATTATTTTAATATCTTATTCTTTTTCCTATGTGTGCCCATAGCAAATAGATTATTAAAAATATCTGGGTTACATAGATTTTAATTATTTTATAATTTAAGCTTTCAAAATGTAATTTTTTGTAGTTGCAAACATTTTTATTTTCTGCACGCATATGATTTTCTTACTCTTGTTAGGAGCATAAATCTAATTCTGAGCAGACATTCAGATTTACAGACTCTCTCTTCTTGAGCCTTGGTAAAACTGTGGAATTTATTTTATGTGTAGTATATGAAACCAAATTTATCACCACACAGACTATAAAGTCAACTCTTGGCTGGTGATGAATGCCCAGAAAAAGAAAAAAGTTCTTTCTCAACACTGCTATTTCAGCAGATGGCAATGTAGCCCCAAAGACCTGAGTGGGTCTCTTCAATTAATCATATATCAATCTCCATGTCAGCTGAAATATCTTGGGTCAACCAAGAAAACTCCTACATTTTACTCTCCCTTAAATAATCCAGACACAACTGCAATATGGGAAATCATTGCTAAACTTTTTTTTATATCCCCTTAGGAGGAGGAATCCATGTGGAATATATATTTCCATTTCCCTGTGTTCTTTGAGAAAAGCCAATGTTTCTTTAAATCCAGATTGACTCCTCATGTTTACATGAGCAAGAATATGTAATTATCTTGGCAAATATGGAAAAGTGGCTGCACATTTTCTGTCCTAGGACATAGCTCTAATTTCACAGATTAGACTTCCTCGAAATTCTACTTATCACCAAGCCTCCTAATGGTCAGACAGCCAATAATGTCACTAAGATCTACATTTAGAAAGTGTTGGAAAAGCTCACAGAGTGTATATGATTCTGACCTGCATCCTGGAATGGTTATAGAACACTAAAAAAGCAGAAGCAAAATGAATTTGGGGCAACATTGGCAAAATTGTACCAAAGCTGTTGGGGGTTCAACACATCATTCAAAGGCTTTGAATGAATTATCTATTCCCAGTTCTCTTTCCTCTGCAAACAGGTGATGTTTATGAAAACAATGGAAGTGAAAAGCAATCAGACATCCATTACTGATGTTATTTTGGTTGGTTTTACAATGGATCCTGTTGTGTATAGTACTTGGTAGACTTCAAATATCTTAAACTGATTGGCCGAATAGGCTGTTCTCGGATTGGTCAGTTAAGCAACATTCCGATTGGCCTGCCTGATGGCGGGAACATTTGAACAACTGTCATTGGCCACAAGCCGCGAGCAAGCCTCTATAAGAAGGGCTGCGGCGGCTTAGGTAAATGTTCCATTACAAGTCACTATACTGTTTTAATAAAGAGCTGTTTGTTGGAATCCGGTCTCGCGCACCTTATTTCCAAACGGAACAGATCCGGTTCTACAAATAATCTTCTTCGTGCTGTTCTTGGTCTCCTATATGATCTAACACTGATTGGAAATCTGGGCCTCATGGCCCTGATCTACATGGACTCCCGCTTGCACACACCCATGTACTTCTTTGTGGGCAGTCTTTCCTTTCTGGATATTTGGTACTCCTCAGTCTACACTCCTCGGATCTTGTCTGATTGTGTGTCCAAGAACAATCACTTGTCCCTTGCTGGTTGCACAGCCCAGTTCTTCTTCTCTGCTGGATTAAGCTTCAGTGAATGCTTCTTACTGGCCTTCATGGCCTATGACTGCTTTGTGGCCATCTGCAATCCACTTCTTTATGCCATTGCCATGCCCAAGAAGCTCTGTGTCCAACTGGTAATAGCTTCCTATGTAGCTGGTTTTGCAAATGCCATTGCACATGCTGGTAACACCTTTCGACTACGCTTCTGTGGAGAAAATATCATCAACCACTACTTTTGTGATGTGGTGCCACTTGTGAAGATGGCCTGCGATGACACACAAGTATATGAATTCATTCTGGCTGTTCTTATTGGTAGTAATATGTTAGCAACCACAGTTGTAATTCTGAGCTCCTATATTGGTATTGGGGCAGCCATAGTACACATCCACTAGGCTGCAGGGAGACGCAAAGCCTTTTTCACTTGCTCTGCTCACTTGGTTTCAGTCACTCTTTTCTTTTTTTTTAAACAATTTTTATTCAGTTTTTCACATTAAAAACAAAAATCTCTTTTTATTGGACAACATATTTCCGGGTCATCACCTTTACATACAAATATGACAGCAATTATACATTCATATATGAATACTTAATTCTATTATTACCTTTTCCATTCCAAATTTTCAGTAAGGAGAGAAACAAACACATTAATTCTTTCATTAATCTTTCAAAACCTCTTTCATTAATCTCAATCAAAACATATTTTTGTTTCATTTCAATTATTTCAAATATAATTCTTTAATATTTATTTTAAAAATAAAGATAAACAATATGTGTTTGCCTGATAATGATAATAATAATAATGCTAATAATTCTAATAATAATAATAATAATAGATTGCCAATGTCTCTCCTTGCTTTTAATAGTCTATGTGAGTTATTTAGTTGGTTCTTTAGTCTGTCATATTCCCTTTCCATGACACATTCTTTTTATAAATTCTAAATTAATACAAGTTTTAACACTAAAGAAAAAAAAACAAGTATAGGTTTTCCCCCTTTTACTGCTTTGAGTGTGACACCTCAATAATTAAAATATACCTTTATTCCCTCATCTTGATTCCCAATAAACCATTATTTTTAAGAAGTTACAATAAAAATCATGACATCTTTTCATTCGGATTCTGCAGCATATTTTTCCCCCTTGATTTTTAATAAGAGTTATCAATATCTATATTACCCTGTTTTCTAAATATTTTTAATTACAGAAATATTCTTATTACCCCTTGTCACCCTGCAGAATCCTCTTTTTATTTCATCAACCATTATCTCTGAAAAAGCAATTTATTTTCAACATTTTACTATTTCGTATTTCTTTATTTCATGCCCCTGTTTCTTACTGCTTCTCCTCCCCTTCTTTTCCCCATATCTTTTCTCATTCCAGTTTATATCCCTCTCTTTCTTAATATCTTCCTTTCCCCTGCTTTAGCTTTTCCCTCAGTCAGGAGTAGGCTGGTCATGGTGAAATGGTGGGTGAATTCGCTTGCGAAGTATTCCTAAAGCCTCAGCAGGAGGGAAGGGTCACTTGATTGGTAGGCTGAGAAAGTGGGGTTAATACACAAGGTGTGGGTATGGATCAAGCTTGGCATTTCACCTTCCTGCCTTTTGCGAACTTTTGGCCACACGCAAGGGAAGCAGAAGGAACAGAGACCCTGGTTTGTTTCTCTCTCCCAAACTCCGCCAGCAATGGGTCTTTGCGAGGCTCATCCCACAGGTGCAGCATCTCTAGGCAGTACACCACAAGGCTCATTAAAATCCTTATGAAAACATGAAAAATTTGAATTTTAGGTGGAATAAGTCTTCTTCTGAGAACATATTGTATATTAATTAAAAAACCATGATAAAAGGAGACTTTGAAGATTGGACACTGAAGGCAACCAAACTTATATATTGCTCCATAGTGCTTTACAGCACTCTCTAAGTGGTTTACAGAGTCAATGTATTAAAATTAAATCATAGCTTGAATCACTTTATATCTTTCACCATTTAGCAAATCATGATGAGTTCCAATTATCTTTTTTTTCTTCAGAATATTTTTATTGGAATACCAATGTATGCACATTGTATTGTTTAATCAAAAAGACCAATAAATGATTAAAATGGTTGAATATAATGAATGCTGCATTGTGGGCAAAAAGAACTACCTTTTTTTTTGTTGTTGTTGCAGATTCTTGGGCAGAAGGATTTTTCATTTATATAGAACTACTTTAAACCCACTGCTGTTCTGAGTGATTTGATGAGTCAAAATGACATTATTTGGATAGTAAACTGGCACATCTGAGGAATCCCAAATCTGAAAGTTCCAGGCTTCCTTGCAATAAGTAAAAACTACAAATCCACCCCCTGCACCCATCATCACATCACATGCCCCTATCACCATCCATCCCAACTTGAGACTTCCCATTCCTCCCCCTCCCATTTTCCCAGGCTCAAGAATGTAGCAATGTGGAAGCATCTGATCTCAATATGGCTTCCAAAGCTGACATACAGTGGCACTGAAAAAAGTGACTTATGACCATTTTTCACACTTATGACCGTTGCAGCATCTCCATGGTCATGCGATCAAAATTTGGCCGCTTGGCAACTGGTTCATATTTATGACGGTTGCTGTGTCCTGGGGCCATGTGATTCGCTTTGGCGAGCTTCGGACAAGCAAAGTCAATGGGGAAGCCAGATTCTCTTAACAACCTTGCAACAATTAACTCAATAACTGCAATGATTCACTTAACAACTATGGCAAGAAAGGTCATAAAATGGGGCAAAACTCACTTAACAAAGGTCTCACTTAGCAAGAGAAATTTGGGCCTCAATTGTGGTCGTAAGTCAAGGACCACCTTTACAGTCTGGGGTAGGTGGGGAGTGTTCCTTCTGAGCTTGATTGTCCTTATGTGACTGTGGGCTCTGCGCTCTTAGCTGCTCTTTCCCAAGGCAATATCTCTTCTGCCCATCTTCCATTTCCACCTATCCTCACAACAACATGTCATCTTGTGGATTTGGAGATGGGCTCTTTGTCTGTGGGCGCCATCCCTACTGCTCTATGAGATTGTACCTTCTCTAAAAATCTAAATTGTTTCATCCCCATTTTTGTTGAGAGAAGCCTTTAAAATCCTTTTTTTTTTCCCAGCAGACCTTCCGTTACAGTGATTTTGGATTTTATTCCTTGGTGCTTGTTATTTTCTTCCCTTTTAAACAGATATTGGCTGTTGTTGTTGATTGCCATTGTTTTCAGCTTATTTCATTGCTTTAACATATTGTATACAGCTAGAGCCATGATGGCAAACCTATGGCATGATGCTGGAAATGGCACACAGAGCCATTTTTGCTGGCACGCGAGCCGTCACCAAGAACAGATCCACTGTGCATGTGTGAGCGCCTCCTGTCAGCCACCTGATTGTTGGTATCTCCCATGTGTGTATGGTGGCAGGGCGCATGTGGGAGACATGCGTACATACGCGGCACGCACATGAGCGCACACAAGAGGCGTGCAGGGTGTTGTGCGCGCTTTGTATTATGGGTGCAGGAACACACGTATGCACTTTCACCACACAATGATGAAAACATTAGCCATCACTGGCCTAAAGTCACTTAGATCAGTATTTTTCAACTTTTGGCAGCTTTCAAATGCATTTGACTTATATGATTGTGATAACTTACAAAGCGAAGAAACAGTGTTTCTGACCTTGAAGGCAGAACCTGATTCAACAATACAGCTTGTTGAGAAATCCTTGGGCAAGTCTCCCTCTCTCCATCCTACAGCTGCCCCTCGCTCAGCATAATATTCAACCATTTGAAGATCTGATGAGGAGCTGCCTATTAGGGCATCTAATAGAAAATTAATTTTTGCCATTCTTTTCAGAGAGGGGTTCTAAAAATATGTGTTTCTTACACCAATTCAAATCTGCTATTATTTTTGCAATTGCATGTTTAGTTAATACGGTATTATCTGATGATATACCCCACAAATATTGTTCAGTTTGTCTTCTCAAAATTACACCTTGCGCTACAAAAATTGAAAGTCTGTTTCTGCATGAATCTTATCTAGCTAAGGAAAAATTAATCCATGTAATCATATACTATCATCAGAAAGCAATTATCTGAGTTACAAAAATGTTTAAGCAAGTTTCATCAAGTCTTGCTTTGATTTGTTCTACATCAGATGTCAACACTTCTTTTGCCTCTGATATAACCCTTACATTTCTCATGTGTACATACTCTGCTTGCTGCCTCTGTAACCTGTTCCACACCTCTCTCTATTGATTGGGCATGGCAGGGCCATTGTGGTACTTGCATTGGTTTGTTGATGAACTTCTTTATGACCACTATAGTCAGTTTGCACGTCAAAGGTGACTTGTGTACTCCTTCAGACCAGTCAATCAGCTCCAATAGAGTGAATGCTCTGGCTTGACCTCTAGCCAGTGCATGGCATCACCTCCACCAGTATTAACATTTGTAGAATCTCTTCCAATGGTTTTCAAGCTTTTGTCAATGCCTTTCTTCTTCATGAAACACACCAGATTACTTGGAATCACTTGAGCAGGTTTTCCTGTTTTTGAGCCTTTCTCTGGAGTGAAATGATAAAGATATCTTCCACCCAGCTCACTGCACACCGAATAATGTTCTTCTTTGATGGGGAATTGCTGATCTGAATCACTTGCTGGGGAATTGCTGATCGGAAAAGTTACACTATTTATGTAGCACATCCAAATTATATTAAAGTAACCAAAACACCTTTACAATCCCCAAGGAATATCACAACTTTTGAGCATCCGAAATGTTTGGAAATTGAAAGTTGAAAAACTTGGCTGGAGGGCCTTGCTTGAGGGATACAGACCTTAGGATGACTCCTCCCCCCCCCCCACATCTGTATTAACTGCTAACTCACCTGCCCCAATCTTGGTATTTCTCACCTTTTGAAATGTAATGTTATTTTTGTAATTTTAAAACTTTTAAATCTAAAATCAAGTCTGATTTTAATATTAATTTTATTAATTATATTGTACACTGTCCAGAACCCCTCTCTGAAAGGAGAGGATGATAAAGAATTAGGAAATTAGGATGTAGGTGGGTAGGTAGGCAGGCAAGCAGAAAAAAAACAAATAAAAAAATTTAAAGCAACAGAATAGAACAGAACAGAACAGAACAGGAATAGGAATAGGAATAGAATACTTTATTGGCCAACTGTGATTGGACGCACAAGGAATTTTTCTTCGTGTAAATACTCTCAGTATACATAAAAGAAAAGATACATTCGTTAATGTATGATCAAGAATCATAACGTACAACATACAACATTTAATGTAAAACATTTCCCTAAAATAGCAGATACACCTTTCTGAGGAATGAACTCATTTCTCAATCGGAGCAGCTGCTTCTCATATCCTCCTCCTCCTCTTTTACAGGTATGTTACAATCTTTGACGCTACATTAGCGACCATTCTGAGAAATGTCCCCAAATTAGCCGCCGCGGAACAACCACGGAGCCGGGAAGCAACCAGCAACCTCTTTGCGCGCGCGCAGAGACGAGATTCGGCGTTTCCTGATCTCCGTTCCGTTTTTTCTTTCCCGGAAAAGCTGTGCGAGCGAGACTGACAGCGAGGGGCTACCGCTCGCAGCCGCCTGGTCTCGGGAGAGGAAGCCGGCGCGGGGAACGAACGAGTTGTGGGTCTGCGGCAACTGCCGGCTAAGGACTGCAAGCTTGTAGAAGGGAAGAAGCGACTCTCCCGCGGGTGAGTCTCTCCCCCGGCTCCTCAGAGACCGGCGGTGCGTTTTTCGGTGGGAGGAAGGAGCGGCCGTGGTGCAAAACCAACTACGTGGGGTCAGAGAAGCGAGTTGCTTCCCTGGAGGCAAAGCCGAGTCAGACCAAAACATTCAGTTATGATCTTCTTTATTCGATGATTTTATTATTATTATTATTATTATTATTATTAGTAGTAGTAGTAGTAGTAGTAGTAGTAGTAGTAGTAGTAGTAGTAGTATTATAGTGGGAGAAATAGTACAGATTTCAGTTGCCCTCTTCTTCAGAGGAGGCAGCAAGCGCAGAGGTTCTGGTGGTATTGGCAGTTGAAGAGGGAAAGAGGGATACCTCACACAGGTACCCAGGCTGGAATTTGTCCTCAAGGTTGGACTTTTGCAGCAAGGTCGTTCGTAGGCTGATTATGGAGAACCAAGATAGATGAGATCCCATCCTCAGATGTGAGGTCCGCTCCACTTTGGGACACTGGTGGGGTCCTCTATTCCCCACCCAGGCTGTCCATCTGGATTGGGTCTTGCTATTTGCTTTGAAAAGTCCATTCATGTAGTTGCTCTTTGTGTTAATAGCATCTCTTCCAGGTTGACCCTAAAGTTCTGCCACATTTCCAGTTATATGCTGCTATTTTTATTTCCTTTCAGTTGTACAGCGCAAGAATGAATTAAGCAATTTACACACACGATGGACAGGTTGACTGGAGCATTTTTCATTAATGCCAAAAAAAAATGAAATATGAAACTCCTAAAGAGGAAGAAATAGAAAATGTTCTTTCTAAAAACTTGGTTTGCTTTATCATTAATAAGAGGATCAAGAAACATACTGTATTTCTTTTAAACTTCCAGATAGAGGCCTTCTGAATATGATATGAAGGATGTGGGTCAAGTTACACATAAAAAATAATGAAATATTGAAACTCTCTGGATTCCTATGAATGCAGCAAGAAATTGTACAGTAAAATCTTTGATTGGAAACATCAATCATTCCTAAAAGTAATCAGCTGGTGATTTATATGGTTTAATGAAGCTGGTGCTTCTTCTTTAGATAGACAATTAGTGGCAAAACTGAAGTGGCTTATTAAGTTGGATGTCAGTTCAGTACCGGACCCACCACTCTTCTCCACTCTTATCAATGACTTCTTTGGTAAATAGTAAAAGAAACGCTTACCAAATTTGTGAATGATGCAAAAATTAAGATACCCCTTTAAAAAAAATGAAAATGATCTAGGTACGGTTAGATAAATAGGCTAAAAATATCAAAACTGTATTTAATAAAAACTAGTGTTAAATTCTCAGAAATAGAAGTCAAACAAACAGATATAGGATGGGGGGGGGGTGTTAGGTTTGGTAACAATATTGGTCCCAAAAGTGCTTTTTCAAAAGGCATCTGGACTTTCTGTTTTTTTCTTTGAAGATGTTTCACTTCTCATTCAAGAAGAAGCAGCTTCTTGGATGAAAAGAGAAACGTCCTCAAAGAAAAAACAGAAAGTCCAGATGCCTCTTGAAAAAGCACCTTTGGGACAACCATGACTTGGATGACTGAGAATCTCCAGAGACATTTAACAGTATTTGTGAAACATTTATTGGAATACTAGTTAATTGGAATCTGAGCCAGTTCTTGTGGTTAAGGCACCAGGCTAGAAAGTAGTATATAATGTACCAAATAGATCAGGGGGGGGGGGGAGAAATTCACTATTTTTTGAATTGGACAGATTCATTTTAAATATTAGTTCACCAGGATTCTTATAAACTGGAACACATTCATTTTGGCTCTTGCTAATTATGTGTTATTATGGATGACATCTTTGCACCTCGCTGTTTGAGGAAGTTGCACAACATTCTCAGAGACTCTTCTCGCCCTGCTTACAATCTTTATGAACTGTTGCCCTCTGGCAGAAGATACAGAACCATTAAAACTCAGACCACAAGTTTTCTGAATAGTTTTTATCCCAGAGCTATAATTGCACTTAACAATGAACTTGAGGACCATCACCAGTGAGCTGTTGGACAGTATTATTTGGTCTGTTGTGTGGATGCTTGTGTGTTTTTAGGAGGCGGGGAATTTTGGCGGGTGGGGAGGTGTTTGGGGATTGTCATGTGTGTGTGTGCATGTTGAGTCTGGTCTCTGGGTGTTATGTGAATTTTGTTGTATATATTCTGTGTATATACATACAATGACAATAAAGAATTCAATTCAGTTCAATTTGGTTTTCTTCAGAAATGGACAGCGCTGTGACAGAGCATGGAAATGTGAGGATCATCACTCAAACAGTCCCACAGACAGGTTCTCTGCCAACACTGGCAGCTACAGTCAGAGTGGTTGGCTCTGCTTCTGCACCATCAAAGTTCCTACTAACCCATAACAAAAAGATCAAGAATACTCTGCTCAATGTGATTGGGGTAAGGTCCTCTAGATTTGTCCAAGTAAGCCCAAATTCTGTGAAGGCCTCTGCATTTCTCTGTGTCAGACAACTCAGGTCCTCAAGACCGTTCAAGAAAGACTTGTTAATAAATTGAATTATATAAGTAGAATCACAGGGTTTCATTTTTACGTGATTATGCTAGTGACCAAAAAGTACACAAATTTTTATTGGGAGTTCCTTATGTAGAGAATAAACATGGTTTAATCCTTCCTCTCCCCATTCCCGAATTCTATTCTAATATAATTTTTTGCATAATCCCTAAATAAGAAGCTTATACCTCAAAGGCATTACAGTTATTTTTGTGTTAATGTGGTTTTAGCAGATATTTTTGCTATTGTACTACTTCTATTGGGATTGTTGGTAATCAGATATATAAGAATAACATTGAACTCCTTGCAAAGCTAGAAAGATTTTTGGTTTTGGAGGGCCTTGGAGACTACTTTTTAGCATGGCATCCCTAAAGGATTTAGTGTTGCTAGACTCCTCTTAATGGCTTGGTTTTTCCTTAACCAATGCTCAAAGTTCACTCTACATTTATTTATTTTTTAAAGTGAGGATTGTATTTTTTTTTAAAAAGGAAAGCCAAAGGAGGAGGAGGGAGCAGCACAAAGAGAGTACTGGATGGCCTCTCTCCAGCTACAGTCCCTGCAAATCATCTGTGCTGAAATCTCAAAAACATGTTTAAGGAGTTAATAATTAACCATTTAATTGAAATGATGGTATTGCTTTTATTTATAATTCGGAGTGTGATTTTCATTTCTCCCCTCCCTTTTTTATATTGCTGTCTTAACCAAAATACTCTTTCTAATAGAGGAAAAACTTGATTTTGTAGGAAATTTCTCATTAAAACTTTTGCCATATTTGGGATTGCATAGTACAAAATACGACTTGGATTTGTTAGATTGTGATATTAATGCTTTAGATATCTAAATATATTACTTGCACCCTCTTTTCTTTTTTCCTTCAGATCATGCAGATCATTTTTGGAGTTACCCATGTGAGCTTTGGCATTGCCCTGACAGCAGCTCAACAAAGCTTCACTGTCACTGTGCAAAGTGGCATTTACTTCTGGATTGGGGTCCTGGTAAGCAAACTTTTTGAGAGGCACAAAGGTTTATCCATTTTCAGTCTATAGAAACTTCTACACGGTTCTGTATAGTTTCAGAATCAGGGAGAAATCTAGAACTCTCTCTGCGCTCCAGTAGATAATGTGTTTGTTCAGTACAAACTTTTCCTTACACATTTTTTTTCCAACTTGGTGCTTTACAGATATCTTAGAATTCAGCTCCCATATCAATGCTGGTTAGAAAGCAGTGAAGTTAAAATCCAACGCAAGCCAAAGACACCAGTTTAATGGATACATTCTTTCATAGAGGATTTTCTGAGCATATCTCACACAAATTCAACTGGCTTGCCTTGGCCTACCCATAAGGGAAACTGGAATAGGCTTTTTCTCATCTTTTAGTTGCCTTCAGAACTTAGTGCTTGAGTAAGGAAGAGGGATGTAAATCAAGTTAATTAATAAATGCCTAGTAGGAACAGACTGATTCTAGGAGCTCACCCTTATACCTGCTGTTTGTTTTTCTTTGCTTTTGTAGCTCTTGATCACTGGGTCCTTGTTGATAGAAGTTGAGAAAAGACAATCTGATCTGCTAGTGAGTATGTTGCCAGATTTATCAGTCTGGCTTTGTTTGTTTTTTTTCCCCTCAGGTAAAGACACCTTAGCATGAAATAATAAAGAGACAGCTGGCTTCACTACTTCACCATGCTGCTCCCATTCACCCTAACAAATTCCTGTTTGGGTTGATTCAGGTCTCTGGGATGGGGATTGACTTAAGAGATTTAGTAAGTAGTGGGGAAAGGCCATTTGAAAGAACTGGACCATCCTGCAGCCCAAAGCAAAATAATTTTGGAGGACAGTGCCTGAGAACAGAGGGAAAGATGCTTGCCCACACTAGTAAAAACTGTCTAAGCAAATTCAAGGAATTATCTGAATATGCCACCAAGAGAATGGTTTGTGACACATGTTAGATTGCATCTACAGGAAAACCTGCATTGGATTAAGGGAAGGAACACTACTTTAATACCAATATAGTTAAAGAAAACTCAAGGCTGCCTCACATCTGAGATGGAGGTTATTTGAAAGCAATATTGGGGGGGGGGGTTTTCACTGGTGCCTTTTTGCTGCAATTGGACTCAAATGGAGAAAAGACTCACACTTGACCAAGATAACTAAAGGGATGTCTGCGTGAAGAGCTTGAGCCAGTTTACACTTAGCTCTGGACATTTGATCATGTGCCAACCTATTTTGGGGAACTGTATCTTCCTCGCTGTGCATTGTTTTGGATGAAACAGGAGCAAAACTGTTTTCTACCTTTAAATTATGGTTGCTCCAATGAGTTTGTGGATGGTATAATTTCTTCCCATGAGTAGAAATCAGAATTACTGACATGCTATCATTTAACTATTTTAGCTTGTAAGAGGCAATATGCAGGAGAAAAAGAGCCGAATGCCAGATGGAGGAGGGAGAAGAATGGTGTGGGTCATGGAAGGTGTTGGGAGGGAAGCTCAGTTCAGGAGAAATACAGGTGGGTGGGCTGGGGAAGATGTGTGTGGGGGTTTCTTCTTCCTTCCTTCCCCTTTCCCATTTCACCAGATAATTAAATGGCTGCTGCCAGGGGAGGGGGAAGGGAGGGAGCAAAGGATTGGAAGTCCGTCTGGGAAACTGTCACAGAATGTTGAAAATAAAGATCATCTGACTGGAGCAGCAGCAGCGTTACAGCAGCAGCCAGTACCATGAAACTTTCTCAAATTTCATTCGGGAGTCATGGGTCCCGTGTTTTGGATTCATTCTGTCAACGAGCCCATTTGAAGTACCTTGGTTCAAAAATTGTTGCTCTGTGATGCACCATTTTGCCTGGCTAAAGATCATGACAACAAGAGTTTTAGTGGTATATAGACAGATGCTTCTAAGAGTTACACAGGATGTGTAACAACTAACCTTTATCTAATATATTGATGTAGGTGAAATCTGCTTTCTTTGTCAACGTGATATTTTGCGTAGTTGGACTGGTTGCAATAATCCTACATGGTATTGAGATTACACAAACTGTTAAAGAAGGAAACCCATGTGACTCAAATCCCAGTTATTACTGCCGAAATTATTATCAGGTAAATTCCTGACCTTCCTTCATATGTACATAGCAGCAGTTGAAATGATTCTGACATAGTAAGATTCAGACCTTACAAGACTCTTCAACTTGTCCAAATTTGGTATAGATATGAGCCTTATTCTCTATTATGAGATTTATTTTGTTTTGTACTGTTTTTGTGTCACTTGCAGAACTATAATTAAATTGTGCTACACAAGTATTTTTAACTGGAAACAAACACACCAACTGAGTTAACATACTACATTAAGTCATGATTTATTTAATGATTTACCATGATTTTATAAGTAAACTGCAAATAACTAAACACACACAACATCCTAAGACACAAATTAGTGTTAACAATTCACAGTGGTTGGGTTCACAGTCAAACATTATTTTTGAGTATAATGTCTAAATCCAATTACTGTATTCTTTCTATATTGATTGAGAAACTCATATCATTTCTTGAATTTTGATTTATTCAACCTTCCCATCTTAGCATTTATTTCTTTACAACACTTCCCTGCTTATCATTCTCCCAGAATGCAGCAATATGAGTATAACCCATGCACATTCTATGGCGTGCAACTCTTTGCTGCCTGCACTGTTCAGTTGCTAGCTTAAAGGAAAGATCTCATTTGAAGGGAAGGGTGTGAATCCTGATGGATTACGGCTTTTTCAGTCTTCATATTCATCATAAAAATTTTCTTGATAGATTGGTAGCCAGAAAAAAATAGGAAAACTAGAAATACAAGGAAGAAGCTAACATAAACAGAAACTAAAAACCCTGAAAAAGCAAAGAAGCCTAATGTTACCACCTACCTTTTTTGCAAGGGAAGAATAAGGATAATCAAGACATTTGGTTCCATTCCCATCTTGGCTATTCAAGCAAGGTGGTTCCCTAGGCAAAAGTCTGAAAAAGCTCTTGTGGGAAAGATTAAGCTGGGGCAAGCAGAAGCCCATCCCCTGTGACTTCCTGACTGAGGATCACAGTAGGTGACTCCTGTAGTCTTCCTCTGTACTCCCCCTTTTCATTTCAGGGGGGCTCAGGCAATACTCCTGAGTGAGGTGGTACAAAAAGAGCAAATAAGCTCCAAGTTATCAACATACGTTAGATTAAACTAAGTTTATATCAAGTGTAACTAAATTAAATAATTGAGTAATATTTGGGTTTTAAGTTAATTAATTGCTCTTCACTTCATTGAGATATGAATTCCTATAGTTCCAAACAACTATAATGATAATGTTTTCAATTTTATGGTTTATACAGGTGAAACTCGAAAAATTAGAATATTGTGCAAAAGTTCATTTACTTCAGTAATGCAACTTAAAAGGTGAAACTAATATATGAGATAGACTCATTACATGCAAAGCAAGATAGTTCAAGCCATGATTTGTCATAATTGTGATGATTATGGCTTACAGCTCATGAAAATCCCAAATTCATAATCTCAGAAAATTAGAATATTGCATGCAATCAATAAAACAAGGATTGTACATAGAATATTGGACCTCTGAAAAGTATAAGCATGCATATGTACTCAGTACTTGGTTTGGGCCTCTTTTGCAGCAATTACTGCCTCAATGCAGTGTGGCGTGGAAACTATCAGCCTGTGGCACCTGCTGAGGTGTTATAGAAGACTTCAGTAGCGGCCTTCAGCTCTTCTGCATTATTCAGTCTCATGTCTCTCATCTTTCTCTTGGCAATGCCCCATAGATTCTCTGTGGGGTTCAGGTCAGGCGAGTTTGCTGGCCAATCAAGCATAGTAATCCCATGGTCATTGAACCAGGTTTTGGTGCTTTTGGCAGTAGGGGAAGGTGCCAGGTCCTGCTGGAATATGAAGTCAGCATTCCCATAAAGCTCGTCTGCGGAAGGAAGCATGAAGTGCTCCAAAATCTCCTGGTAGATGGCTGCATTGACCCTGGACTTAGTGAAGCACAGTGGACCAACACCAGCAGATGACATGGCTCCCCAAATTAACACAGTCTGTGGAAATTTCACACTGGACTTCAAGCATCTTGCAGTGTGTGCCTCTCCATTCTTCCTCCAGATTCTGGATCCTTGATTTCCAAATGAGATGCAAAAGTTGCTCTCATCAGAAAAGAGGACCTTGGACCAGTTATGTTTTTCTTTAGCCCAGGTAAGACGCTTCTGATGTTGTTTGTTGTTCAGGAGCAGCTTGACAAGAGGAATACGACATTTGAAGCCCATGTCCAGGATCCATCTGTGAGTGGTGGCTCTTGATGTACTGACTCCAGCCTCAGTCCATTCCTTGTGAAAGTCCCCAACACTTTTGAATGGCCTTTTCCTGACAATCCTCTCCAGGCTGTGGTCATCCCTGCTGTTTGTGCACCTTTTTCTTCCACACTTTTCCCTTCCACATAACTTTCTATTTATGTGCTTTGATACAGCACTTCGGGAACATCCAACTTCTTTTGCAATTACCTTTTGAGGCTTTCTCTCCTTATGGAGGGTGTCAATTATGGTTTTCTGCACAACAGTCAGGTCTTTTTCATGATTGTGATTCATAATGAACCAAACTGAGAGACCATTTAAAGGCTCAGGAACCCTTTGCAGATGTTATGGCTTAATTAGCTGATTAGAGTGGGACACTGAGTCTAGAATATTGAACCTTTTCACAATATTCTAATTTTCTGAGATTGTGGATTTGGGGTTTTCGTGAGCTGTAAACCATAATCATCTCAATTATGACACATCACAGCTTGAACTATCTTACTTTGCATGTAATGAGTCTATCTCATATATTAGTTTCACCTTTTAACTTGCATTACTGAAATAAATGAACTTTTGCATGATATTCTAATTTTTCAAGTTTCACCTATATAACAGAGGAATTTACAGTCAGGTGGAGTGATAGTAACCAGCACATTTGTATGTGATTTTGCCCACAGATTCTGTCCTTTGGCCTGAACTCTGTGTTCCTCATCTTTGTGCTTCTTGAAGTATCCATAGCTATCGTGGCCATAAGTAGACTCAGGACTCAAAAGCAAGAGAGCTATCAACCAATGGTGAGGATACAAACTTTTGTCTGAATTACTAATGTAGCAAAAATGTAGTCTTAAATGTAGTCTTAAACCAGGAGCTTTGAGGGCTATAAAGGAGGAGAGCCAAGTTAATCAATGAGCTTGATTTATCAAGCTTGTGTTATCAAGGAAAGATCCAACCTAAAACTAAAGAGAAATTTCCTGACAGTGAGAATTATTAATCAGTGGAACAGCCTGCTTCCAGAAGTTGTGGATACTCCAACACTGGAGGTTATTAAGAAGAAGTTGGACAGACATTTGTTTGAAATGGTATATGGTTTTCTGCTTGAGCAGCGGGTTTGGGCTAGAAGACCTCCAAAGTGCCTTCCAATTCTTTTGGAATTCTGTATAATCCATAACAGCAAAAAAAGCCAGGAAAGTCAGATAGTGTTTTTCATATCTCACAAATATTATTAAATCCACATCACTCTATGCACATGATGAAGTAAGCCACAGCTCATGAAAGCTTATGCCTTGTAATAAAATATGTTAGTTGGAAAAGATGCACCAGAACTTCCTTCTGATTTTCAGGCTCTGGGGACTCTCAAATCCTGAACTTCTTTCTGTTACCATTTAGAGATTCCCAAATGTTCTCCAGCCATTTTGATTCTGCTATTTTGAGAATTATGCAGAAAAATGAGCTTGCTATTCCTGAGCAATTGAATGGTTAAAAATGTTTACAGATACTACATTAATCTTTGTGTATGTGTGTGTTTTCCAGGCATCATGAGGACAAGTGGTTTCTCTTCTCTGTCACACAATGCTGAATATTTACTCTAGATGCTTCCCTGGCTTGAAGCAATATGAGTGTGAGCTTCCTATCTTTATCTTCCCAGTAAACCTGTCACATTCCCTGTGTTATGAAACATCCTATGTAGTTTCATCAATGTTCATATTCTGAAAAGCACTAATCGTGATGTGTGCTGGCGGTTTTAAATTTTATAATACAAGGGTTCTACCATCACTTCCTTCCATTTGTAACTCTTTGGGGTCTTCATGAAGAAGAGACAGATTATTTGAAAGTGTTTTCCTCTTCCCCACCATAAGAGGCCATCTATTTGGAATCACCTTTAAATTTGTATATTTTCCTCTGTATGTTTGTGCAAGAGAGAGCTTTTTCTAAGTAGGCTTTCTGAGTTTTTTCAACTTCACTTTTCTTTTTTATACATAACTATTAAAATATTAAGATGACAGAAACTATCAAGAACTAATTTTTAGAAAAAAAAGGAAGAAAGATAAGAAATAAGAAAAGAAACAGAAAAATTGCAGAAAAGAAATATAAAGAATTTATTTCTGATTTTATAGAGCTGTGGGGTGCAGTGGTTCAAATGCAGCCTTGCAGGTCTAACTCACTGCTCATTCCAGGAGTTCGATTCTGGCAGGCTCAAGGTTGACTCAGCCTTCCATCCTTCTGAGGTTGGTAGAATGAGGATCCAGATTGTTGGGGGCAATAGGCTGACTCTGTAAACTGCTTAGAGAGGATTGTAAAGCACCGTGAAGAAGTATATAAGTCTCAGTACAATTGCTATTGTTATTTTATTGTAATTCTAAGAATAAATGTACATTAAGCTTTTACCCTATAGTTACAACACTGTTTACATTTTTTTAATAATTATTTTATCTTCTAATCATCAAAACCATGTATGATAATTTATTCTTTTTCTTTTTGTTTCACATAAAAAGTCCATAAAGTTTCCAAATCAGCACTGGGCTGTACTGTAAGAAATGCATTGATTAGGAGTCAGAAAGGTAATCTGAAAGAAGAGAGAGAGTTGTTCTATTAAATTAGTTTATTTTTGTTGCCCCGGGGTTGAGTTTAACTTTATTTTATTAAAGTAGTAAAAGAGAATGGGAGATATGTTACCAACTAATTACCAGGGAGGTGCTGCCTTTAGGAAAAAAAGAAACTACCCCTGCCAAAGGAAGAATCATTCAGAGAAGCAACCTATCAGGAACTTGAACCAAAGTTCGAACTCAATACAGAAGCCAGATGATGGCAAATGAGATTCTGCCGAAACGTTGCTACAACTTTAAAAGCACAACTACAATGACGTGGGATAATACCTGAAGGAAGCTGAACAGCGCGCACGCACACACACACACACACGCACACACACACACACACACACACACACACACACACACA